>VZQC01007259.1:1125230-1155941 GCA_009823505.1 Rhizomys pruinosus | reverse complement strand
AACAGAAAAGACTGCATCAAAGAACTGACTGAAACAGTGAACTTCTGCTCAAAACAGTCAACTTCCCCATGGAAAATATTGAGAATGGCTAAGAGATGGAAAGCATGTCTGGCAGAATGCATGAGCTCTGGCGGGGTGGGGGAATGAGCGGGAACACGGGTCTAGATTTGTTAAAAATAAATAAATAAATAAATTTATGTGAAAAAAAATTGTATCCTTTGGAAACAAGCTATGTTATTTCCATATCATATTTCTTGATTCACACCTTTCCATTTTAATCCCATATAATTCTAAAAGATGCACACATACCGTCCATCATATACCAAAAACCCAAGGTCTGAAAACAAATGTTAGGTCAGCTCTAGAACCCTGTTTAGGGATTCACAATGCAAGAGCACAGTTTTCTTTAGATCATGAGGAATATAACATTAACGTTGCTCAGTTTGTCTTACAACTAGGTACTTGGTACTAAGATGCCCAACACTTTTAAAAGTATTTTTTAGTCATTTGTATTTCTTTTTCTTTTCTTTCTTTCTTTTTTTTTTTTTTTTTGATAGCCCTCTGTTCAGTTCCATAGCCCACTTTTAAAATAGGGGTCTTCGTTTTCTTGGTCTTTACTATTAGACCTAAAGCTATGAAACTTCTAAAGAAAAGAGTTAAGGACAGGCTCAGTTGAGCACTTTGGGAATAGGATCCTAGTGACACAGGAAATAGGACTGACAATCAAAAGTGGAACCTCATGAAATTAAAGAGCTTCTGTTCTGCGAAGGGAACTTAATTGATGGAAGAAGCAGCCTACAGAATGGGAAATTTGTTTTGCCAGTTGTATGTCTGATGGGGATTTAGCACCTACGATGACCCCTTTTCAGGCTGCTTTCCCACAGCCTCCCATGCTCCCTACCATCCCCAGTGCTTGGCTCTAGAGTCCATCTTTCTTCTGAAGTTTAACTGCAAGTGAAACGTTTCAGAGGAGGTGGACCCAGCTATAATCTTCGATGTTTGTGTAGAACCAAAGTGTTGAGACTATTGACTGGGATCTTTGTACCTGAGCACCCCCAGGTCACCGGGTCCCTAGTAGGCTCACCTATGCTCCAGTCAGAGCCCACTTGGGGACTGTGATCTGATGAACCACATGGGAAGACTCAGAATATCAGACTCGGGACATGAGGAGAGATCAGAAGCCACTTGTGTGAACAGGGAGGCGGCAGCAGGAGGTGGAAGAAAAAGTCAGTTCCCTGAGAAGTCTCAGAAAATGCAGTCCAGCCGGGCGTGGTGGCACATGCCTTTAATCCTAGCACTTGGGAGGCAGAGGCAGGCAGATCTTTGTGAGTTCAAGGCCGGCCTGGTCTACAGAGTGAGTTCCAGGCCACCAGGGGCTACAGGGAGACCCTGTCTCAAAAAGACAAAACAAACAAACAAACAAACAAACAAACAAAAAACCCCAGAAAATGCAGTCCAGCAGAGCAGCAGAGCACAGCAGAGCAGCAGAGCACAGCACAGCGCCAGAGCACAGCAGAGCAGCACAGCAGAGCAGAGCAGCAGAGCACAGCACAGAGCCAGAGCACAGCAGAGCTCCAGAGCACAGCAGAGCAGAGCAGCAGAGCACAGCAGAGCAGCAGAGCACAGCAGAGCAGAGCAGCAGAGCACAGCAGAGCAGAGCAGCAGAGCACAGCAGAGCAGAGCAGCAGAGCACAGCAGAGCAGCACAGCAGAGCAGCACAGCAGAGCTCCAGAGCACAGCAGAGCAGCAGAGCACAGCAGAGCAGAGCAGCAGAGCAGAGCAGCAGAGCCCAGCAGAGCAGAGCAGCAGAGCCCAGCAGAGCAGAGCAGCAGAGCCCAGCAGAGCAGAGCAGCAGAGCACAGCAGCAGAGCAGAACAGCAGAGCACAGCAGAGCTCCAGAGCACAGCAGAGCAGCAGAGCACAGCAGAGCAGCACACCAGAGCAGAGCAGCAGAGCACAGCACAGCGCCAGAGCACAGCAGAGCGCCAGACCACCAGCAGCACTTGGGGGCTTGGTATGCTGCACAGTCTCTGGGGCTCTAACCTGACCTAGTGACTAATTAACAATGGCCCAGGGAGCTCCTGTGCTTCAAAGGCCTGCTCTGAATGGTGTCATGGGCTTACTGGCTCTTCCAGGTCTACTCACTGACTGAGACAAGGTTGGGCCATATCCGTGGTCTGGAGTATCATACAGTGACCAAAACATGCTTCTCTTTCTCCCGTTCATCTATCTGTCCGTCTTCTTGACTGTCCATCTGTATCACAAAGCATCTGGATTCAGATTTAAGTTTGCAACCTGGCTTTGTCAGTTCATGGATCAATGGGATCTTGGCTAAGTCATGGCTTCTTTGGACAGATTTCCAGAAGGGAGGTGGTGGTGACTGCATTGAGCTGATCTCTCACAGGTAGCTAGCATCAAACATTTGACTTTTTTTTTTTTTTTGGTCTTTTCAAGACAGGGTCTCCCTGTAGCCCCAGCTGTCCTGGAACTCACTCTGTAGACCAGGCTGGCCTTGAACTCACAAAGATCCACCTGCCTCTGCCTCCAAACATTTGACTTTTATTTTTTTATTTATTTTTTATTTATTTTTTATTTTTTATGATTCATTTCTGTATGTGTATGAATGTACTGTCTGCATGCAGGTCTGTGCACCCGCGGTGTCGTGCAATGCCGTGGAGGTCAGAAGAGGGTCTCGGATTCCCCTGGAACTGGAGTTCTCCTGGAATTGGAGTTACAGACGGTTCTTAGCCGCCATGTGGGTGCTGGGGATCGAACCCGGGTCCTCTGCAAGAGCGGTTGGCGCTCTCAACCGCTAGGCCATCCCTCCAGCCCCCAAACATTTGACTTTTAATCCTCCTTACTACCCATGTGACAGAGATGCTATTTTTCCCATTGACTAGGCAAGGGCCTGGAAACTCAGATGTGAAGCAACTTTCTGGAGGTGAGGCGCATTATTTGGCAGGAGGCAGGTGCTGGGGCCTTGGTGGTCTGCTTCAAAGACGTCCTTCCCTACTAACAAAGCACAAGCAATTGGGTGTACAGGCATTTAAGCAGTACTAATTATTATGGCAAGCTAACCTGTGAGCATAGACACAGATGCTTGGATGGTATGCTAATCCACAAACTGTGGTTTCTCTATAAAGGGTGACAAGTTCTTATTGTGTCTTATAGCATCTCCTAACCACTAGAGGACACAAGTTTGTGGCATCTGATGTGAGTTATTCCTCCAAGGAGAGAGCTAATGGACAATTAGATTTGGGATATAGATATAGATATAGTCAGAGATAGATAGAGAGATAGAGATAGAGATTGATACATGGCTGCCACTGTTGCACAATATCTCCAGGCAGTTGAGGTGTAGTTGATACTGACGGAGGAGATTTGCTTGTCTCAATATTTTCTCTTTTGCTTTAGTGGCCTTTGGTAACGCTCTCTGGCATTTCAGAGGCCAGTTGTACATTAGCAAGTGACGTCTCAAAACATTTTTTCATGCTTACACCAGGACTTTGACAACAGGGACTTACCACCTTTCTCCTTGCATAAATCCCACTTATAGGCAAAAGGCCTTTATAATTTGGGGGGCTTGAATCCCCTAGCCAACATCTCCTAGGGAGAATAATTCATTGCTGATGTCAGAACTTTCCTGTGCTAATATATTTTGCTTAATTACACAGCTTATAAAGACTTTACTATTGAATTTGGCTCTAAATAGAGAATTATCCTTTCACAGTTCCTATGTCTACCAGTCAATTAAGAAAGGTAGTTATACCTGTTCTATAAGAAATTACCACTATAACAGTTGGCTATAGTTTACAGTTAGGGAATGACTTCAGTACCATCATGTTTTTCTTTTTCCTATAAAGGGGAGAGGTAGGAAGATCTCTCAGCATCTGGAAGGTAAACTTCATTAGGGCCCATTATAAACAGTTAACCCCAATAGAATTCAGAGAGATGCTCAGTGTCTGTGACTCAGGCAGTCTGAGCTTCCTCTTTTTTTAATGTTCAGATGGGTCAGCCTCTCTGCTGGCATTTCCCAGTCCATCCTGCACAGCCAAAAGTTGTACTTTTTCAGGCATTTAGATTGGTGTTTTTACCTGTGGGAACATACAAATCTCCTCCCATCTTTAGTTTCAAGATCTCAAAATTGAAAATTTATCAGTGGGATTGGAACACAGAGTTTTCCATTTGTATCCCAGCAGGGAATCTACCCCACCTCCCACCTCCCTCTTTTTGTTTTTTAAATTTTTATGGTTTGACCTATAGATGCCTAAGTTGTATTACACATACCCAAGGTTTAAGTTTTCATTAAATTTACCCAAACAGTTTATCATTGACTGTATACTACTTATTTAGGAAGTAAACTTCAACTTAATTCGGAGACATTGGGGTGAATCATGAGACTACAGCAATATAGACTGAACTCCTATTTGATCAACATGCTTGTGCATACAAGCTTCTCCAACTGGACTATGGGAACCTTGGGTTGTTCAAAAATTGGACATAGATACTTGCAAATTGGTTTTACATGAATGTTACTTACATTTATTGCTTATGCTTAATAATTTGTCTCACTTCAAAAAAATGCACCAATTACCTAATTGTATGTCAAACTGAGTAACGTCAATGTTATCTGAAAACAACTGTGCTATTATATTGTAGAATCCCTTAAAAATAAGCAATAAAAGAAAAATAATTAAAAAACAAAAAAACAAAACAAAAAAACAAAACAAAACAAAAAACAAAAAACAAAGACGTCCTTCCCACACCTCCTGCTGAGACACAATGGGAGCATCAGGAGGGTGATTGTGTGGATTGTGAGGAAGGATGGCTGCACCCCATGGGCCAGCACCTGACTTCAGCCGAGCCTCAGCAAGCTGTTCTCCCTGTACTTTACAGTCATAGAGATTATGTAATTAGGAAAGATATACTTGTTAGGAGATATATATAGTGATTTTCTGTAAGATGATGGAATTGAGGTGCTTTTCCTTTTTTGTTTCTGAATTTTCTTGAGATTAACATGTTCTACTTTTGTCATTCATGGGAAATAAGAAAAAAAATCATGATAAATAATTCCTCTTTTATGCCAGGCATGGTGGCACACCCCTTTAATCTCTGCACTTGGAGGCAGAGGCAAGCAGATCTCTGTGAGTTCCAGGCCAGCTAGGGCTACAGGGAAACCCTGTCTCAAAAAGGCACAAAGAAAAAAAAAATCCCCTCTTTTATCTGTTTGAGACAGAGTCTTGCTATAATTGTTGTCTAGTCTGAGCCTGACCTTGCTCCATAGCTAAGACTGTCCTCTAACAGTTCTCCTGCCTCTACCTCTTGAGTGCTGAGATTCCACCAAGCAGCCAGGTCCCTCTTGACTGACTTCTTATCTGACTTGCTCATTAGTTGTATGAGGAAGGACAGAAACCTTCTAGAGCCTGAGCCAAGCTCCTCATTGTAGAAGCAAGGAGGACATTTTATCTCATCTCTCAAAAGGCAACCCCATCCCAGGTCTGCCAAAAGTCATCACAAGTGACAAAGTGTTGACTCATACCAGGGACCAAAACCTCTAGGTGCAGGGGTTAGGGGACAAGTCTGGGAGGTGGGAAGTGGGGGGTTTCTCTGTGGCTTCCTGGTTCCACTGAATCTGAAATGAACATTCTCAGTCATAAACATTTCCATGTGTAGAGAAAGGGGCTGGAAAAAAAAATGTATGGATTAGAGATTCCTGGGTAATAACTTTCTAAGTGTGGAGACATTTCCCCTAAAGTGCTTCCAAATATAGAAGATGCACATGGTGATGAGGACTTATAGACCTTGGCAGCAGCTGGCCAGAATGAGGAAGGTTCCCAATCCCACGGGTCCACGTCCTGCCCTGTCTGCCCAGCTGCTGCACTAGCAGACATTCCCATCCGCAGCTACCCAGGCACTCTAGAGACTACGTCACGCAGGAAATTGAGCTGTCAAAGCCCTAATGAGAAGTGGCACTTCTCCTAGCTCCTCTGGACTGGGCAGTTTGGAGGTAGAGAGTGTCACCTGTCACTAGAGATGCAGGGATGGTTCAACATATGAAAATCAATAAACATCATCAAACACATAAATGGAATGAAAGACAAAAACCACACCATCATCTCAATTGATGCTGAAAAAGCCTTTGACAAAATCCAGCATCCCTTCATGCTTAAAGTCCTAGAAGGAATTGGATTGGAGGGATCATTCCTCAATGTAATCAAAGCCATATACAGGAAACCCACAGCCAATATCATCCTAAATGGGGAAATGACAGAAACATTCCCTTTAAAGGTAGGAACTCGGCAAGGCTGCCCCCTGTCACCACTCCTCTTCAATATAGTGCTTGAAACACTTGCTAGAGCAATAAGGCAAGAAAAGGATATTAAAGGAGTACTAATTGGAAAAGAGGAAGTCAAGCTATCCCTATTTGCTGATGATATGATTG
Organism: Rhizomys pruinosus; assembly: GCA_009823505.1. Lineage (NCBI taxonomy): Eukaryota > Metazoa > Chordata > Mammalia > Rodentia > Spalacidae > Rhizomys > Rhizomys pruinosus. Next base: position 1,149,499 of record VZQC01007259.1, on the reverse strand, counting down.
TTTACTTAAGGGATGCTAAAAACTCCACCAGAAAACTCCTAGAAACGATTAACAGCTTCAGCAAAGTGGCAGGATACAAAATTAACCTTAAAAAATCAATGGCCTTTCTTTACACCAAGAACAAGCAACTGGAGAAAGAATTCAAAGAGACCTTCCCACTCACAATAGCCTCAAAAACAATAAGATACCTAGGAACAAACCTAACCAAAGACACCAAAGACCTCTACAACAAAAATTTTAAACCCTTAAAGAAAGAAATTGAAGAAGACCTCAGAAGATGGAAAAACCTCCCATGCTCATGGATTGGGAAAATTAACATTGTAAAAATGTCCATTTTACCAAAACTCTTGTATAGATTTAATGCAATCCCAATCAAAATCCCCAAGAGTTTCTTCACAGGCTTGGAAACAAAAGTTCTTAAATTCATTTGGAAAAACAAAAGACCCCGAATAGCCAAATCAATCCTGAGTGAAAAGAGCTACACAGGAGGGATCTCTATACCAGATTTTAAACTATACTACAGGGCTATAGTCATAAAAACAGCCTGGTACTGGCACAAAAACAGACCTGTTGACCAATGGAACAAAACCGAAGATCCAAATCTGAGCACATACAATTTCAGCCATCTCATATTTGACAAGGGGGCCAAGAAACCACAATGGAGAAAAGACAGCATCTTCAGCAAGTGGTGTTGGCAAAACTGGATCACCACTTGTAGAAGAATGAAATTAAACCCCTACCTCTCACCCTGTACAAAAGTCAACTCCAGATGGATTAAAGACCTCAACGTGAAACCCCAAACTCTGAAGGTGATAGAAGAAAAAGTTGGCAGCAGACTACAAGACATAGGCGTAGGAAAAGACTTCCTAAATCAGACAGCAGCTGCACAAGAATTAAGGTCGACAATTGACAAATGGGACCTCATCAAACTCAAAAGCTTCTGTACATCAAAAGAAACAATCAAGGAAGTGAAGAGAAATCCCACAGAGTGGGAGGAAACCTTCACTGCAGATACATCTGACAAAGCATTGATTTCCAGAATATATAAACTACTCAAAAAACAAAGAAAAAAGAAAACAAATGACCCGCTCAATAGATGGAGCAAAGAACTGAACAGAGACTTCACAAGCGAGGAATTAGAGATGTCTGAGAAACACCTCAAGAACTGCTCAACATCACTAATCATTAAGGAAATGCAAATGAAAACCACTTTAAGATATCATCTTACTCCAATAAGACTGGCTAGGATCAAGAAAACAAATGATACCAAGTGCTGGAGAGGTTGTGGGGAAAGGGGAACACTCATCCACTGCTGGTGGGAATGTAAACTCGTACAGCCACTATGGAAAGCAGTGTGGAGAACCCTTGGAAGACTTGGAATGAACTTGCCACCCGACCCAGCCATACCACTCCTGGGCATGTACCCTCAAGACTTACGCCACCACAGAGATACATGCACGGCCATGTTTATTTCAGCTCTCTTCACAATAGCAAAGAGCTGGAACCAACCTAAATGCCCCTCAACTGACGAATGGATAGAGAAAATGTGGTACATCTACACAATGGAGTTCTATGCAGCAGTAAAGAAAGACGACATCACGAGCTTTGCAGGAAAATGGCTGGAGCTAGAGGACATCATGCTGAGTGAAGTAACACAGTCCCAGAAAAACAAACGACGAATGGTATCCCTCATCTGTGGATGCTAGTGCCAATTACCCAGTTGTAAGTATTTCTTGTGTAGGGCCCCCTGAGCTTCTGTACAAAGCAGTTGGACATAATGCATTTTGGAAACAACAACAACAACAGAAAATACTGCATCAAAGAACTGACTGAAACAGTGAACTTCTGCTCAAAATAGTCAACTTCCACATGGAGAATATTGAGAAAGACTGAGAAAGAGATGAAAAGCATGTTTGGCAGAATGCATGAGCTCTGGTGGGGTGGGGGGATGGGGAGGGGGACACGGGTCTAGATTTGATAAAAGTAAATAAATAAATTTAAAAAAAGTGTCACCTGTCACACTACTTTTTCTATTGTGTCTCTAAAGGATTTTGTTATCTTGGGTGTGTTAGTGGTTGTTAAATACACACCTGGCACTTTTAACCCCTTGAACCCAATGAACAAACTAAAACCATTCTCCATACAATGGAAGTCACTGAGTGAGATTAAGGCCCATGATTGTCAGGTTGTTACCTAACCTAAAGTCTGCAACAAGCCCCCCCTCCACTGAACCATCTTTAGTTTCTTGTACAGCTGTGAGCCCTTCATTCCTGTGGGTGGAGGAAACCACAGGAGCCTTTGGGAAACTTGCATCTCTTTATTTTAAAGATTTGTTTTATTTTTATTTATATATGTGTGTGTGTGTGTGTGTGTGTGTGTGTGTGTGCCTATCTATCATCTATCTATTATATCTATCTATCTATCTATCTATCTATCTATCTATCTATCTATCTACCTGAGTATATGCCACATATGTGCAGGTGCCTACAGAGGCCAGAAGAAACAGAGTTACAGGCAGTCATGAGCCACCCTTCGTGGGTGCTCGGAACTGAACTTGGGTCTTCTGGAAGAGGAAGATCCCTGAGCCCTCTATCCATCCCTGAAGCTTGCTTCTTTTTAATGTTCCTCAAACGTCCTTGAAGCAAGGAAGCAAGGGCCTGGGTTTAGCACAGAGAGGAAACTCCACAGCATATCAAAAATGCCCAACAGAAGCATGGAAGTTATGAGCTAATGTCTCCAGGACCACAGCTGCCAAACAGGTGAATCCCAACCCTGGCTAGACCAAAGGATTTCTCAGAAGGTCCAAACATATGGCCTCAAAGAGGAACACAGGCCTTAAACAGGCCAGAGAACAAGGGCGGGACTGTCTGGCTGCACAGATCCCAGTGCTGGGGAAGAGACAAGGGACCTGTGTCACATATGGCTAGTGCCTGTGAAGGCTTACAGTGTCTGCTTTCCAGCCATTCTCTTACATTTTGTGAACAGGGTGGCACTCGTCTCCTGAGGGACTACCAAGGATCACACGTTTCAACTCGGAAAGTCCTAGAAAAGGCAAAGGTCTTCAGGTTATTTTAAGTTCAAACTTGATAACTAACTTTCTATTTCCCTAGTTCCAGGCCTTAAACCATGTGCCATTTTGAGGTTTGAGTTCTCCATTCTTTAGAAAGTTTACAGTACCATAGTAAGAAGGAAAAATGATAGGAACAGATGAGATGGAAATCAGACCTGTGCAGAGTGCTCCAGTGTGTTCTGATTCCCACTCTGGGAGGGAAGAAATCCACAGGACCATGGTACTGTTGTGCGTGTGTAGAGGCTGGTAACATAAAGGTTGCTACCCTGCTTTCTTGTCAGCCGATCAAGAGCCTATCTTGAGTGGTGTAGACTGAATAATAACAGCAGGGAGAACCCTAAGAATTCAGTTCTAGGTAGGGAACCTGAGGGATAGATTCAGCCTGTTATGGTCCATGCAAAATGGTTTCAGTGGTCCTTCCTGAGCCTACCTGGTCATCTCAGGCCTGGGAGAATGGAAGTCTCATTCTAGAGAAGAAGCTTGAGGACGTGTTGGTGAGGGCTGATCAGCTATTGAATGAAAAGGAAAAGGTTGGGGGAGTCTTAACACTCATAGCTGCCTTCCTTGTTGAAGGTGCTTTGGCCTGGAGAGGAGGGCTGCGGCCGATATCTAGAAAGTCCTTCCATTTTTATGCATCTAGAATGTATTAAAACTCTGAGGAGAGAAATGCAGCTGTGGCTAGATATTCAATATTCACATAGTCTCCACGTAGCTAAGGGCCTGGGGACACTCGGAAACAGGGGGGGTGGTATCACCAGCATACTCTTTACCTCTCCCTTTCTCTGCTTGTTGGCTTCAAGGTCTTTATCTTTTTCATACCTCAGAAGACAAAGCCACTCTTCATTATTAAGGAGGAACTGAAGCTCTGTCTTTAGTTTCAAGTCAACACATTCCAGAGAAGGGGTGGGTGAGGTGTGAGCATCCGAGGGCAGGTGGCCAGGGCCCTCACTGGAATCAAGTTGTTGGAGTGAAAAGAGAATCAGCACCCAGGGAGGACTGAGCAGACACCACCATAGATGCCCAGCATGGCACCCCACAAGAGGTGAGGTGGGCCATGGGGCTGGGGGAGCAAACAGGAGGAAATAGGAAGGAAATGGGAGGTAGGATAGGGCCTGGAAGAGTGGAGAGCAGGGCCGCTCCATAGTGTAAGCAGACTAATTGCAAGGACATTCAGTTCTGCTCTTGAACTAGGATGCCCAAGGCCATACACATTCCTTGCCAATTTCCTTTCAGCATTAACTAATAACTTTTCCTCTTTAAATTCTGAGTGACTTGGCAAAGTATAGCAACACTTTCTGTTTATTTGTGCTTGGTATAGCTGGAAAGATTACTATGGACGCTTTTTTCTCCCTCATCATCTTCTCTATAAATTTCTACTCAACATACGCCCTTTCTTAATAGACTAGCTGAGAAATGTGAGATGTATCAGTATCTGTCCATCGAAGCTGCGTCATTGTACTTGGTAAAATGTATCTTTCGAGTGCGGATTCTAGGTGTGCACATAAGGGAAGATATTTGGCACTAGCCCTCAGGAGAGGGCACAGGCCTGACCACAAGGTGGTGGCAACAGGGACCTGGAGCGGAGAGGCTCAGAGAGTCCAGGATTTGAACCAGGCTGCAATGAAGAAGCAGTAGTGAAGGCTCCACTCAGCTCCCCGTTGTCTTCGTCTTTTCCCCCAGCTGCCAAAGGTTTGATGTGGACAGCCCCAAACCCAGTCCCTTCCTGGGCATCGCCTTGCTGAAGGGCCTGTTTTACTTGAGGTTATACCTCTCCTCACAGTGGCCTGGGCTGATTCAGGGATTCAAAGGCTCAGCAGTCTTACCCTCAGTTGAGGAAAAGTCTTAAGCCATGTCAGCTCAGAGCTCCTGCAGACTTTGCGGGCCCCTTGTAACCCTGTCTCTCCCTCTGCCCCATCAGTCTCTCCCTCTGCCCCATCCTGTGTCCTCATCTCTAATGGATATTCAGAGACCACTACCATGAAGCTTCCCGCATGTGGATTTCTACCTCAGCATCTAAGATGCAGGACCTGTAGGGCTTTTTCCATCAAGACTAAAGCCAATGTACATGTTGAGTAGATGTTCAGTAAGCTAGAGTCCATGTAGTTCAGTCCCAGAATAAACAGTCTCTTAACCAGAAACATTTAAGAGTAACTCGAATCCTTCATTTATTCTATTGGGATGAAGATTTGTTATTGCAAATTACGGGAAAGCTACCTAGGAGCCATTAAATAAAAGAAAAGCATGTTTACATATACATATAGCTAGTAGGGAAGGTCCAGGGGTGGGTGAACGTACATGGATATCTGGATCCAGAGAACAGGAACGACAGCCAGAGTCAGCCAGAGGCTGGGCCGCAGTGTACTCGGAACTCTCCCACTTTCTATACTATTTCCGCTTAAGTCCGGAGGCAGGAAAATAGAAGGGTCCCAGATCCAGCACTCAGGCAGAAGAAGTTACTTTAGCAGATTACTATTGTTTAAACCAAATCATGGAATAGAACGGCTGGAAAGTAGCCAGTGTGGGAGTAGACGAATTGTACTATAAACCTGCCAGCCCTAGCACACACCTGCAGGACCTCACAATGCCAGAGCATGTTCTTCTCAAGGACCCATGGAACATTCTTCAGGATAAACCCTGTACTAGGCCATAAAATAAACCTCAGTAAAAGAATTTTGCAATATGCCCTCTAAGCACAATGGCTGAATTTAGAAACAAAAAGTTTGGAAAAAAAATCACTATGGAAATTAAGCATTGCATCTAAAGGACTAATGGTTCAAAAGGAAATTAGAAGATCTTTGATAAGCCAAAATGAAGATGCAACATAGCAAAACTCATGAGGTATAGCTAAGGCTGCATCTAGGGGCAAATATATAGCTGTAAATTTCTGTATCTAAAACAGGAAAATCTCAAATCCCTAAAGATTCACCTTAAGACACTGCTAAAAAAAGAAGCATCCTGAAACAGCCGAAAGTAAGTGGGAATCAACAGAACATAAATTAGAAAGTCAATACAGAAAACCAACATACCCAGAAGCTGGTTCCTTGAAAAGACTGGCAACATTTTTATCTGAAATTGATAAAAAAGACATAGAATACTAAAATTAATAAAATCAGAAATTAAATAGGATATATTAGCATCAACTTTACATAAATAAAGCTAAGAATAGAGAAAATGTGGTATATCTACACAGTGGAGTTCTATGTAGCAGTAAAGAAAGATGACATCATGAACTTTACAGGTAAATGGATAGAACTTGAAGATATTATGTTAAGTGAAGTAACACAGTTCCAGAAAAACAAACGACGAATGGTATCCCTCATCTGTGCATGCTAGTGCCAATTACCTAGTAGTAAGTATTTCTTGTGCAGGGCTCCTTGAGCTTTTGTCCAAGTAGTTGGGAGTGGTGCATACTGAAAACAACAACAACAGAAACGAACTGACTGAAATGGTGAACTTCTGCTCAAAACAGTCAACTTCTATATTGAGAATTTTGAGAAAGACTGAGAAAAAGATGAAAAACATGTTTGGAAGAATGCATGAGCTCTGATGGGGTGGGGGGTAGGGAGGGGGACACGGGTCTAGATTTGATTTGTAACATAATCTTGTACAAAATATATATAAAACAATAAAAAAGATAAGAAGGAAATCTACAAACAGGTACATGTTAATGAATTATATAACTTAGATGAAATGGACAAAGTCCTAAAAAATGACAAAACTAACTCAAGTAGAAATAGAAAATCTGAATAGAGTTACAGTGAGTAAAGAGTTTGAATAAATATAATCTTTTCAGGGCTGGAGAGATGGCTCAGTCGTTAAGAACACTGGTCCTCTTACAGAGGACCCTGATTTTGTTGCCGGCACCCACATGGTGGCTAACAATTGTCCATAACTCCAGTTACAGGGGATCCGATGCTCTCTTCTGACCTTCACAGCAGAATACATGTGCACTTATAAACATGTGAAAATACACTCATACACATAAAATAAAAATACTAAATAAAATACTTAAAAATCTTTCAAGGTTGGAGAGGTGGCTCAGAAGTTGAGGCACTGGCTACTTTTGCAGAGGACCTGGGTTCTATTCTTAGCACCCACATGGCAGCTAACAACTGTCTTTAATTCCAGTTTCAGAAGATCCTACACTGTCTTCTGAGCTCCATGGGCACTGTACAACACAGGTGCACCTTACCTACATGCAAGTAATACACTCATTCACATAAAATAATAAGTATTAAAAAAACTTTTCATGCTTAGACAGCTTCCCAGATTCTTCCAAACCATACGCCAGCTCCATGCAACTATACCAAAGTAAGAACACCATCTCCATGCAACTATACTAAAGTAAGAACACCATCTCCATGCAACTATACCAAAGGAAGAACACCATCTCCATGCAACTATACCAAAGGAAGAACACCATCTCCATGCAACTATACCAAAGGAAGAACACCAGGTCCATGCAACTATACCAAAGGAAGAACACCATCTCCAAGCAACTGTACCAAAGTAAGAACACCAGGTGCTAACTGCGAGCAATTTTTTTTTTTGAGACCTGCTACCAAAGTCTAGCTGTGAGAGATTTGCCTAAAGGAAAGGGGACTACAAAAGCGGCATAAGGCTGGGTGGAAGGTCAAGGGAAGGTTATAGAGAATGTGACTCTGAACAAAGCACAATTATATATGTTATATTACATATATAATCATATATAAAGCCAATTATGTATGCTTGCTAAACTTTTTATTAAAAAACTAATAAAAACACTGATCTGCTTATTGATAATAAATGGGGTTTGGTACATGTAACTGGCTTCTTCCCGAAAGCCCCTTGGATAAATACAGAAGTACTCTGACAAGGTAACACACTAAACTTGAATCAGTCATGTACATCTTCATAAAACCCAGGACCTGAGAAATATAATCTTGAATGATATGACAGAGGAAGGAGATATTTCAGAGTTGGAACTGAAGGATGGCGTGGTGCCAGGCTGTATGGCAAGATCAGATTTAGAAATTTAAATTCACCTACCCTTTCTTTTTTTAATTTTTTTTTTATTTTTTCACCTACCCTTTCTTTCCTTCTTTCCTTTTCCTTTTCCTTTCCTTTCTTTTCCTGTCTTTCTTTCCTTTCTTTCTTTCTTTCTTTCTTTCTTTCTTTCTTTCTTTCTTTCTTTCTTTCTTTCTCTCTCTCTCTCTCTCTCTCTCTCTCATCCCTCATCGCCTCTCTCCTCCAGCCCTCTCCTCTCTCCTCCCCTCTCTCTCTCCTCTTCATCCTCTCTCCATTCTCTCTCGTCTTTCCTTTCCCTTTTCCTTTCCTTTCGCTTTCCTTTACCTTTCTTTCCTTTCCTTTCCTTTCCTTTCCTTTACTTTCCTTTCCTTTCCTTTCCTTCTTTTTTTTTAGAGACAGGGTTTCTAAGTAGCTCTGGCTGGGCTAGAACTCTCCATGTATGTAGACCAGGCTGGACTGAATTTACAGACTTTGCCTGGCTCCACCTCCCGGGTCCACCTCCCTGGTGCCGTGACTAAAGGTGTGTCCCTTGACCAGCAAACTCACCCATTTCTGAAGCTTCCACAACACCAGGTTCACAATCCCTCGTTGATAGCAATGGCCAAGAGTCTCTTCGCAAGGGGAGCTTTAATCAGAATCTCCTCAGCCTGAGTCCAAAGCCATTGAACTATAATTAGTTCAATTTTAGGCAGGTTCCAGCAGGAAGGGAATGGATCTGGGTGTCTAGTGCCTTTATAGAGACTGCAAATGATTATTTGCCTTTGTAGTGTCATCTGGTGATAGCCTTCTTTTTTTTTTTTTTGAATTTTCTTTTTTTTTTTATTAATTAGTTTTATTGATGCTTTGTGGGCATTTCATACATTTTTTCAATTCAGTTCAGGCTTATTTCCCTTTCTCCTTCCCTCCTCCCACCCCCACCTCCAACCCAGCACCATCAAGATCATGCATTCCGCCATAACTGTCGCTGCATCCCACCTTTCTCCATTTTTTTGATTTTCATTTTTAGCTATAATGATAATCCATGAGATACAAGCAATCCTTCACATGCTAAAACATATCTCAGGCTGGTGTGCCCAAACACCTACAGCAGCCCCACATCTAGTGGGGGGGTGACAGGTTGTTGTGTCAATCAAGTTGACAAATGAGTGTCCCAGACTACTTGTGTGTAGTTCTCACCATTCACCCAATCGCAGCCCTTACATTCTACCACGCCCCCTCTTCCGCAGGTTTGTTCCCTAGGCTTAGAAAAGGGGCACAGGTGGATGAGAGGTAAAACAGTCCACTCTCTGGAGCTGTTGACTTGGACTCTGGTCAATTCGGCTGTTTCCTTCATGGCGAAGTTTGTCCAGGAATAACCTTTCGATCCTCTACAATAGTTGTCTTCTAATGAACCCTCAAGCTACAGTTACCAGAACATTCTGCCCCTTTCCATAAAGATTACACTACTCTGAGCTGGAGAGATAGCTCACTGGTTAAGAACACTTAACTCTTGGATTCAGTTCTGAAGTCTTACATGGGGGTGGCTCAAAACTTCTTGTAACTCCAGTTGAAGGGTATCTCACACCCTCTTCTGGCCCTGTGGAAGCAGCAATGCATAATTCAGTTGTGTGTGTGTGTGTGTGTGTGTGTGTGTGTACGTGTGTGTGTTTTCGCGTGCGCACACGATTTTTTTCATATATATAACACACATATTATATATGTGTATATAATGTGTATAATATATATATATAATATATATCTAATATAATGTTTTTTGAGATAGGTTCTCCCTGTAGCCCCAGCTAGCCTGGAACTCGCTTTGTAGACCATCCTGGTCTTGAACTCACAGAGATCAGCCTGCCTCTGCCTCCCGAGTGCTGGGATTAAAGGCATGTACCACCACACCCAGCAATATTTTGTTATTTTTATTTCTTGTGTATGAGTGTATTGCCTTCTTGTAGGTAGGTGCACCCATGTCCTGCAGGGCTCACTCACAGAGGTCAGAAGAGGTTGTCAAATGCCCTGGAACTGGAGTTATGGATGGTTGTTAATTACCATGTGGATGCTGGGAATCAAGCCTGGGTCCTCTGCAGGAGCAGCCAGTGCTCTTAACTGCTGAGCCATCTCTCCGCACCATGATTTTTTTTTTTTAATTAAGAAAAGACTATATTTCTCTTAGAGATTGGAGGCTGTAAGCGTCTTTGGAAATGCTGTGTAAATATTGATGTAATAGTTATTTTGACCTCAGTGACCCAAAGCTACTAGCAAGAACAGAGGAACCTAAGGGTTTGATGCAACTGGGCCAGAAGTAGTATTTCTTGTTGAATTCGGAAGGCAGATGATCCTATAAATATTGATGCAGGAGTTTTGAGTGTGACCTCCATCAGTATGTTGAGAATCAGAACCGAAAACAGAAAGCCTTGCTTTCGCTCTATGCACAGGTCTGTCAGCTGACCCCTGTGTTTCAAGTCTTGGCAGTACTTAGTACTTAGTACAGCCTATGATATGAAATGTTGCATTGAATCTAGTAATGCATCCAAGTGGCTTGGTTAACCTTCTTTTTATGTACACATTCATTTAGCTAAATCTATTAGCAAAGACTTGATGGTTTAAGAAAATGCAAAGAGTTCATCTCTGGCAGAGATTCTTAATTTGGGATGTTGGTGGTTACTGCACCCAGAGTCTCAGACTTAATTAGAAACAGTAGAGTGTAATTTCACTGTGGCTGTTTGCTGGCTGTTAATTTAGTTGATTTGAATTCCATTAAAGTTTTAATGGAAACAATCCAGACTAATTAGCCAGTACCTCCACTTGCTAGCCTTGGTTTTAGGTGGGATATCTGCTGGGTGCTTCCCGAACCTCAGCTTCTGAAAGCAAACTCCTCCCCTGCTACACTTGGCATCTAGAAATAGACCCTCGAAACTGCCAGTGTTTATAATCAAAACCAGAGTCTGGCCAGCCAGCGCCTGAACACTGAAGCTGCTTGAGTTTTGTTTTTCTAGCTGTATTTCCAATGACAAAATGTTGAGGGCAGTTTGTTTACTGGCTCTTCCCAGGAGATCTGCTGGTAAGATAAGAAGAAAGCAAGGCTGCATTGCTGGAAGAGAAGTCAGCCTCCTCAGGATCTCCCCAAACAAATCAAGTCAAATGCTTTCCACTTCATTATTTTATTAAGACCAGTGATTTTGAGAATGTGCTATTTTTTATCTGCTAATTCTTGCGGGTTGCCTGTGGTTTTTCTAAGTTTTCCTCAGGTCTGTTCGAGCTGCTCAGTCAGTCCCGTGTTTCAAAATATTTATAAGGCACAGATAACGATCCATCTCAGTCCTGTACCAGGCCAGCAAAGGGCCCAGCAGCATCTTTCCAGTCGTGGTTCTGGCAGGTCTCTTCCGCTTTGTACTAAAAGCTGCATGCCTCAAACAAAAGCTTACTCAATAGGGCCATGCTAAAATAGAGTTGATTTTAAGCTGCAAATCAAATTTGGCCAATTTAGCTGAAATGAGAGACCTCTGCGACTGCACGCCTCACTGCCTAGGCTTCCCCACTCTGCAGGGAATCCAGTGGGTGTTCCTCCTCCACCCCAAGAAAACGCTCTGTGCTCACCCACATTTCTAACCATAGCTTAGAAGTGGGCAGATATTGACCCAGCCCCTGATGGCGGGGGGGGGGGTCTCGAGTCAAGTGTTCCCTATAGAGGTGTGACAGGGTTGCAACACAGGGCTTCCGCCAGCTCCTGCAGTGCTCACTGGCTTCCTCACAGTGCAGCTCAATACAGCACAGCGTGTGCTGTCTGGATTGGGAACTTCTCTTTCTATAAGTCCTGCACCATTAGTCTTAACCAACTCCTTTGTCTCATTTGAAAAGCTCAATGTTTGTCTTGCATAGAGTTGAAGGTCTAAAGATAACACTTCACTATTCTGTAGAAAAATTGTTCTCATTTACTTATTGCTCAGCTATTTATAGAATATTTGGGTAGATTTTCCAAGATAACTCCATTCAAAGAAAATGTATTTTCAGAGCTGGAGAGCTGGCCTAGTGGTTAAGAGCACAGACTGCTCTTCCAGAGGACTTGGGTTCGATCCCCAGCACCCACATGGAGGCTGAGAGCTGTCTTTAACTCCAGTTCAGGGGAATCCGACACCCTCTTCTGACCTTCGCATGCATTGCACGACATATGTGCACAGACCTGCATGCAGAGTACATTCATATACATAAAGAATAAACAAAATTTTAAAAAGACTAAAAAAAAGAATGTATTTTCTATAAAGGCAGCCTATTAATTATATATTAAATCTAGTCTTGATGCTGGAGATTCTTGATTGGTTGTTTTGAGTTTTGGTTCATGAGGTTCCTCTGGTTTCAAAGAGGGCTTTCACATCCATTGTTCCATTAGGGTCTCACAATATTCCCTCCTAGGTAGTGACTATTTCCCAGGTTTTTAAAAAAGATCTGTTTGATTTGATTCTGTGTATGGTGTTGGTATGGGCACACGAGTACGGGTACTAGTGGAGCCAGAGGCATTGGATCCGCTGCAGTTGGAGTTACAGGTGGTTGTGATCTGCCACGTAGGTAATGAGATTCAAATTCAGGTCTTCTGTAAGAACAGTGTGTGGTCTTAACCCCTGAGCCATCTCTCTGGTCCTATTTTCCAGTTTTGTAGAGAAGGAAATGTTAGCTGATTTGTAGCTTTCTAGGTTTATTCAGTAGATAGATATTTAGAGTTGACAATCTGAAACAACTTCAGATTTTTATTTCTTGTCTTTTTGAGACAGGGTCTCCCTATAGCCCCAGCTACAGAACAGGCTGTCCTTGCCTCTAGACTACTGGGATTAAAGGTGTACACTGCCATGTCTGGCTAAATTAAAAAAATTTCAAATGGCTTTTTGTGCAATTAATTACACAGTAATTTGGGATTCTTACCAATAGACAAGTTAGAGAAACAAGTTGGGTGGGGATCGTGTGTCCCAGGTCTTGGATTTGGCTATCTGATAACTCAGATAGTGTTAGACTCTTTGTTAGGGACAATGATGACCAAATTAGAAATTTCCTGTTTTAAATGTGTTCTCTATGGCAAGAGACGGGAGGTGGAAACACCCATCACTCTAACAGAAGGCAAAAAGAAACAGGGCGACCAAGTAGGAAATATTGAGCAACTCAGTTTGTCTTGAGCTGGAAAGGCCACCCCTTTAGCCACTGTTGAGGGACAGGAAGGCTTTGTAGGAGCACAGGTGTGTGTGTGTGGGGGGCAGTCGAAGCCTGGGAGCCAAAGTCCATCAGTCAGGTAATGGAGTCCGAGGTTGAGGAGACAGGACATCCTGTAGTGGCAGCCCAAGGAAGAACAGAGGTGGCATGGCTGGGAGGCGAAGGTGGCAGTCACGACTCGAGGGCCGGGCAGGGAAGGTGAAGGGAGGAGCACAGAGAGCTTGACCCTGGGCAGGACCTTCCACGGCGAGCAGGAAATGGTGAGACCTGCTTTTTAGGAGGCAGTGACTGACTGTGGAGATCTGTGGTGGGATCTGTGGTGGGCAGGGCTGCATCTGACCTAAGGTTTGTTCAGCAAAACACTGAGTTAGATCAGTCCTTCTCCAACTTAAATGTGTGCACAAAGGACTTGTAAACATGGGACTCTGAGAAAGCCCAAGATTCCCTTTCTAGCAAACACCCAGGTGAGGCCCATGGTGTGGTCCTGAGATCACACTTTGAGAGCAGGGAGGTAGAAGCACTCGCATTTCCTAAATTTAGGGTGACTCATAAGAGGCAAAGGGTTTGAGACAGGGACCCAATTGTATCTAAGTATTTTATTTCTTTTAATTAATTAATTAATTAATTAATTAATTAATTTGTATGAATGTACTGTCTGCGTGTAGGTCTGTGCAACCGTGTCATGCAATGCCGCGGAGGTCAGAAGAGGATGTCGGATTCCCCTGGAACTGGAGTTCTCCTGGAATTGGAGTTACAGACGGTTCCAGCCGCCATGTGGGTGCTGGGGATCGAACCCGGGTCCTCTGCAAGAGCGGTTGGTGCTCTCAACCGCTAGGCCATCTCTCCAGCCCCTAAGTATTTTATTTCTTTAAGTCTCATTTCTAAATGTACCAGGAAGCTGGCAGGTAGTTAAACGGGCTCTAACTTGACCTCAGAAACTGGGGCAGTGTGTGAACAGGCTTTCCCTGTGGAGCTGGTGTAAGCAACCCTTCCAGAGGACTGCTTCCTCCAGGAGGAGGAGAACTCGTGGAAGGGAAGAGGCTCCCCATTGTTCCAGGAGCCTGTTTTCTGTTCCTGGAGATTTTGGGAGACAACTTTGGGAAAGGAAAGAAGGGTGTTTGTCCAGAGGGGGCAGGTCCTTGAGCCCAGCCTGTGCAGTTTCTAGAGTCATTTTGCAGTCTGGGATTACCTGAGGTGGCGTGAATGACCACAGTCAGCACCACATCCTGGTGGCCCGCCTTTCCTTGCTCTTTGTGCTCTTTCCTCTCATTCCTCCTCCCTCTGTGAGGCTCCTCATTTCCAGGGAGACCAGCTGCAGCTCTACGCCAGCCCTCTTGGCCATTGTGTGGGTCAGGAGAGCTGGCAGTGAATTCCTTCTCCAGAGATAGCCAAGAGGCACGCATGCGGATGAACACATTTGAGTCACATTTCTACAAACAAGGTCATAATTCTCTTAGTGATTTAGTGTATAGATGTGTAGGGTGTGACCCGCCATCCACTTACAGTGGCCATTCTGGGCTGTCCTTTCCCGGGATAGCTGTTTCGTTGAAGGATTTGGGCCTGGCTCTCTTAGCCTCACATCTGAAGTCAGCTGTGGCTGGACTGGGAGCCTGGAGAAGGATGGGACATCACCTAGGACAGTGGTGCTCCAAGCCCGTGCTCGGAGCCCCTGCACAGCCCGCACGCACGCGGCATCACCAGCTTCCTACAGCTGCAGGGCCTGGAGCAGGAAAGCCAGCCTCACTGTCACGTGGGATTTTTGCCAGAGCACGTGGCTTTGCACCGGGTGGCTGAGAGGCCTTGGCCTCTCAGGGTAGAGTAGACCTGGGACAGTAGACGATTTTCCTTCACAGCCTGCTGCAGCCGTTTCATTTCACCCATGTAGGAAGCTTTCCTTTTATGCCGAACAGGGACCACACGGCCCTGCCAAGGGGGATGGGGACACAGTGCCGGCTTTGCGGACACTGGGGAGCTGGCCTCTCGGTGCAGGGACCAGCCGGCTACTTCCCGTAGCCCGGCCTGGTTGATATTTTCAACCCAGGCCCGTAGCCTGGACCCACGAGACACGTGTTCCACTCTTAGCCATGACTTCTCACCTGCCCAGGGCCTGGACATGAATTTCAGGCTGATGGCGATCGCCTCCCTTCAGCCAATACCCACTCAGAACACCAGCTACCCAGATTGGTGGTCCGCAAAGGGAACCTTTTTCCAACCCACTGGCCACCGGAATGAAATGCAGGCCTACCTTAGCCTGTATGTGTGCAATAATTAATAAAAATAACAGCCGGGAATTCCGTGATGATGTTACGGTTACTATGAAATTCAAATTTACTCCTTGCCATAGCTTGCTTTTATAAATTAAATACGTCAGTTCCCAGGACCAATCATAAGCCCCCCAACTCCGAGCCACTGCACACCGGTGCCCACCCAGCATCGTGCACCTATGCCGTGCTGCTTGATCCTCCTTGGGGCGGGGCCTGACCCTGTGCCACTCGGTGCCCTGAGGCATGCCAATTGGAAAGCTAGCCCGCAATTCAAGCTGGATTTCCCTACACCCCACAGGGTTGTTAAGGTCCAAGCCCAAACACACTGTTCAGAAACCCCACATGTTGGTCTCTATCTCAGTTCACCCTAGACAGTGGAGGGCCTGGCAATTAGTGCCAGGTTAGAGACCCACATCTAGCTTCCCTTAATCTTATAACGAGTCCCTTCTGCTTGGAGAGTCCCTTGGGGTCATTTTCAAACCAGTACCAGTTATGGCAATAATTAGAAGGCTGGTGTAACACATGTAGTTTCTGGATTTGAAGAAGCAAAGGATCAAATCCCACCTCTGTCTTAATCATTACAGGGCCTGCTGCATAGGCTGAGCGTGCTGGGGCCAGGCAGACCAGAACTTCTTTTCCAAATCGTGGTCTTCCCCTTCCTTGTATGACCCTAGGCAGG
Organism: Rhizomys pruinosus; assembly: GCA_009823505.1. Lineage (NCBI taxonomy): Eukaryota > Metazoa > Chordata > Mammalia > Rodentia > Spalacidae > Rhizomys > Rhizomys pruinosus. The sequence goes on along the minus strand of VZQC01007259.1, from coordinate 1,133,298 downwards.
TTGTACATTCATGGCTGCCTGGGTTCCTCCACTATAAGCACAGCCGATGAGGGTGTCTCTCCCGGTTGTGGTGAGAAGTGAGTTCTGCAATGTACAGGGAGCACCTCACTCTGTGTGTGGCCCATGGGATGCACCAATAAACATTAGCTATTACCACGCAATGATACTTATATAATAACTTAGGGTTGGAGGTTTTATTGAAAGCAAAGTAAACACGTCTGCTTCTTAGTCCCCATCCTCTTGGGAAGCCAGCCACAAGCTTATAAATGCCGAGCACCACATCCACCTGGTGGTCACATCCCCAAATCCCTCATCGAGAACCTGAGGAAATGAAAAGGCTTGTTATAAACCAAGGCTCCTCACAGGAGCCAGGGGAGGGCAGGAGTGCGCAAGCACGCACTCAGGGGTGCCACGCGGGCAGCTCGGAAACAAAGCAGCACTTTGTCCTGAGGTTTGGCTTGGCTTGGCTTTTTGTCATAATATTTAATTAATTTTGAAATTTCAAACAACGTTAAAGAAAGGCGTGAAATGTTTACATCTAATAGTGAAGTGAGCTTGGGTTAAAGAGGTTGAGAAAGCATCTCTGTAAAATGCAGCCAAGCCCACAGAAACGTGACAGGTAGAGGGAGACATCCACCTAGCACCTCTGCCAACCCTGTCCAGCGAGCACCCACCCATCCCCAAAGTGGCAGTGGGTGGGTGGAGTCTGCAACATCTAATTGGAAAAAGCTGGCCCTCTCACAGGCACTCTGTGTTCCAGACCCTTTCTTTTGCTTTATAATGCTAATGAATGAAGCTTAAATAAATGTTCGTTAAAACCAACTGAAACACCGTGGCCCTTCGTCCGTGGGGCTGTGCTCTTATTCCAGTTATCCCCTAGGTTGTGGGTCATGAATCGTTGCTTCATTCTGAGGAGTTCATTTGCCACCCTGGTGAATCTTTCTTCCTACTTTTAACTTTTTTTTTCTTTTGGTCTTTTTTTGAGACAGGGTCTCCCTGGAGCTCCAGCTGTCCTGGAACTCACTCTGTAGACCAGGCTGGCCTTGAACTCACAAAGATCCGCCTGCCTCTGCCTCTCAAGTGCTAGGATTAAAGGCGTGCGCCACCACGCCTGGCTCACAAAGCATTTCTTTTTTTTTTCTTTTTTTGAGACAGGGTCTCCCTGGAGCTCCAGCTGTCCTGGAACTTACTCTGTAGACCAGGCTGGCCTTGAACTCACAAAGATCCGCCTGCCTCTGCCTCCCAAGTGCTAGGATTAAAGGCGTGCGCCACCACGCCCGGCGCGCCCGGCTTACTTTTAACTTTTTATACTAATGTACTTAATAAAGCTTGAAAAGTTAGTGAAATAGAAATATACTCCCAGAACAGTGTACAAGTATGTGATTTATTGAATAGAGAGTGAACTTGAACAACTATGGTGCAGAACATTATTGCCCCACCCATGGTCCCCATCGTCCCTCTTTGTCATTAACTACTCCCAGGGTAATGAGCACAATCCTAGCTTATCCGAGCACTGAATTATTGTATTTGCTTTTCTTATTTATTATTTCTATTTTATGTGTATGAGTGCATTGCCTGCATGTGTGTAAGGGCACCCATGTTGTGCAATGATTGCAGAGGTCAGAAGTGGGCATCAAATCCCCTGGAACCAGAGTTAAGGCTGGCTGTTAGCCACCATGTGGGTGCTGGGAATGGAACCTGGGTCCTCTGCAAGAGCAGTCAGTGCTCTTAATAACCGAGCTATCTCTCCAGATCCTGTATTTGTTTTTTAACTTTATATAAGTGGGATCATACACAGGGTTGTAACAGCTAATCTTGTCACCTAGATTGTATTGAGAAGCATCTAGATTAGTAAAATACATCTGGGTGTGACTGTGTGGGTATGTCCATAGAGAATTGACTAAGGAGCAAGACTTTCCCTGAATGTGGGTGACACACTGTCCAGTAGATGGTGGATGGATCCTGGAGTAAAATGATCAGGGTGGGTGGGTAGGAGAAAGCCTCATGACCTCCAGTTCTGTCTCTTCTCTGCTTCCTGTCTACCATGATGTGGGCTATTCTGCTCCGTTCTCCTGCACCCTACCGGCCAGGAGGACTAAAGCGTCTGGGAACATAAGCCAAGATAAATTTTCCCTCCCTTAGGTTGCCTCTATCAGGTTTACTTATTATTATTTTTTTTTTTACTTTTTATTCTATTTTTCTAATTTTAAATCTTTTTATTTTTGAGGATTTCAACCATCAGTGTTGTTTTTACATTATTTCCATCCCTCCCAGTCCTCCACCAACTTCTCCCAGGTCCCCCCACTCCCTCTCAACTTCTTATCCTTTTCTTTGATTATTATTGTTACATATACATACATACATTTATAAATATGGGCATGTAATACACTGAGTCTGTTTAGTGATGCATATGTGAACCTGTGCTTATGGCTATCCATTGGGATTAGATACCCAGATACCCCCTCCCTCAGCACTCATTGAATGCCTGTAGCTCTTCATCTTGAGGACTCTGTGACAGTCCCCCATCCACTTCAGCATGTCAACAGGTTTTTTATCATCGTGCAGACCTCCTTAGACTACCATGGCGTGGGGACTTCATTGGTGCAGCTTCCCTATCGTGTCTAGAATGCAGTAACTAGCAGCAGGTGTCTTATCTCTCTGGTTTGTGCAATCTTTCCGCCTCCTCTTCCATGGTCTCCCTGAGCCTTAGTCATAAAGATTGCATTGTTGATGTGTCACTTAGGGTTGGGCACCTCAGGATCACTTGTTCTCTGTGTTTAATGAGCTGTAGAACTCTATAAAAGTCACTGGCTGTTGCAAAGAGAAACTTCTTTGACGAGTGGTGAGAGTCACAGTTGTCCGTAAATATAAGGATGCATATAAGGATGTATAGGAAATTGCATCATCTAGGAAAGTGACAGAAGTAAGGTTTTCTCCAGGAGCTATGCCTCCTCCAGCCATGTGTAGATTTGGCTACATTTACAGTACCACGCATGAGTGGGCCTGAAGTCCCACTACTGATTATCCCCAAGATAAAAGTGCTACTTCTGCAGAAATAGAGATAGTTTTCTGGGCTGGTCATTGTTATGGGTTGTAGACTTCACAGCCGGCTTGGATCATTGATTGGTTCTTCTCCCTTGACAACTTACATTGTACCTTCTGATACTATGAAAGCTAGTCTTCAGGGAAAAGGCTTCCAGGTCATTTCTAGCTCAGTTGCTTCGAGTCCTGTGTCTGGAGTATGCACTGCCTTCAGCAATAGGGTCTTACCTTCAAGTTCTAGGAGGCAATCAAGGGCTGTGGCAATAGCCTGTAGTAACATTTTAGGAGTCTCTTGTAGTACCTTGTCAGGAATTTTCATCACAGTGGTGAGAAAAGTAACTATTTGTGGGAAAACTTAGAATGGGTTGGATTCTAAGCCAATGGTACCTCCCTGGCCACACCCATGGGGTGGGGTGTAGTGGACGAATTGAGTCATGATGGATATTTAAGCAGACATGTTGGAATAAAATCTCTCTCTGCATTTGAACCTCAACCTGCCTACACATGGTGTGTGTGCTTTCCTGCATGGGCTTTCCACATGGGTTGTCCCAGGATTAAGTAGGCCCCGCCACAAATCTCAGCGGTGACACCACAATTGGCATCCAAACGTGGGGCAGAAGGAAACCTTGACAACTTAGGTATGCATACCCCTAAATCTTGCCTTTTTCTTCTCTTTCTCCTGATATCTATCTGTTGTGGTGGAGCCGTCTTTCCTGCTGGTTTCGGTGGATAGGACAGTGGTCTGAGGGCATATGGCTTTGTACATGTGGAGAGCCTGCCTCTGATTTGGTTCAGAGGGAGTACCCAGTGCCTTCCAGGCATGTGCCTCCTGGCATGGTCACTCCTGCAGGCTATAAAAGCCAATGACCTCAAGGCTGAATTTAATATTAAGCCTTAGCAGTTATGTTTGGCCTTAAAAACAATTTTTCATAATTCTACAGGTCTGAAAAACTTTCTGGTTTTAAATTCCACCCCCCAAAGAAAGACTGAGGAACCAGCTCCTCAAGTTTGGTTCTAATCTTAACTTGTTCGTATGTAAATTTTCTCCTGGTAGCTCTCCTAGACCTGAGCCCACTTCTTTCTGTTGCAAATTAAGGCCTTTCACGGAACTGCCCTCCTCCAAGAGCATCTTCCAGATAATTTCAAGCCTTGGCCACTTTTCTCTTAAATTTTGTATACAAAGTCTGTTTTTTGATAAAAGTGTGTTGCTCTTTTGTCTTCTTATGGGTTTTCTCTAAATCTAACTCTTCTTACCTAAAACCTGCTAGCTATTTGTAGATCCAAGTTTGGGATTTGGCTATTTGTAGATCCAAGTTTGGGATTTAGCTATTTGTAATTCAAATCCATTTCAGCATGCTTAACTTAAAGTGTAATATTTTTACTTAACCCCTGGATACCCTAGATATGGTTGATTTAATTTTATCTTTCTCCTTTTAAATGTGTTTCACCTTAAAAATCTCTTCTCGGGCTGGAGAGATGGCCTAGCAGTTAAGAGCACCGACCGCTCTTACAGAGGACCCAGGTTCGATCCCCAGCACCCACATGGCGGCCAAGAACCGTCTGAAACTCCGATTCCAGGAGAACTCCAGTTCCAGGGGAATCCGACACCCTCTTCTGACCTCCGTGGCATTGCACGACACGGGTGCGCAGACTTGCATGCAGGCAACACATTCATACACATACGGGAAAAAAAAAAATCTCTTCTCACAGAATTCTAGATCACACATGGTCTGAGCTCTGGCCTGGTGTCATAAGCCTGCCTGCTGTGCATGCATACCAGCTTGCAGACTCAACACATGGCATCTAAATCATGCCCACTAAATTTTAATTTTAGGTAACATCCTTTTGACTTCACCATTTTGGAAACAAGATAGATGGATTTCTAGCAGAATTTACAGGCCTTGAAGTTCTAACAAAACAAACTTGCTCTGATAAATTGTCTTTTTTAAAGGACCATTGGTAAAAGTCTCTTTAACAATGTAAATTGATATTTTGGTTCAATTTAAATGAGAAATTTTTTGAATAAAGCTGTTTTATGTTTCTTTAAACCCATCTTCAAGCTGTGTGTATGTGTGAGTGAATGTGAGTTCCCACTTTTAATTCATTATAATCCTACAAGTTTAAATCTATTTAGCTAACTATAAACAAAAATAGATTCAATTCATAGAAAATGTTTGTTTTATACCCCTTAGTGTTAACATTTTTTAATTGGGTTTATAATATACATATTATTCAGTTTAATGATAGATTATTGTTAATTATTATTAGTAATTGTTATTTGATAGTTATAGTTATTGTTATTGAATATAATTATTACTAACAATTGATAAAAATTCAGTCTAATGGTAAATTGTTAGCTGTTATTATTGAAAATTATTTATAATAATTATTAATGATTGTTGTGACTAATAATGGTTAATACTGATTATTAATAATTAATAATAATTAATAATGGTTGTAATTGTTGTGATTATGGATAATTATTATTCTTCCAAAGTCCTTAATAATAAGACATGATGGATCAGTTCAAAACTACAAACAACTTTGGCCTGTCTACTTTTGGGAATCCTCAATCTTTAGATTTGTAAATAGCATAGGGACAGTTAGCCTTAGCAGAAGGACAGCTTAGGAGTAATCAGAAGGGTTAGGATAGGGAAAGAATAGTAAACTTTAGGTATAGTTCATTGAAGGTAAGTGGTTGCAAATGGGCCCAAGAGGTGGCATATGGATCTCAGCTGTTTCATGCATTACTAGGACATTTATTCTAATTATGTAAAAATAACCCTATAACAAATTATAAAAATTTCATGTTAAGAGTGCCGACCACTCTTATAGAGGACCCGGGTTTGATCCCCAGCACCCACATGGCGGCCGAGAACCGTCTGAAACTCCAATTCCAGGAGAACTCCAGTTCCAGGGGAGTCCGACACCCTCTTCTGACCTCCGCGGCATTGCACGACATGGGTGCACAGACTTGCATGCAGTCAGTACATTCTTACACATACAGAAATAAATAAAATAAAATTAAATTTAAAAAAATTTCATGTTTTTCTAAAGATTTTTTTTTAATTTTATTAACTTTTATTTATTTCTGTATGTGTATGAATGTACTGTCTGCATGCAAGTCTGGGCACCCGTGTCGTGCAATGCCGCGGAGGTCAGAAGAGGGTCTCGGATTCCCCTGGAACTGGAGTTCTCCTGGAATTGGAGTTTCAGACGGTTCTCGGCCACCATGTGGGTGCTGGGGATTGAACCCGGGTCCTCTGTAAGAGCGGTCAGCACTCTTAACCGCTGGGCCATCTCTCCAGCCCCACGTTTTTCATTGGACATCAAACAATATGGCTTTCTTCTCTTACGGGTCAACCTAATAAACCTTTTTTATGTATGTATGTATGTGTGTATGTATGTGCACGCACATGTGTGTATGGATGTGTTTACTTGTGTTCTAAGTATATTTTAATGTTAACAGCCATGATACCAGTAAAAACATTGCCTCTGAGTTGGAAAGTGGCCCTTCCTTCTCAAGACGCAAATTTATATTAAACAGTCAAAACATAATTCAATTTCAACAAAGGTTATGGGTTATCTATTAAAAATTTTAAAATAATGGATCTAGACTGCCACTTACTGGTTACGCCCTTTCAACATCTAAAAGATGTAACCAGGTTTTCATTGTATTAAAGTATTAATAAGTTTTTGGGTATTTGGGAATAAAAAATAAAACGTATAAAAATTTTAAAATTTAAAAAATAAAAAAAATTGAATTCCGATTAACATCATTGCAGAATTCGCAGCCGCCATTTTTGTTTTTAAATTTTTTGCATGCATACAGGCTAAGCCTGCATTTTGTTCAGATGACCAGTGGGTAGCTGGTGTTGAGGTCTGCATTTCATTTGGGTGACCAGTTGTTTTGGAAAAAGTCTCCCTTTGCGGACCGCCAACCTGGGAAGCTGGTGTAAAATTCCTGTCCTGGACTTGGGCAGGTGGAAAGTTACGGCCAAGAGTGGGAAACATGTCTCGTTGTCCCAGGCTAAGGACCAGAGTAGGAAGATACCTCTCCAGTCAGGTCACAGACATGACCAACTGTCGCAATGAGGCCAGTTCCCCACAATGTCCACAAAGTGGGCACTGTGTGTCCCCTCCCCTTAGCAGGACTGTGTTGCACCTGTTCATGACAAAGGAAGCTTCCTAGAAGCTCCCACAAAAACAAAAACAAAAACCAAAAAAATCAAGATGGTTATGATGGTAACAACATCTCATGGGGCATATCTAGCCAGGCTTTAATTAACTGATGGGCATAAGAATTGTAAAAGAAAATTTTATTAAGAGCTAGATATTGTAAAATCTTTAAAGCAGGTTTTCATGCCAGGCCTGGAAAAGGACAAGAGCTTGGAGGAAGATAGTTATCAAAATCCACTTTGTAAGGTTTGCAGTTTAAAATGGTAATACATTTGAACTAATTGGGAATATAAAATGTTAATTGTTTTATTTATAATCTGTATTGAATTTCCAACAATAACTTTGGGGTTAAGGTACACAAATGGTCTCTATATTTTTCTGTGTCATACAGTATCACCTTATAACATTTTCCCTTTACTTGTAGGACAATTTAAAGAAATTAAGCTTAAATTCACTTCCCAAATAAGTAGCATACAGTCAATGATTAACAATTTGGGTAAATTTAATAAAAACTTACACCTTGGTTCCTGTTTATGGGTATGTGTAATACAACTTAGGCATCTATAGGTCAAAAGATAAAAATTTAAAAAACAAAAAGAGGGAGGTGGTATAATATTCCTTCTGTATTCCAAACCTTTTGATAAATTTTCAGTTTTGAGGTCTTGAAACTAACAATGGGAGGAGATTTGTATGTTCCCACAGGTAAAAACACCAGCCTAAATGCCTGAAAATGTACAACTTTTGGCTGTGCAGGATGGACTGGGAAATGCCAGCAGAGAGGCTGACCCATCTGAACCTTAAAGAAAAAGGAACCTCAGATTGCCTGAGTCACAGACACTGAGCATCT
>VZQC01007259.1:1104292-1114713 GCA_009823505.1 Rhizomys pruinosus | reverse complement strand
TTTTTCAATCAAATTTAGAGTCACTTCCCTTTCCATGCCCCCCACCCCACCTGAGTCCCTGCACTCTATCATACATGTCTTGCATCTTTTTCTGAGTCTTTCCAGGGTTTTTTTTTTTCCAGTTCTTTTGTTATTGCTGTTCTCTCTAACTTGTATTGCTTCAATATATATACATATATACATAGTTATATATATATTTATATACATAAATACATAAATATATACATACATATATACCCATATCACCTGAATTGGAGGATTTATTTATTTATTTATTTATTTATTTATTTATTTATTTGTTTTTTGCTAAAAGATGTCATGTTTTCCTTAAGGAAGTGTTTGAAGGCTCCTCCTTGGCAAGCCCAAACAACCATCAGTCTTGCCCTTGTGCTCTACACTGGGGTCTTTCCCTCCCATGGTCACCCAAATGAAGTACAGTAAGCATGTGGCCTGTCTTGATCTTCCTGCACTGTCCTCCATGATACAGCTCAGGTAGTCCAACAATGGCAGTCTATAACTCTGACGAAGTTAAAATCCCCTTAGCTGCTTAGTCCACAGCTGGGTATCTCAGTAGTCCCCATCTGGCATTGAAGGTTTGGAGGTTTCTCGGAGAGACATGAGTCTTCAGTCCATACTGGAGGGTTAAAAAGCTGTGTCTCATGGCTTTGAAGAGTGGCAAAAGCGGTTGCCTGTCATTTTTTTTTAATGAGATAATTTCATCCATCTTTACAGCAGAATAAATGCCCATTATGAACATATATATGCATTTTCTTTTTTTATTTTAATATCTTTTTTAAATTTTTAAATTAATTTTTATTTATTTCTGTATGTGTATGAATGTACTGTCTGCATGCAAGTCTGTGCACCCTTGTCGTGCAATGCCGTGGAGGTCAGAAGAGGGTGTCGGATTCCCCTGGAACTGGAGTTCTCCTGGAATTGGAGTTTCAGACGTTTCTCGGCCGCCATGTGGGTGCTGGGGATCGAACCCTGATCCTCCGCAAGAGCGGTCAGCGCTCTTAACCCCTAGGCCATCTCTCCAGTCCTCCGCATTTTCTTTTTTTAAAATATTTTTATTTATTGGAGTTTAGTGGTTTTCTATTTTATTTTACTGGCTTCTGTGGGGCGTGTGTGTGTGTGTGTGTGTGTGTGTGTGTGTGTGTGTGTACCAGTACCATGCTGTATTACTTAATATGGCTTTGTAGTATACTTTAGGAACAGATACTGTGATACCTCCAGAGTTGCTCTTTCTGTTTAAGATTGCTTTGGCTATTTGGGGCTTTGGGCTGTCATATAAATTTTAGGAACTTTTTTTTCTAGTTCAGTAAATACTTTCACTGGAACATTGATAAGATTTGTAATGAATCTGTAGACTACATGTGGTAATATAACTATTTCCACATTATTAGTTCTGCCAATCCATGAACATGAGAGGTCTTTCTATTTTCTAGTGTTGCCTTTAGTTTCTTCCATTTGTTAAATTTTTCATTTTACCTCCTTGGTTAGATTTATTCCTAGGTCTTTTAATTTTTTGAGGCTATTGTGAATGGAATCCCCCCACCCCTGCCTTGATTTCTTCCTTAGCCAGTTTGTTATTACGTAGAATGCTGCTGACTTTTGTGTGCTGATTTTGTGTCTTTTACTTTCCTAAAAGTGTTTGCGAGATCTGGATTTCATGCATTCTGTCATGTATGTTAAGGCCTATCAAGCTGTTAGTATCCACCCCACCCCAACCCCATGTCCTTCAGCTCATCTTCAATTCACTGTATCTAGAGTCACTCCCTTAAAGAAGATCAGCCCTAGCAGGCATGGTGGCGCATGCCTTTGATCGTAGCACTTGGGAGGCAGAGGCAGGTGGATCTCTGTGAGTTCAAGGCCAGCCTGGCCTACAGAGTGAGTTCCAGGACAGCCAGGGAGACCCTGTCTCAAAAAGACCAAGAAAGAAGATCGCCCTTTCTCACCCAGCCGTAATCAGCTGCCCAATAGTTCTTCAGCTACAATTGGGGCCTGCTGTCCATCTTTACAGTTCTATGTGAGGTTGTTTGCTTGTGTTTGCATGGATCTTGTGCGTCCTGACATCATTGCTGTAAGTTCATGTACGAAAGGTCCCAGGAGACTGCAGACTGCATCCTTGTCGTCATGCACCTCCTTCGTGGCTCTTACAATCTTCCCACTCCCTGTTCTCAATGGTTCCTGAGCCCTGGGTAGGTAGTGCTTAATGGAGAAGTCCTTTCCAAGGACCCACACTCTGCCAGCTCTTATTCTCTATACTTTGGCCATTTTCGTTCATTCCATTTAATTTTTCTCAGTTCCTTTTCTACCCTGTGGCTTTTTATGTTTGGCCTATTTATCTTATCCAAGAGTTCTTGGGTGTCATATAATGCCTGTCTGTGGAGGTCAGAAGAGAGTGTCAGATCCCTTGGAACTGGAGTTATAGATGGTTATTAGCTGCCATGTAAGTGCTGGGAATTGAACCCAAGTCTTCTCTAGTGCAGCTAGTGCTCTTAACCATTGAGCCATCTCTCCAGCCCTTCCTTCCTTCTTTCCTTCCTTCCTTCCTTCCTTCCTTCCTTCCTTCCTTCCTTCCTTCCTTCCTTCCTTCTTCTTTCCTCCTGTTTTTTCTTTCTGTTTCATTTACTGTTTTTTACTTGATTAATTGATTTTTCTCATTTCCAAAATTTCTGTTGCTTTCTCAATTTCATTGCTAAATTTCTCCTCCATGTTTCTAACTTTTCTACATTGCTGGTTTTCCTATCTACATTGTGAATATATTTCCTTAAATTAATTAATTAATTTAGAGACAGTGTCTCCCTATAGCTCCAGCTGTCCTGGAACTCACTCTGTAGACCAGGCTGGCCTTGAACTCACAGAGATCCACCTGCCTCTGCCTCCTGAGTGATAGGATCAAAGGCATGCGCCACCACGCCTGGCTTAAAGAGATTCTTAGCTGCCATATGGGTGCTGGGAATCAAACTTGGGTCCTCTGCAAGAGCAGTCGGCACTCTTAACTGCTGAGCCATCTCTCCAGCCCATTTCCTTAAATTTATTCATATGCTTATTTGTTTCCTCTTTGTAGTCTCTGATTATTTTTAGAAGTAGACTCAAATTACTTACCCAGTATGTCAACCATTTCAACATCTTTGGATTTGATAATTGAGAGTTACTGTACTTGGAAATATTGCATTGCCCTCTTTTTTATTTCTTTTGCTTGTATGTTACAGATTGTGTATCTGTTGGGTTGGGTATCTCTTCCAGTTTTATTTGGAGAGCTTCTTAGCGAGCACCCTACTATGAGGGCTCAATTTCTTGTACTATCCTGAAGAAAACAAACTACTAACAGTAGAAACACCAAACCAAACAAGATACAGAAATTCACTTAGAGCTGATTAAAATAACTAATAGATTTACCAATGACCATAAAATAGAAAATGGGAACACTAATACAGAGTGTGCTACAAAGTTAAAAATTATTTAGGATAAAAGTAAAAATAGTAAATGAATTAAATAGAGTAAAGGGGTAGAGAAGGGAGAGGGAAAAGCAAGGCTAAATAAGAAGAAAATAGAAGGAAAAGAACAGGGACAGTGTTAGGAAGAGGGAAGAACCGAGCGGGAGGTACGAAAACCTCACCGCCCAAACAAGAAAAGCTTGTATATATAAAATGTGATGGCCAGGCGTGGTGGTGCATGCCTTTAATTCCAGCACTCGGGAGGCAGAGGCAGGTGGATCTCTGTGAGTTCAAGGCCAACCTGGTCTACAGAGTGAGTTCCAGGACAGCTGAGACTAAAGGGAGACCCTGTCTCCAAAAAGAGGGGGAAAAAAGTGATAAATATAAGAGGAACGATTAAACATAAAAACTTAAAATAAGGTAAAATGCGACTAAAAGTTTAGTGCATTATGTACTTTTCTCATTGCTGCAACAACACCTGAAGAAAGGAATTTAAGAAGGAAGGGTTCATTTTGGCTCCCAGTGTGAGACACACTCCATCATGGAGGGACAGTCAAGGTGGCAAGAGTGTGAGGTGGCTGGTCGCGTGCCATCCATGTCACAAAATGGAGAGAAACGAATGCTGGAGTTCAGCCAGCTTCCCCCGCACCCCATCCCATGGGGTGTTGTCACCCACATTTAGGGGGGTTCCCATGTTGTTAATGAACCTAATCTAGATAATCTCTTACAGGTATACGCATACAGGTTTAGATCTTGTCCACTTGAAAACGAGTATTAACCATCACGTATAGTAAGAAGGAAAAGGGGAGGTGCAAGCAATGAAAAGATAAAATATTATTAGAGTAGCGTCTTTCTGAATCCTCTAAATTTGGTGTCAGCCAGGTAGAGACTGGGAGGTGGAACAGTGTCAGTTGAACCCGGACTCTCTCATCTTTTCTATCAGGCTGGGGTGCTAATACTCTAGCCAGGGAATGCCCCCCAGTGCCTTGGGAATACCGCAAGCAAGCAAGCATTTAGATCTGTCAGGAGAACCAGTCTCTGTTTTCAAGCATGTTCAGCGTTAAACAGCCTGCAGGAGCTGTGAGGCCGCGGGAGTCAGCAGTCTGCAGAGCTTCTGAGCTCAGCCCAGCCAGCAGTGCAGTCTGAGGGAGATAAATGACTCCAGAGGTTTGGGGCCATCAAATTACACAGTTACTTTCAGGTGATGGGTTCTGCCTCTGACCACCAAAGGTGAGGGTAACAACCACTGCACCCTTTATTTCCTGGGCTGAGCCTCATGGCAGCTGAACCTCAGGGATGTCAGGAGCCCGCCTTCCCCACCTCTGTGACTGCCTCTGTCCTCTGCTTCCCACCACTGGAGCTGTGGCCAGTTGGCTCCTGGCCCTCTAACTTGCTATCACGCTGCCAGGGCAGCTAGGTCTTAAATAACAGGTTCCTTGTCCATATGGTGTCTGCCCAGAGATATCCAAGACACAAGGAGTGACAAGATGGATCTCCTTTTTATTGCTGACCCATCATGCCTGGCAGAGTCACTGCCTCGCTGAAAACCTCCAATTTGACTTCCACCTGCACTTGAGCCTTTGAGAACTGTGGACTCGTCCTGTGGGTGGGACGGCTACTGTCTTCTCATCAGGGCTGCCTGGCTTGCCTTTTGGATGAGGATTCCGCTTCCCTTCCCTATGAGGAGTCATGTGGCTGGATCCTTGTGCAACTTGCTTTTGCATTTCCTTAACTAGAGAAGTTGAACGCTTTTTATATATCTTCTGGCCACTTGTATATCTCTCTAATAAGGAATATTTACTCAGTTCTATATTGGTTACTTCTATTTTTGCTGCAACAAAATGCCAGATATAAACAACTTATGGAAGGGTTTGATTGGCTCATAGTTTAACGGGATATTACCCATCATGGCACTCCCGTGGCGTGGCTAATCACATTGTGTTCATAGTTAGGGAGCAGAGAGAGACCCTGCTTCTCCGGTGGCTTCCTCCTTTTCCTCCCTTTTTACTCATTCTCCTCATCCATGGAACGGTGACGCCCACATTCAGCACAGTGCTCCTCCCCTTGATTAAAGCTCTTTGGCAATACCCTCAAAGACATCCCAGAACTGTGTCTCCTAGGTGGTTCCAAATCCCATCGAGTTGACAATCAGGACCAGGCGTCACAAAACCCTTTGCCCGTTTTCAATCAGGTTGTATTCTTGCTACTGACTTATTTCATTTCCTGATGTGTTTTAAATATTTGCTTCTTCCCACATACATGGTGGATTGTCTTTTCTTTCTCTTTCCTCTGCTGCGCATAAGCTTTTTACTTGAGTACGATCTCATTTATCTATTTTCGCTTTCATCACTTATTCTTTTGGGGTTTTATTCGTAATAGGGTATGCCCCACCCCTCATACACAGTCTCCTTCTCCAGGTATGGTAGTCCCACCCCCAGTGCCAGTGCCTTCTCACCCATCGCCCTCCCCACCTCCAGCCACTGCTCCGCACTTTATCTCTGACTCACTTGCCTTGAATTGACCGACAGCTGGATTCACCCAGGGAGGAAGAACTGGGCTGACTTCCAGGACAGCTGCTTCTGGGCCACAGGCTTAAGGAGATAACACCTGCCATCTGGTTGATCCCTTAGCTTGCAGATCCAGGAAGGATTTGGCTTCTTTCAGTGGGAAGCTGAAGCCATCCCGGGAGGGGGCAGTCAGTGCTGTGAAGGCGGGCAGGAGACACGGTGTGCAGGGCCACATGAGGTTCCCAGTCCTTGCATCCTTTCTTCTTCCTAGAATTCCAGGCTGGGAAGCAGTGTGGAAAAGGAATGATTGGAGTGTTTGATTCTACCTGTTTTAGAGAGAAAACTGAGCAGGGTTATTACCAGTATGTTATTAAAAAATTCATAAATAACAGAAATTTATTTCCCACAGTTATGGAAACTACAAAGTCTACAACCAAGGCATTTGGTGTTTGGTGAAAGTTTTCTTTCTTTTTTCTGAAAAAAGTAAACTTTAGTTAAAAAACAAACAAATAAAAAACAGCCAGGCGTGGTGGTGCTTGCCTTTAATCCCAGCACTTGGGAGGTAGAGGCCAGCAGATTGCTGTGAGTTGAAACCAGCCTGCTCTATATCTTGAGTTCCAGGCCAGCTGGGGCTGCAGGGAGACCCTGTCTCAAAAAAAAAAAAAAAAAAAAGACAAAAATAATCATATACACAACTTCAGATTCATTTTAAACTCTCCCACTTGGCCATTTGTAGACAAATTAGTTTTCCACTGAATTCAGACAAACCAAAGATGCACCCGCAGTGGACAGAGGGCTCAGTCCCTTTCAGAGGTGAGTACCACCAACTTCTACTTGGACTTCAAGTATCCATGACCTGAATGACTAAGAAGCAAGCCTGGATCCCTACAATATTTAGAATGACAGTTTCTTCATCAGCAGACAAACAAACCCTGGCGTTGACCTCAAATCCGTGCAGGTTGTTGGCATCACTCCAAAGCTTAATGAGTAGACCCCACACCACAGGACACATGTGCAGAGAGGCATGTTTGTGCTTCATAGAAGTTTCATTTCCCCCTCAGTCCTATGCACTTTCGCATACACAAACTGGTCAGCCCTGGAAGTCCTGCCATCCGTAACCATCATCCAGGGTACTATCTTTACACACGGCACTAGCTATGACCAATCAGAACTTCTCACCTAAGTCTACAGGGAGAATCTGAATGTTTGCATCTAAAATGAGGTCCATTTTGAAAGAGTGGCTCTCACAATGGAGCTGAGATACTTGGCTTTCTTGCCCTCTGGGTCAATGTCACATCCAAACTATCCTCAAATGGGATGCCTACCACCGTGAGGGGCATGCGAGCCGTGGAGTGCTGGGTCACAGCCATCACTGAGAATGCATGTGCCACTTCATAGGGAGAAAAGAAGACAGTGGTTTTTAAAAGGATCTTTATGTGTTCAAGGCCGGCCTGGTCTACAGAGCGAATTCCAGGACAGCTGGGGCTATAGGGAGACCCTGTCTTGAAAAGAACAATATATAAGAAAAAATATATATATATATATAATCTATATATATATTTAATATTTATATATTTTTTTTTTAATATAAATATATATTTATATATTATTTTTAAGGGCTGGAGAGGTGACTCAGCTGTTAGGAGAACCTGGGTTTGGTTCTCAGCACCCATCTAGTGGCTAATAACTGTCTGCAACTTCAGTTCCAGAAGCTTGGACACCCTCTTCTGACCTCAGTGAGCATTACACAACAGGGTATACTTACCCACATACAAGCAAGACACTCATAAAAAATAATAATAAGGTGCTGGAGAGATGGCTCAGCAATTAAGAGCACTGACTGCTCTTACAGAGGACCCAGGTTTGATTCCCAGCACCCATGTGACGGCTAAGAACCGTCTTTAACTCCAGTGCCCTCTTCTGACCTCTGTGGCATTGCACGACAGGGGCGCACCAACCTACATGCAGACAGTACACTCATACACATAAAAAATAATAAATAAGGGCTGGAGAGATGGCCTAGCGGTTAAGAGCGCCGACCGCTCTTGCAGAGGACCCGGGTTCGATCCCCAGCGCCCACATGGGGGCCAAGAACCGTCTGAAACTCAATTCCAGGAGAACTCCAGTTCCAGGGGAATCCGACACCCTCTTCTGACCTCCGCGCATTGCACGACATGGTGCACAAACTTGCATGCGGACAGACATTCATACAATACACGAAATAAAAAATCAAAATTAAATAAATAAATAAAAATTTTAAAAAGAAATTTTTACGGGGCTGGAGAGATGGTCATGTTAGCACTGGCTGCTTCTTACAAGGAGGACCAGGGTTTCAAGTTCCCTATAACCCAGCTTCTGGGGTGTCCAACACCTCCTGGCTTCTGAGGGTACCTGTGGCCACTGGGAGCAAAAAAAATGATTTTTCCTCCCCCCAACCCTTACCCACATATAACATAATTAAAAATTAAATAAANACTCTGAAAAGACTCAGAAAAAGATACAGGACATATATGGCAGGGTTCAGGCATTCAGGTGGGATGGAGGGCATGAAAAGGGAAGCTACTCTAGATTCAATTGAGAAATGATGTATGACTTATGGAAAAAGTTTAATAACAATAAAATACATAAATTATTTCCAAATTAATGTATTTAGTGCTCTCCTACACTGTTTTTTTCTTTTTCTTTTTTTGGTCTTTTGGAGACAGAGTCTCCCTGCAGCCCCAGCTATCCTGGAACTCTCTATGTAGGCCATCAGGCTGGCCTTGAACTCATGGAGGAGATCAGCCTGCCTTTGCTTCCCAAGTCCTGGGATTAAAGGCGTGTGCCTATACTCTTAACTGAAACTTTATGACAAATTTTTTTCAGTATGTGATGAAAATTTTTAAATTTATAGAGAAAAATAAAAGTCTCCCTTTGGCTACATTAACTTTGGAATCCAAGAGGAGGGAAATGTCCTTACTGCAGCTTCCAAATTCTAAACATCAGTTCAAAAACATAGTAAGAGGGGCTGGAGAGATGGCCTAGCGGTTAGGAGCTCCGACGCTCTCACAGAGGACCCGGGTTCGATCCCCAGCACCCACATGGCGGCCGAGAACTGTCTGAAACTCCAATTCCAGGAGAACTCCAGTTCCAGGGGAATCCGACACCCTCTTCTGACCTCCGCGGCATTGCACGACATGGGTGCACAAACTTGCATGCGGACAGTACATTCATACACATACAGAAATAAAAAATAAATAAATAAATAAAAATAAAATATTTTAAAAAGAATATTTTTAAGGGGCTGGAGAGATGGTTCATGGTGCTCTTCCAGAGGACCAGGGTTAAGTTCCCTATAACTCCAGCTTCTGGGGTGTCCAACACCTCTGGCTTCTGGGTACCTGTGCCCATGTGCAAATACCCCCAACCCTACCCACATATACACATAATTAAAAATTAAAATAAATAAAAAATTTTGGAAAAGCATATTCTTAATTTGTTCATTGACAATTTTATATATGTATATAATGCATCTCAATCATGTCCACCCCCAACTCCCTGTTCTTGCCCCGAGGCTCCCCCATACCCCTTCCACCTTCATGTCTTCTTTTGTTTTTTTATTATATCCCACTGAGTTCAAGTGAGCCTGGATGTGGGGCTGTCCATTTAGCAGAACTTGGGAACCTACCCGTAGCCACACCCCAAAGAAAATGACTCCCCTCCCTAAGCAGTCATCAGCTGTCAAGAGCCCCTCGGCTGGAGGAGGAGGCTCGTTAGCCCGTCCCCACCTGCGTTTCCCACATATTTTTTATTTTATTTTTATTTTTGAATGTGTATGAATGTACTGTCTGCATGTAGGTTTGTGTACCCGTGTCGTGCAATGCCGCGGAGGTCAGAAGAGGGTCTCGGATTCCCCTGGAACTGGAGTTCTCCTGGAACTGGAGTTCTCCTGGAATTGGAGTTACAGACGGTTCACAGCCGCCATGTGGATGCTGGGGATCGAACCCGGGTCCTCTGCAAGAGTAGTCGGTGCTCTTAACCGCTAGGCTATCTCTCCAGCCCCTCCCACATATTTTTATTTGAAGCTATGAGAATTACAATTTAAGGTCCGGCATAATCTCTTGACCTTCATTTGCAGAGGAAAAAGGCTCTTTCAACCCTGGGCAAATCAAGGAAGTTTCATATGAGAGCTGGTCAATACCTTCTTTAGAGATTATTGTACAATACCTTCAGGTCACTTTTGAGGATTCTTCTTCCTTCTTCCTTCTTCCTTCCTTCTTCCTTCTTCCTTCCTTCTTCCTTCTTCCTTCTTCCTTCTTCCTTCTTCCTTCTTCCTTCTTCCTACCTTCTTCTTCTTCTTCTTCTTCTTCTCCTCCTCCTCCTCCTCCTCCTCCTCCTCCTCCTCCTCCTCCTCCTCCTCCTCCTCCTCCTCCTCCTTCTTCTTCTTCTTCTTCTTCTTCTTCTTCTTCTTCTTCTTCTTCCTCTTCTTTTT
>VZQC01007259.1:979408-1103652 GCA_009823505.1 Rhizomys pruinosus | reverse complement strand
AGAAACAGTAATAAAAAAAATAAAAAAAAAAAAAAAAAAAAAAAAAAGAAATCAGTCTCAGGAAAAGATCACAATTGACATTAAAAGATGGGTTACAAATAGAAAGGATAGATAATTGGAAAAAAAAAAAAAAAGAAAGCAGTCTCTTATACTCCATTCTTTTGTTTAAAAATTTAAACATTATTTTGCAACAGAATTTTCTATCCAAGTAGGGCAAAATAGCAGTAAGTGAATTTCTCTATCCTTGTCAGCCAGCCTAATGTTTTTACAATTGTAGTACCTTATGAAAACCAGGAAAATGACATTAGCATAATATTATTAACCAAACTACTGACTTTATTTCATTGCTGTGAAGAGACTCCCCCACCCACCTCGTGTTGCCTTCTTACACCTGAATGACATTCATCTTTAAAATGCAGTTTGTATTCTAATAAAAGTTACAGTGCACAAAAATACCTATGATTGTGGTCACCAGAACACAGTGCCATGCATATAGGTCAAGGAACTAAAGAGGCCTTTTGGTGAATGCTGGCTTGCTGGCTTGCTGGCTCTTTTTTTATGTGGCAGTTGACACAACATTTAGACAAGGAACACAACCTTTCTGAGCTGCAACTGCATCTAAAAAATGCAACTGATACCCACTAGGTACAAAGTGCATTAGATTCAAAGCATATTAAGTACCTGGCACATCCCAGGTGCCCATAATTAATGTCTTAGGTCAGGTTACCCAGGAAGCACACTTGGAGATGAAGATATGCATACAGGCAGTTTATTTCGGAAGTTCTCACAGAATCAACTCCCAGGAGTCAGGAGGGACTCGGGACTGGACAGCAGAGGAGTTGAACTATGATGCAACAAAGTAATCCTGCAGAGAGGGATGGATCCTGAGGGCTTGTACTCTCTAGCAAGTCACTAACTGTAGGGTGTTCTCGGGGAAGGGTGCAACCTTGGACAGGGTAGCTCTCTTCAGTCTGGAGCACAGCCTGAAGACAGACTGAGCTGTGAGCCTCCAACAGCTGGGGGGGAGGGGGGGGGGACAGGGCCTCTGCATAGAAGGGGGAATCTGGGCAGTGTCACAGCTTCAACCCGAGCCACTATTATTCTGATGGCTTTGAGGGAGGGGGACATCAAAAGGGGAGGCAATTAATCTTGAGTTTTTATCCTTCCCACATGCTTGCCATATTAAACCCTAGCATATGTGTAAGGCTTGATATTCCAGAAAAGAAGTGCTTCCTTTTCTGTTCTCAGGCATTGAGGGGGGATCTGTTACCTTTGGGAAGAGCAGATTGAGGCGACAAGAAGAAAAAGCAACAGATCCTGCTTCTTGTTATAGCCGCTAAAGGGAATTTCTTAAAATTCTCTTTGCCAACCTCATAAAAGTTTCATCTTGTACGATCTTGCCTTATATGAAGATTCCCTTGAAGTGAGTTGTTTGGTCAGACTTTGAATGACTTTTTGAGAAATCCCTTCTTAGCCTGCCAAGATGAGCTGGTATCAGCCACATAAAGTAGTTGTGTTTGTTTAGTAACTACTGGAAGTCTCTGGGGAGTCTTTGATCCAAACCCACCGGGAAACCAAAGAAGAGATGCTGTCTCCCTACTGAGACGTGTTTAGTCTTACCACCTGTGTGCACAGCCACCCATCTAAGCACCAGAATATGGCTCTATACCTGCTGTTGCTACCTGCAGAGTGACTCAGAACCTGGAGGCTCGTAGGTAAATAAGATGCCATGTATATGGCTTACAAGCCCTATTTATGGCTTCATGTTCCCTTTTGTAAGGGAAGGATATTAAGGTAAATGCATTACTCTAGTTTCATTTCTCTTCAGAAGATTTCTGTTGACAAAAAGCAGTTTAAGGGAGACAGGACTTATTTTAGCTCACAATTCCAGGTTGCAATCCATCACTGTGGGGCAGTCACAGCAGCAAGAGCTTGAGGCAGCTGGCCTTATCTCATGCACAATCAAGAGAGAGAATGAATGCTTGTGTGCTTGTTTGCCTACTTACGCTCAGCTTGATTTCTCCACTCTTATATAGCTCAGGACGCCCTGCCTAGGGAATAGCGTCACCCACGGTGGGTTGGGTCTTCCCGCATCAATTAACCAGACGTGCCCACAGGCCAGCCCAATGCACAGAGTCCCTCAGAGAGGAGACAATCACCTCTTTCCTGGTGATTCCAGGTTGTGCCAAGTTGATGGTAAAACTATTACACTACCATTGTTGAGTTTGGGTATGAAAGACATTTTCTTAAGTTTTCCTGATTTATTAGTTCTCTTCGGAGCAAATTTCTTTGGTCAGCTATCCAAGCGACACTTGGTTTTTATTTGTTTGTTAATACAGATACAGCGTAGAGCTCATAACCCTGGCATGACAACATGGAATGTTTTCATAAATTGAGGGGATTTTTCTGCCAGAAAGCTTGGTAAGCACATTTTGTTTTTCTGCAACATCCATGCTGGGTATTTAGTGACAGGTGTCCTCACTAATGTATAATGTCACATCTGTGACAGGCTACAAGCCCCCACACTCCTCAGGAGTGGGAAGCTTTAGACGAAAGCCTGCAGGCCCCTGTCCTCCACCTTCCCTTGCATCTTCCTGCTCCCTCTGCACCTGCCTCTCTGCCATGAAGGTGCCCCTGCAGGACTGAGGGCAGGAACTGGGTCCGGGGAGACTTACATGGTGCATGTCACCCCTTGCCTTCTCATGAGGGAGTCTGGAGAGAAAGAGCCAGGTCCAATTTCCCTTGGCATCCCTGTAGGACCTTGAACAGACATGGTTAGAGATCCAGGGATTGTTGGAGAGTGAGTAGACTTTTCTGTTACCCTTAATTAAAGGTTCCAGAAAGTGAAGCTGTGAGCTAATAAGCTGTGACAGGCAGTACAGATTAGTCATATTAGAGGCAGCAGGTTTGGGATTGTTACATCAGAGATCTGGGTTCATTCCTAGAAATATCACTGAGTAATCTGTCTTTTGAATAAGAATCTTTGGTGAACTCATCTAATGGACAGGCTATATGTGCTAGTCTGGGAGTCAGACAAGATCTGAATTTGGAGCCTTTTGAAGGCAAGTGACATTAGAAGTGTGACTGTATCACCTGAAGGCACAGTATCTTCCTCAGTAACTCTGGTTGATACTAACAGTGCCTCTATCCTTGGGCCTGTTTTATGTTCAGTTGAGCTATGGCAGGCTCACACCAAGTGCTCAGTACAAATGTCCATGACTTTATGATTGGTTATGTTCTGTTAGACTTGTTAGAGAATGAAAATACTGTGAGTTGAAAATGTAGTAAACACACATAACCTACATCCCAGCATCCTAGCCCAGCAACAGTACTCAGGAGTGTTGGTTGTTCCCCCTCCTGAGAGCATGGCTGACTGGAAGCTATGGTCACTGCAGTTTCCCAGGATCTTAGAGAGGATGGGACAGACTATCTAGTCTGGTGTGATGGTTAATCTCGTTGTCAACATGACTTGATTTGGAATCACCTGGTAGACACACCCGGAGGGGTATGTCTGGGAGGGTATTTTCATAGAAGTTTAACTGAGGAGAGAAGAGCTACTCCTGAATGTGGGAGTACCAGCTCATGAACCAAAAGGGGAAGAAGTCAGTTGGGCACCAGCGTTCATCTCTCCTTCCTTCTTTTTTTTTTTAAATTTTATTTTTTTTTGTATGCGTATGAATGTACTGTCTGCATGCAGGTTTGTGCACCCGTGTCGTGCAGTGCTGCGGAGTCAGAAGAGGGTGTCGGACTCCCCTGGAACTGGAGTTAAAGACGGTTCTCAGCTGCCATGTGGGTGCTGGGGACCAAACCCTGGTCCTCTGCAAGAGCAGTTGGCGCTCTTAACCACTAGGCCATCTCTCAAGCTCTCTCCTTGCTTCTTTATTGCACACACATTGTGACCAGAGGCCTCATGTATCTCAGCCATGCTTTTCTGCTACGATGGACTGACTGTATCCCCGCAAACTCTGAGCCCAAATAACTCCTTTCCCCCTCATGTTGCTTCTTGTTATCAGGTATTTGGTCCCAGCAGTGTGAAAAGTAATTAATACAAATGGGAAACAACCAAAATTCCAAGTATGGTCGCTGCTGAAAATAATGGCCATTATGATTACTAGGAGAACCCCATGACCCAAGTCTAGGAGCATAGACAGTGAAAGAGACATAACAATAGTTCAAATGATAACTTTTCTAAAGGTTTACTTACTGACCAGCAAATTGACTTTTGCATTGAGGCCTTATAAAAATATTTGATTCAGAAGGGCTGGAGAAATGGCTTAGTGGTTAAGAGCACCGACTGCTCTTGTGGAAGACCCGGGTTCGATTCCCAGCACCCACGTGGCTGCTAAGAACTGTCTTTAACTCCAGTTCCAGGGCAATCCGATGCCCTCCTCTGACCTCTGCGGCATTGCATGACACAGGTGTGCCAACCTACATGTATACATGCAGATGGTACACTCATACACATAAAAAATAATAAAAAAATAAAAAATATTCAACTCAGAAGCTATTTTCAAAGATAAAGTACTTTTTTTTTGGTTCATTTTGAGGCAGGGTCTCCCTGTAGCTCTGGCTGTCCTAGAGTCCTCGAACTCACTATGTAGACCAGGCTGGCCTTGTACTCACAAAGATCTGCCTGCCTCTGCCTCCCAAGTGCTAGGATTAAAGGCGCGCACCACCGCACCTGGCCAGATAAAGTTCTTTTGAAGAAACAAAAAATTTGTATACATTAAACAAAATGTGAAATATCCTTTATGAGCATTATTTGAATATTTACAAAGTTTTGCCACAATAATTATTCTTGATATGTAATTATACATTTCATCATGTATTTTAGTTTTTAAGCCCATGTATCATATTTTTCTGCAGAAAGTATTTTTCACTAGTTTTACTTTAAAAAATATCTTTTACAAAGTTGTCTGCATTTGAGGTTTAATATGCTTGAAATTGTTGATACTTCAGTTGATTCTTTCCTGTAGACTGTGATATATTTAAGGGGGAAAATATTGTACAGTGTGCATGTGTGTGTGTGTGTGTGTGTGTGTGTGTGTGTGTGGATAACTTATAAACTGGAAGCTATCCTGAAAATCACAGGTGGGTCTCAGCTAAGTACTTAATATGTTGGAATATGTAACTAACTCAGCCCAAAATTTTTCTCAGGTAATTTTGGCCTTTATTCAACTCCCTTTCTTTGACAAAATATCTATGATACAACTTGCTGATAAGTAATCTCTATTTATAATTCTTTTGAATGGTTTGCCAAATTTAGATGATTCAAAATTGCGACCTTCTCAATTACATTCCATTGTGGGAGAGAATTTAAATTTGTCCAAATAAAGAGGACTACCATCAAAGTGCTCTTCTTATGAGTTGACATAGTCCAGGACACAATAATAGAATTTCAAAATTAAATTCTTGTGCTCATTCGAGATCATTGCTCCCTTGTTTTTGCAGGGTAACTGTCAAGCACTTCCTGTTTGTGAAGAGGGCCCTGGATTTGTGATCTGTGAAGCCACCCACACAGAGCTTGTAGCTGAGACGGGCCCTGCGCCAGGACTAAGGGTCTGCTCTCGCCATTTTGAAATTATTATTCTCTATCTATTATTGTTATTCTCTATTATTAATATTAATATTATTATTTCAGTTCTGGAGATCAAGCCGAGGGCCTAGGCAAACGCTTCTGTCAATTTCCATGTGGGGATTCTCATTATTATTTTTTTATATGCATGACACAGGTGCACCTATGTTAGTAGGTGCACCTGTGTCATGCAATGCTGCAGAGGTCAGAGAGGGTGATGGATTTCCCTGAAACTGGAGTTAAAGACGGTCCTTAGACACCATGTGGATGCTTGGAATCGAACCCAGGTCCTCTGCAAGAGCAGTCAGTGCTCTTAACTGCTGAGCCATCTCTCCAGCCCCGGGATTCTTAATTTTTGAACAAATGCTTTTTCATATTGTAGTGAGTCCCTTAAATTATGTAGCTGGTTTTGTCTCTCAGTTCAGTTTTCAATAATAGTTCTGTAAAAGTTGAGATTTATAAATTAAAAAAAATTTTTTTTTTTGGTCTTTTTGAGACAGGGTCTCCCTGTTGCCCCAGCTGTCCTGGAACTCACTCTGTAGACCAGGCTGGACTTGAACTCACAAAGATCTGCCTGCCTCTGCCTCCCAAGTGCTAGGATTAAAGGCGTGTGCCACCACACCCAGCTAAATTAAAATTTACTTTTAACTGATAAGTAGAAATTATACATATTTATGGGGTACCATATAATATTTTGGTATGTGTATGTATAAATGTTTAAATCAGGTTAAATATATCTCTATCTTCAAACACTAATCTTTTTTTTGAGACAGGGTCTCCCTGTAGACTCAGCTGGCCTGGAACTCACTTGTAGACCGGGCTGGCCTTGAACTCAGAGAGATCCGCCTGCCTCTGCCTCCTGAGAGGTAGGATTAAAGGCACGCACCGCCATGCCTGGCTTAAAGATGGTTCTTAGCTGCCATGTGGGTGCTGGGAACTGAGCCTGGGTCCTCTGCAAGAGCAGTCAGCACCCTTAACCGCTGAGCCATCTCTCCAGCCCCCATTAATCTTTTTTTTAATGGTGAAAGTATTCACAGTCTTCTAGCTGTTTGAAATATAAAATACTTTTAAAAAGTTGAAGTTTCAAAAAAATCTATTCACTTGAGACTTTGTTTAAAGACTTGGAAACAATCTTGAACAATATATATCCAAAATTTAGAACTCTGTAGGACATTAGCAATTATTTTAACAAAATCTTTTAGCACAAAAACTCAGATATTTATGGGTCAGTTGGCAGTCAGCAAGGAGAATTTTGTGATCTAGTTTCTTACTCTGTGTGTGTAAAATTTGACAGGCAACTCATCTTTCATTCCCATTGGTAGGCCATGACAGCCTGTTTGGACAAGTACTAATTATGTACTTTTAATATGGTTCAAGTATATGTCTTCTCTACAAGTTCTTTTTTTTTTTTTTATTTCATATGTGTATGAATGTACTGTCTGCGTGCAAGTCTGTGCACCCGTGTCATGCAATTCCGCGGAGGTCAGAAGAGGGCATCGGATTCCCCTGGAACTGGAGTTCTCCTGGAATTGGAGTTACAGATGGCTCTCAGCCGCCATGTGGGTGCCGGGGATCGAACCCAGGTCCTCTGCAAGAGTGGTCGGCGCTCCCATCCGCTAGGCCATCTCTCCAGCCCCCTCTCTACAAGTTCTTAAAGAGAGAATATTGTTTCCATCAAGATTCTCCCCACCAAAATTTATTGCCTCAAAAGCAAAGCTTCTTTTTATTTGATGATGATTATTATTACTATTTGTCTTTTTGAGACAGGGTCTCCCTGTAGCCCCAGCTGGCCTGGAGCTCACTATATAGACCAGGCTAGCCTTGAACTCAGAGAGATCTGCTTACCCCTGCCCCCTGAGTGCTGGGATTAAAGGCATTTTTTTTTTATTTTATTTTTTTATTTTTAAGAGCACTGGCTTCTCTTCCAGAGGACCCAGGTTTGGTTTCCAGCATCCATGTGGCAGCTAACAACCAACTATAACTCTCAGTTCTAGGGGTGCCAGTGCCCTTTTCTGGCTTCCACAGGCATTGCACCTATGGTACACCTATATACATGCAGGTAAAAACACTTATAAAATAAAAAGAAATAATTAAAAATACTGAATACATAGAAACAGAGAGTAGAAGGGTAGCCATCACAGGCAGCAGTAGGAAGAGGTCTGAGGAATGGGAATTGCAGGTCAAAGGCCTTTATGTAGAAAGAATGATCTAGAGACCTGAAATACAGCACGACTGCTTGCGTTGATGATATTGTACCATATGATGGACATTTTCTATGAAAATAGAGTTTAGGCTCTTTTAGGACATTTACACAAGAGAGTGTGTCAGTGGTGGACGTCCTGATGGGCATGCCTCTGGTGATCATTTACGTTGTCTGCTGAACTATCTTTTTGCATATCCTAAATGTATACAGTGAAATAAATGAAATCGATGCCATTTTATTGATTATGCAGTTTCCTTGGGCTGCTATAGATGGGTTAGCAGATAACAGTTAACTTTCTAGACAAATACGCACAAGTGAAATTACTTTAGAGGAATGGTCACTGCATCTGGGTGGGAAATTAAGGGTCACCAAATGATTTGAAACTCCACGTTGGGGACTATATCTGTTAAACTACCATTCTGGGGCATGGTAAAAGTATTCTCAGGGGCTGGAGAGATGGCTCAGCAGTTAAGAGCACTGACTGCTCTTGCAGAGGACCTGAGTTCGATTTCCAGCACCCACATGGAAGCTAAGAACTGTCTTAGGCCGGGCATGGTAGTGCATGCCTTTAATCTCAGCACTGGGGAGGCAGAGGCAGGTGGATCTCTGTGAATTCAAGGCCAGCCTGGTCTACATAGCAAGCTCCAGGTCAGCTGAGACTAAAGGGAGACCCTGTCTCAAAAAAACAACAAAAAAAGTATTCTCCTACTTAAATTAGTTCCCACCTTGTGAAGGAAATGCTGGTGCTTTTTCAGGTTCTACGTGGCCAGTGATGACATCATAGCACCCTCATCATGGATACTAGATAAAAACGGAAACTCTGTGCAGATTACATATTCACCTACAGTAACCTACACTTAACATTTTGATTTTTTCACTGAAAATGTCAAGCTAATTGCTGGCAGAAGCTTATTGCAAAAGGAAAAAGATGCTAGCAAACAATGCAATAATAATAGTTGTTGAAAACCAACCTGGATAAAGCAAGAGATAAGAAAGTCGAACTACAGAGGCTCCATGCCTGAGCGGGTCAACTTCACTTCCTGTTCCTGTTTCTCTTACCCTAGCCTCTGTTTTCTCACATTTTTCATGGATCCTGTTGATGATCAGGCAGTTTCACGAACCTCCCCCCCCCCCCCAGGCCACTGCAAAGACTAGCAAGATGTGACAAGTGCTAGGGTAAGTGTATGGTCCCTAGAAAACTACCCTAAGGTATAGCACATTTCATCATAATGCTGTTTGAAGGGAATATTCAGTGTGCTTTAACTGAGATCAACTGGAAAGAAGAGAAGGGAGCTGCTGGTCCTTCCGAGTTGCCAGGGGTAGTCATCCTGATGGCCAGCCATGGCCTTCGTTATCCTAGAACTTCTCAATGAAACATAATATTGCACTAAACTTGTGAACAGCTTCTACGTAAAGAACATAACTGCATTTAAACATGAAAGCTTGAAGTTGTTGCCGTCTGTCATGGATAGATATATCATGGCAACTCGGCCAGGGTCCTTGAGATCACAACTTAACCTCTCGGGAGTCAAGCGCCAGGGACAACTTCAATCATTTTCAACAACTCTGGAGTTATCTCCAGTTAAAATAGGCTGAGTTCTTGTTGGGGAGGGGAAACTGAGTAATTTATCTTCCCTCTTGCTTCCTAAGTCCATGGCCTACATAAATTTGGGCCTACAGCATACAAATCCCATTTCAACAGTGTGCCCAGAAGATGTGTCAGGAAACCACTGTTGTTTTGGGTGGGTGAAAGGGGTGTGAGAAGTCCAAAGTTGTATTGGAGACCAGCTGTATACAACTTGTGTAAACTTTATTGTTGAGGGTTCCTTCACCTGTAAAATGGCCCTCCCAGCAGGGGCTGCCAACACATCTGGGTCAAAACAGCTGGGAACAATTTTTTAGTTGGAAAATAACTTATGTGGAAAAGGAGAATAAACTTTCATCATATATTGCCTGGTTGTAAACTTAGGGCCATGTCGGGGAGAAATTCCGATGGCTTTTTTTTTCCTATTTGGTTGCGGGCAGACATTTCTGGGGCAGATACAGCACACATTCCTCAGGTGACAGACCCTGGATAAAATGAACTGGCTCACCTTGTTAGCTCTCCAAATCTTTTACTTAGGGATTTGGGGGAATAGACACTACATGTTCAACAAAACTTATAGACAGACTTGCTATGTTTTTAACCATGGTAATCCTATCTATAAAATGTGCCAACAGAAAAAAGAAACATTTTAAACAACAATGATCTAACCAAGATGAAAATTCTATTTCTTACTATCACGTGGACTGAGGAGACCAGATGACTGTGACTAGAGATGCCCAGATAGGAGAAGACAGCACAGGAAGGACTCTCCAGAGGCAGAGTAGAACCATATTTTATTTTTGGCATCACTTATAGTTTTAATCAGCAGATATCCTGTTCTTTTTCTGGTTGAGAACGCAGAAAGCACAAGTGCACAGAGTGTTGGAAAAATAGAACTACAAGTGGTTCTCATAAAAGTTATCTTGTCAACTCTGAAACTGCTTTGCCCATAAGCCATGATAAAATTAGTTTTCATTTGACGTATTAGTCAACTGTTCTTTAAATATTTAATGATTTCTAATTAAGAATTGTTATGGCAAAATCCATTGCATTAAATACATTCCTAATAACTGTATAATTATCACCATCATTTCTTAATTTCTAAAGCATCCCAAGATACAATATTTAAGTAATAAGAGGGGAAATTTTTTTCTGAGTTAGGGCAATGGTTTGCTTGCTTTCCTCCTGCCTGGGAAGGTAGGTCATTCTTGAGACCAGTTCTTGTTGGGTTTATCTAATATCTGTCTACATGCTATATTTTACCTTTTTCTGAACTTTTAGTCTATAGGGGCTGTAAACCAGAGCAAAGCTTCATAAATCAATAAATGGTGTAAAAATAAATTTCACCAGTGCTACAAGGCTGTGGGAGAGCTGTGGGGGGCTTTATGATATTCATGTTTGGAGGAAAGTGGCTCACACTCTACAATATTTAGATGTGACTGTGTGAGTTAATGAAACAGGGAACATGAAGGAATTTTGTTTCTAAAGTTCTACAGTTCAAATAGTATATTATCTCATAGAAAATAAAGGCTCAGAATGTGCATGTATTAAAGGAAACCAAAAAAGTCACAGATCTGAGTAACCTGAGAATTTTCCCCTCTCTGAAACTTATGAGCCTCACTTTGGTGTTTAGAGAACATTTATGTCTCTGTACTATACCATGTGAGCATACCACATAGGTTCTTGCTGGCCATTACCCAGCTCCAGGTAGCAGTGAATCCTCCTTGACGTCCCATTGGGAGTATTTATGGTCTGTTCTTGGCCTGACTCTTCTGTGATTGCAAAAGGTTCAGAATTGGGATGCTTCATTGCAAACAAGCCTTAAGCAGAAAATTGGAAATTAAACTTCATTATTTTATGAATCAAAGAGAGATATCTATCCTTATATACAACACAAATATGGAAAAATACTAGCCTGGGTTAAATCATTACTGTGTCTATGGAGGTGTTGGGTTTTTTTTCCTCTAAACTTGTTTGGAATTGACAGGGCTTCCTAATCTTATGTAGTCATGTCTGCACGTCTTTTGAAAAAGATGTCATTGCCTCCAGCCCACAAGGAAGTCTGGGCACCATTGCTCGAGGGGCACAAGAGCTTATAGTGAAAGAACATTTTCAACACAGACTAAAAGATTGTCTTCAGGTTGTCTGGTTTGGAAACTATAGTGAGTGTATAAAAACAAATTGTTCTATTTCTTCAGAGCTTGAGGCTTTGAAGCAAATAATGAATATCCCTTAGTAATGAACATGCCTTGTTTGTTTTTAGTTCTTTGAGTGTAATCAAGAAAAGAAATGGGAAGGAAAGAAATGCTCATGATGGCCCCCAGAAGCACTTTGGCACTCACCAATGCAGTGGGCAAATGAATAACACAGTGGGGGTAGATAGCTGAGTGGGTCCTATTTGTGTGTTATTCACAATAACATTAGGAAGCATGCTTCAGTTCAAAGCATTGTTTCTCTTCAAATGTCTCCACTAGGCATCATATAGCTTTACGAAATGCTTTTGGTAATGCTAGAGTGAGTCCAGTGTGCCAAGTGTCTTTGAGTAGTTGTCTGAGGGGATAAAGCTAAGGAAAAGAAAAGGGCAGACAGAGGGCATCTGACCACAAAGACTTGAGAGTTTCATTGGTTAGTGGAAGAATTTCTTGGCCAGTACCTCTGGGAAAGAGGGTAGTTTCTTGCAAAGATTCCCAGGCATCGATGTTCTTAATAACTGTCTTTGGGATGCTGTGTCGGGGGTATGCTTTTAGCAGCAAATAACCAGACTCAAGTCAGGATGGCTTAAGCTACAAGGTGATTTATTGTTTCGTGTAACAGAATATAGCCATGCTCCATCTGAGGTACACGAGGTGCTGGCTCCTCTTCTCTGAGGCTTTCTGGCTGGCCACTTCTCTCTTGGCCTCCTTCTCTAGCTGCTTGAGTTTAATATCCATTAACAGCACTATCTGTGGTCTGTTTAGCCCCAGACCTGCCTGGATAGGTGTAAATCTGTTAGGAAGACTTTTATGTTCTCAGTGAGAAGTTGCTGGAACCAGCTGCCCCAGAGGACAGTTGAGGTTAGAAAGACTGAAGGGCACTAGAAGCACAAGAAAGGACTGTGCGACTGTGAATGGATCACCCGGTTCTTCAGAACCTGCCCTCCCTTACTCTCTCTGATTTCTGAGATAAAACAATCAGAAAATCATCTGAAAATGATGCTCTGCCTCACTGGCTACTTCTGGATAACCTCTTACCGCAGAATCTCTCATGCGGTCATAAATGAAAGAGGCCACTCTAAGTAGAGATGCCTGTTTTCATGTTAATGCAACAGCATTGCTTTATATTCATTAAAAGAAGTACTATGAAAGCAGGCATTTCATCTTAGTTACTCCTGGGCCAAAGGATGCTGAATAGTAAGTTCTCAGTACTTATCTGTCAGAACACATAGTGGTGTAGTCAACATAATCTTAGTTAAGAGTGATGCCAACTCTACCACTGCTAGTTAAGGAACCCTTTCTGCACCTCATTTTTCTCTTCTGTAGTAGAGAAGAAACCTGCTTCATCAGGTTGTGAGAATTAAGTGACTTAGTATACCTAAAGAGCTTGAGCCAGTGTTACGCCCTCGGGAAGAACTGTTTATCATAAACACTGCTTACTGAGCTCCTCTGTGAGCTATGGATTTGGAGGATTACATGGTAGTCTCTTCCTTAGTGTCAGGAATCATTTGGGAGCTGATCAAAGTCACTGTTATTTCATGTGCAGTCTCTGTGCTTTTTATTTTACAGTTGTTTTTACTTCCATAAGATATTTGATTTCCACAGTAACCCAGTGAGAGAACAGGTCAAATATTATACCCTTGTTATAGGCTGCTGTGTGTGTGTGGGACCATTGAAACACAAAGTAGCAAAATGTGCCTCCTGAGATCTAAGCACAGACGATCAGCAGGGCCTAAGATGGTGGGCTGCTGTGTGGCTGGAGAGGTACTGTATTGGGGAAATTACAGAATTAGAGGTCTTATGGAACCTGAGGTGAAGCATTTCTAAGTGGGATGATTATTTTGGAGGGAGGGATCAGGGTGGGAAATAACATTTTCAAAGATGTACACCAAAAAGATGCTTTTAAAAGGCTCGTCGGCAACATAATGGATTTTCTCACAGCACCCTTATGCATTAGCTGCCATTATACTTTGTTCTCTCTTTCATCTCCTTTGATCTTCCTTTCCTCCCCCAACTAGACCTGCTTCTGTTTTCTAATTACATGTATTCTATTAACCATGTATTTCTTACGTCCTTTAAGATCTCTTTTCCTTCAGATTTCCCTTTTTTTGTTTGTAACCTACAGCGTACACATACATATATATGTATATGTATGTATCATACACGCACAATTTTAAACTTGCACTCAGCACATGAGAGAAAACATACAGGCCTATATTTTTACTGAGTCTGAATTATTTTGCTTAGCATAATGATTTCCAATTCCACCCATATTCCTTGCAAACATCATGATTTCATTTTTATGCCTGCATAAAATTCTGTTGTGCATATGTATCACATTTTCTTTATCCATTCATCTGCGGATGGACATCTGTGGATGGCTAGTTCCATTTCTTGGCTATTGTAAATAGTGCCACAATAGACCTGGATGTGCAAGTGTTTCAGCAGTATGTTGAGCTAGAGTTCTTCGTGGGACATATCCAAGGGTAGCATGTCTGGGTCCTACGGTAGTTCTGTTATCAGCTTTTTACAGAACCTCTATTCTGATTTCCATGGTGTATGGACTAGTTTACAATCCCGCCAGCATTTTCTCACCTCCTTGCTAGCATTTCTTCTCGTTTGTTTTATTTATTCTGATTTGGAAGAGATGGAATCTCGAAAGTGCTTCTAAGTTTTGTTTCCCTGTTGCCTAAGATATTGAGCAGCTTTTCAAATATTTATTGGCCATGTATACATCTTCTTTCAAGACATCTACTCAGTTCATCAGCTCATTGATAGACTGGATGGGTTTTCAGGGACTACTTAAGTTTTTCAGTTCTTGGTACTTCCTGGATATTAATTCCCTGTCTGTTGTGTAGTTAGTAAAGATTTTTTTCCATTTGGTAGGCTGTCATTTTATTCTGGTGGGCGTTTCTTTTTCTGTGCAGAATTCCGTGTAAGCCCATTTGTCAATTCTCAGTACTATTTCCTGTGGTATTGGAGTCCTGTTCAGAAAAGCATTGCCTACTCCTTTATCTTGAAATGTTTTCCTCTGTTTTCTTGTAGTAGTTTCAGATTTTCCCATTACAGTCTTTGATCCAGTTATAATTGATTTTGTACACGCTGAGAAGCAAAGATCTAGTTTTACTCTTCTACATGTGGAAATCCCGGTTTTCCAACAGTATTTGTTAAAGAGACTGCTGTTTCTTCAATGCATGATCTATTATTTATTTATTTATTTATTTATTTATTTATTTATTTATTTATATGTGTATGAGTGTACTGTCTGCATGTAGGTTTGTGCACCCGTGTCATGCAATGCCACGGAGGTCAGAAGAAGGTGTTGGATTTCCCTGGAACTGGAGCTAAAGACAGTTCTTAGCCGCCATGTGGGTGCTGGGAATCAAACCTGGGTCTTCTGCTGAGCCATCTCTCCAGCCCCAATGCATGTTTTTTAAGTGTTGTCAAAAATTCAGTGGCTATAACTGCAGATTTATTATGACAGTTTCATACAGGCTTCTAAGGACCTTTCATCACATTCACCACCCATTACCTTTTTTTTTTTTTTTTGGTATTTTTGAGACAGGATCTTCCTGTAGCCCTAGCTGGCCTGGAACTCTGTTTGTAGACCAGGCTGGCCTTGAACTCACAAAGATCCACCTGCCTCTGCCTCCTGAGTGCTGGGATTAAAGGCGTGTGCCACCACGCCCGGCCCATTGCCCTTTTTGGATCCCTTCCTCCTCCCTAAGAGCTTCTCCCAGTTCCCATTCTCCATACTCTCTGGAGCGCTGGTTCACTGCATACATCCTTTATTATGTCCAGGTATTATCATTCTATACTTAATTTCTTCAGTATTTGTATCATAAAGGGATGCTGAATTTTGTAAGAGTCTTAGAGGACATTTATTGATATAATTTTTGTCCTTTGTGTGGTATATTACATTAATTGATTTACATGTGTTGAAGCATTCTTATGTCCCTGGAATGAAGCCAACTTGATATTTTAATGTGTTGTTTAATTTGGTTTGTGCACATCTTATTAAGGAACTTTGCATCTGCATTCATCAAGACAACTTGATTGATAGCATTCTTCTTTATGATTATATTCTTATTTAGCTTTGGTATCAGGATTATAACTTGCTTTATAGGATAAGTTTGGAACAATTCTTTCCTTTTCTACTTTATGGAACAATTTGACAAACATTGGTATCAACCTTTTTCTAAGTATCTGGTAAAAGTCAGCAGGAATCTGTCTGTCTAACCCCAGGCTTTTTTTGTGAAGGGGAAAGTCATTATTGTATCAATCCCATTACTTGTCACATGTTTAAGCTTTTTTTTAAGATTTTTAAAATTAATTTATTATTTTTTATGTGTATGGGTGTACTGTCTGCATGTAGGTTGGTGTACCCGTGTCGTGCAATGCCGAGGAGGTCAGAAGAGGGCGTCAGATTCCCCTGGAACTGGAGTTAAAGACAGTTCTTAGCCTCCATCTGGGTGCTGGGAGTCGAACCCGGGTCCTCTGCAAGAGCAGTCAGTGCTCTTAACTGTTGAACCATCTCTCCAGTGCCACAACCCCCTTTTTAAATGTGAATGTTGCTCACTCGTAAGCCAGTTGGGGGGAGGGACGGTAGATGGGTGGTAAGGGAAGGTGAGGGGGAGGGTAATCTGGATGCATATATGCATGTATGAAATTTTCAAAGAACAAATTTAATGAGAAGAAGAGCAATCAAAACCTGGTTGTAATTGCTTTCAGTTTCTGCTCACTAATACAAAGTGGCAAAGAACCAAAGTTCCTTTGGCTGGAGTTTACTGTAGACGGATTAGCTCAGTGTCTCTCTAGAGCCAGCCTGGCATCAAGCTCCACTGTGCATCTGGGTCTCAGGTGCCCCAGGGAAGCCTACATAGAGAGCAGGACAACAGACTGCCCAGTCTAGAGGAGGCACAATTGGTTCCAAGCTTTCCATCCCCCCAGCCTATGGTTGTCAACAGCCCAGTGCCTGCATTCAGCTGTGTGTGCCTACTCAGTCGCCTGACCCTCTTCAGCTGGTCACTCAAGCCACCAGTTTTAAAGGGAAAATGAGCTCCATTCCATTATGTTTTTGTAATTGACTCTCACTGCGCGTGTGCGTACGCATGTGCACGCATTGTTTTCTATAGGCTTGTGTGGTCTGTATTGGCTACTCGACACCGAGGAGACGCCTCTGGGTAGACCCGTGAGGGACGGTCTCCATTAAGGTTAGCCTCTGACAATGCCTGTCCGGGATTGTCTTAACTGTATTAACTGATGTGGGAAGACCCATTTAATCGTATGCAGCTGTGTAATAGTAGAGCCAGCAAGCTGAGCCCTCTGCTTGCTCAGTTTGCTGCCTCTGCTCTTGACTGTGGATGTCATATGACCAGTTGCTTCAAGTTCCTGCTGCCCTCACTTCCCTGTCTGTTCCCTCGGTCACTCACTCCACTAAAAGCTGTTTTCTGGTTGCTTCAACTCCAAGCTGCTAAGCAGCTGGGATGTGCTGCTTACTTATAAACCATGCTCTTGGTTCCTTCACTACAAACAATGAAAATCCTTGACTATTATATCTGCAGATATTTCTTTTGTGTAATTTTCCTCTCTCCTTGCCTTCTGTGAGTCTAATCCTATGTGTATTAGACTATTGTCCTTTAAGTTGCTGATCGTATTTTTAAAAAGTATTTATTTTTATTTTATTTTATGTGTATGAGTGTTTTGCCTGCATGTATGTAAGTACACCTGTGCGTGCAATGCCCATGAATCCTAAGGATGGCTGTTAGCCACCAACATCTGAGAACTGAACCTGAGTTCTGCAAGAGCAGTCAGTGTTCTTAACCACTGACCCATCTCTCCAGCCCCCAGGACTGCATTTTTAATATTTTTTTCTGTATGATTCTGTTCTGGCATTTTCTGTTGATCTGTGTATTAGCTACTTTTAAAAAAACATCACTGTGAACAAATACCTGGGAAGAAGCAACTTAAGGGAGGGAGGATTTATTTTAGCTCACAGTTTGAAGGGATACAGTGCATCACGGTGGGGAAGGCATGGTGACTGGGGCTCCATCATGGGGGCAGAAACTTAAGGCTGGGTTTCTTGTCACACGGAGCATAGAGAGGTCAGAAATCAGCTGGGCTATAAAACCTTAGTTTTTATAACCTCCAGTGATGCACTTCTTACAGTGAGGCCCCACCTTCTAAAGGCTCCACAACCTTTCTAAACAGTGCCATCAGCTGGGTGACTATTGTTCAAACACAAGCCTGTGGGGGGCATTTCTCATCCAAACCATGACAACCTGCCTTAAAATTCTTCAGTTTTTTTCTCTGCGCGTTCAGTATTTTTAGGTGATCATTCATTTATCCTTCTTTGCTCTGTTCACTGCAGAGACAGAGAGAAAGAGAGTGAGAGCAAGATCAAAGAGGGAGAGAGAGAGAGAGAGAGAGAGAGAGAGAGAGAGAGAGAGAGAAGAGAGAAAGCTAGAGGCAGATTTTTTCCCCCCATGGTTTGAGCAAGTCTTTCCCAATTGTGTACATGTCAATTGGAAGTATAAGCTGCAGTGGTTTGTAGACTATCAGAACTCACTTAAAGAAGTTGTGGAATGTGTAGTTTGAGAAATACCACCTGACATCATAAAGCATTTAGGATAGTTAAAATCCTCTAGTTATGCTCATGTGGGAGTCCCCAGCATGCTTCAAGAAACAATAATTTAAAAAAACAAAATGGTTTATAGTTATTATGGAAAACAGTATGGAAGTTCATCAAACAATTAAAATTTGAGCTACCATGGAATCCAGCAAACCCCCTGCTGGTATATACTCTGAGAAATTGAAATGGACATTATGGGATAGGGTTTTAATCATTTTTTCCAAGAAGAATTCCAAAAGTTGTCTGTATAACTATAGCCTCATTCGTATGGTCTCCCAAAGATGCTATATTGACTGGCAAAACTCACATGAATGTGTAAGATTCTTTTTAGATTAATAATTCAGTTATTCTGCAGTAGAAGCTCAGGAGCTCATGGTTTGCAGAGTAGTGTTGCTCTGCTTTGGATCAGAATGGCAATCATAGGTTGATCCCAGAGTAATCTTCAGAGATTTCAGTGATGAAAACAAGGTAGCCCAGATGAGCTTTCAGCCTCTGGTGGAGAGGGAATCAGAGCTTTCTTGTGCTTACTGATAGAACTTTAATCTCCAAGCAACCAACTGTTGGTAACTCCAGAACTGTGAATTATAGATTTAATACATATGTGACAATCCTGTCTGTTGATAAGTCATTTCTATGGTTAGAGGAAGGTGAGAAATATTGGAAGGAAAGCAGCTAAGACACCCTTGGAAAGAGCATCTTCCAGCATGGAGACTGGTCTACTTGCGTGGGTGCTAACAGAGTTCCATTCCTGTGCTGTTTTCAATGGGAAGTGCCTTTTTCAGTCTGTCGTGAGGGATACCTGCCCTTTGCCATGAACTTTCTCTCTCTGTGAAGAGTGGGGTCTGAAGGGCCAAAAGGATGTGTTCACTTTAAGCCCACTCTGGTAGGAGGAACTTTGAAATGGCACCCAAGATTCTCAACCTCTGCACTGTCCCATTGCCTGTGGGTGGGATCTGTGACTATAATGGATGTCACTACCATGACTACACTACAATAGGCAAAGGAGAGGGAATTTTGCAGATGAAGTTATAGTTTCTAATCAGTTAGCTATAAATTAATAAAGCTGAGTGAGATTAATTTTTTTAAAAAAAGCCTGTTCTGAGCCGGGTGTGGTGGCGCACGCCTTTAATCCTAGCACTTGGGAGGCAGAGGCAGGCGGATCTTTGTGAGTTCAAGGCCAGCCTGGTCTACAATGTGAGTTCCAGGACATCTGGGGCTACAGGGAGACCCTGTCTTGAAAAGACAAAAAAAAAAAAAAAAAAAATGCCTGTTCTGGATAGACCTGACGCAGTCTGACTCATCGTAAGTTGATAGCCCTTCTTGAAAGGGGCCTGGAGGAAGGAAGTTTCCATTAATTCTACAGGAACAAGGAAATGAGTTCTGCCAACAGTCAGTTGGGATTGCAGTGGATTCTGAGCCCACATGAGACCACAGCCCTGGCTGACCCCATGACACCCTCTAATGAGACTCGGAACAGATGGCAAGCTAAGCAACACCTGGGCTCTTGGCCCACAGAAGCCATGAAGTAATGAATACATTGTGACTGCGGAGTTTGTGGTGACTTGAGTTGCAGCACTGAACAGCAATTTACCCATTCTTCATGTTCTAGTCTGGTGATCCACAGAATGTGCTCTGAACACCACGAGTAACGTTCAGTACTTTCTAAGGCAATTTGACACTGCTGAGACACTTTAGTTGTGTTCTGTAAAAGTATGGGTCTACAGTGCAATGGGAATTTTAAAAAATCTTTCTTTTTGGGGGGCTGGAGAGATGGCTCCGCAGTTAAGAGCACTGACTGCTCTTGCAGAGGACCCAGGTTTGATTCCCAGCACCAACATTGTGGCTAAGAAGCGTCTTTAAGCTGGATGTGGTGGCGCAAGACTTTAATCCCAGCACCCACGAGGCAGAGGCAGGCGGATCTCTGAGTTCAAGGCCAGCTTGGGGATACAGAGAGACCCTGTCTCAAAAACACACAAAAACAAAACAAAACAAAAAAACTTCATAGGAAACATTCCTTCTTGAACTGAATTCATGTCCTTTTCAAAATGGAGCCATAAGGGGGCTGGAGAGATAGCCTAGCCGTTGAGAGCACCAACTGCTCTTGCAGAGGACCCAGGTTCGATCCCCAGCACCCACATGGTGGCTAAGAACCGTCTGTAACTCCAATTCCAGGAGAACTCCAGCTCCAGGGGAATCTGAGACCCTCTTCTGACCTCCGCAGCATTGCACGACACAGGTGCACAAACCTACATGCAGACAGTACATTCATACACATTAAAAAAAAAAAAGAACAAAATGGAGGCATAGTTCACTAAGTATGGCTATAGCATGACCAAGTTTTTCATGCAATCATTTTATTTTATTATTTAATTTAATTTTACTTTATTTTATTTGGATGTTTTTGAGACAGGGTCTCCCTGTAGCCTCAGCTAGCCTGGAACTCACTCTGTAGACCAGGCTGGACCTGAACTCACAGAGATCAGCCTGCCTCTGCCTCTGGAGCACTGGGATTAAAGGCGTGCAATCAATTTTATAGAAGAAGTAACTTCTAAGATAGAAGAATAATTGATCCAGTTCTAGGGGATCTGATGCCCTCTTCTGGCCTTTGTGGGCATTGCACACACGTGGTGCATATGTTAAGCACCATGTGGGTGCTGGGAACAGAATCAGAGTTCTCTACAAGAATAATCAATGCTCTTAACTACTGAGCCACCTCTCCAGCTGGTATATTTCTTTTTTTTTTTTTTTAAGGCCTGTGGAGTCTAATCTGTGTTCCCCACATAAACTTGGGTGCAGGTCTATCTCTTGGTCAACATACCAGGTTCACACCCCTAAAGAAAATGGACTCTCCCTTGGTCAACATAGCAGGCTCACACCCCTAAAGAAAATGGACTCTCCTTCTCCCAGCAACCCTCAGTTGCCAGCAGATCCTCAGCTAGGGCTGGGGCTTCTTGCCAAGCTCCCCCATTCATGCTGGGAATTTCATGTCTTGGGTTTGCACAGGTCTTGTGCACGCTGTCACAAATGTTGTGGGTTCATATGCACAACTACCCTGTGGTGTCCACACAATATAGTTTCCTTGTATTCGTCCACCACCTCTGGCTCTTATAATCTTTCTGCCTTCTCTTCCATATGACCCCTGAGCCTTAGGAGGAGAGAAGAGCATGTGATACGTGTCCCATTTAGGGTTGAGCATGCCACAGTCTCTTATTCTCTTACCCATCTGTGAGCCCTCATAAGCTATAATGACTGACCTGGCAAGATATTCCCTCTGGTGCAATAGTGGCATGATTGTTATGGAGTAACCAACCCCTTCCGATTAGATTTAAGGGCTGCTTCACAACATGGAGTCCATATCCAGAATTGTTGTCAGGGTCAAGAACCTGTGGCTACACAGATCACAGGCTGTAGGGGAGAACCTACTACTATTAATCTGCTAAATAGACATAGTATTAAACCGACCCCCTAATGACTCATTGTTATACCCATAGATTAGCGTATTTTTCAAGTCTCATCAGAGAAGCTTGTAGAGATTGTTATTAACATGGAGACCCATGCCTGGCCAAAGTTTCATTCTTTTTTTTTTTTTTTTTATCTTTGTATGTGTATGAATGTACTGTCTGCATGCAGGTCTGTGCACCCGTGTCGTGCAATGCCGCAGAGGTCAAAAGAGGGTCTGGATTCCCCTGGAACTGAGTTCTCCTGGAATTGGAGTTCTCTCTGGAATTGGATTTACAGACATTCTTAGCCGCCATGTGGGTGCTGGGGATCAAACCCAGGTCCTCTGCAAGAGCGTCGGTGCTCTTAACCGCTAGGCTATCTCTCCAGTCCCAAGTTTTGTTCATTCTAAATGACCCAATCTCTGAAATTCAGTTCTAGCAGCACAGAAATGGGCTACTTGGCTTTTCTTCAATCCATAGTATGCTGATCAGTATGCCAACTAGTACCCAGGGGTGCAGAGCAGCATTTCAGATCCCCAGCACATGAATTTTCCTAAAGTGATGGGAAGAAATGTCTGTTCTCTCCAGACAGGATTCTGACAGACCAAAGAATGACTCCACTCAAGTTCAGCGTGGTGAACCGATGAGTTTATTGTTGTTACTTACGGAGCATGGGTGATTCAAACACAT
The DNA here is from genome assembly GCA_009823505.1 of Rhizomys pruinosus. Classification (NCBI taxonomy): domain Eukaryota; kingdom Metazoa; phylum Chordata; class Mammalia; order Rodentia; family Spalacidae; genus Rhizomys; species Rhizomys pruinosus. The sequence goes on along the minus strand of VZQC01007259.1, from coordinate 1,081,336 downwards.
CTGCACTGCCAGGAAGTCACCCTTCTAGGCAGCTATGCTACCAAAGAATCAGCATGGATAGATTATGAAAAGCCGCACCACTGGAGAACCCATGGAAGATGTGCAGGCAGCTACACTACTGAAAAGCCACGCCCCTTCTCCCCAGTTATTATTTTATAACTTCAGGGAGAGCAGGGGTCTTTGGACTATCTCTTGAAGACTCATGAGCCTCATAAGCCTGGTGAGTCCAGTGAGCCTCATGAGCCTCCTTGCCTCCACAAGGGCACGGTAATAAAGCCCAACCTGTGAAGGTTTCCTGAGGCTGATTGCAGCTGGTCCGATTGTAGACAACACTGTCACATTCTCTTGGAGGAAATAGCTACAGAACAGAGACAGACAAATGCTGCAGGCTATCCTTGCATTTGTCAGTGTGGTAGGCTCAATCCCAGCTGCCAAAGATATCTATCTATCATGTCCAGTTCCTGGAGCCTGTGAATTCTATCTAATGTGTCAAAAGTCTGCAGACATGATTGAGTTTGGGATTTTTTTTTTTTAATGGACAGATTATCCTGGATCATCCAGGTGGGTCCTAAATGCAGTTACAATTGACTTTCTTTTTTTTTTTTTTGGTCTTTTCGAGACAGGGTCTCCCTGTAGTCCCAGCTGTCCTGGAACTCACTCTGTAGACCAGGCTGGCCTTGAACTCACAAAGATCCGCCTGCCTCTGCCTCCCAAGTGCTAGGATTAAAGGCGTGCGCCACCACGCCCGGCTATAATTGACTTTCTAAAGAAGAATGCTGAGAATGATTTGACACAGAAAAGAAAGGAATATAACATTGAAACAAAAGCTGGCTTTAGAGATGGGGAAGCAGCCAGGAGCACAGGAATGCAAGGAATAGGGCCTTAGAATTTGGGGAAGACAAGAGAAAGATTTGTTCTTGGAGCCTCCAGAGAGGTTATAGCACTACCAAGACCTGGATTTTTGTCCAGTGAAAGTAGTTTTAGGTTCTGATCTCCAGAACTAGAGGAGAACAATTTTTTTTTTGGTAAGTCACCAAGCTTGCAGCTATTTGTCATAGCAACCGTAGGAAGCTGACAGAGGAAAAAATTGAGGCTTTTTCTATCTGAATTAAAAGCCTGAATTGAAAGTGTGTATTTGCAACCACTACTAGCTTTCAAGACCTGGCTTTAGAGGCAAGGCATCATGAAATAGAAAATATAAGCCAGAATGAGAAAGAGAATTACACAGACCCAAAGGGCATGCTTCAAAAGCCATGTGTGAGACTGGGTCCCAGCCAGTACACTAACTAGAATGAGAGGGTGTTTCCTTCAAGTCACCATGAAGGAATTCTGAAAAGGACCATTGTGTCCAGCAGTTTTCCCACAGTTGACATTGCTGATGTATCAGCCTGGGCTCATAGCTCAGCTGACGGACCATCAGAGGACCCACAGGACCCATAAATAGTCTGAGGCACCTGGGAGCAGGATTTGCGGCCAGCTTCAGAGACTACTTATGTGTTAAAAGTTGAAATTGAGCAAAGGCAAATTCAGGGAGGAATTTTGGGAACACATGTTTCTGACCTAAATGGTGGGGCCTGGAATAAGCTTCTAATCACTGGGTGAGGGAAAGAAGCCCTAAGTTTGAGTTACTTGAGTTACTGAGATGTGCCTGCTGGAGTTGTGGAACATACTTGTAGAACAGAGGGGAGCATCTTTCCATCTCTCATTTCAATGTTCTCGATGAAAGCCTTGTAGGTTAGCCTCAGAGGACTGTGGGTGCTGGAGGTCAGGCAAGCACCAAGCAGGGCAAGGAAAGCCCACTTCTATGACAGCTTCCTGGTACTGCAGGACACAGCTGCTGCCTTTTGCCCATGTAGTCTTTCTCTGTTCCTCCAGCAGCGTGCCCTTGAATCCATTCTGTCCTTTCCTATTTACGCAGGCGCGTGCATAGGTCCAGCTTGGAAAAGCGAAGTCTGAAAGCCACGTGGACAGGTCTGGGAGTCTGCTGGGCCCTGCTGGGACTTTCGCCTCTTCTTGACAGATGGCCCCGTGTTTTTCTGAGTCTATTTAGCTTATTGTTTTCCAGACAGCTGCAAAACCATCTCACTCAATTTGTTAATGCTGGGTCTGATTTTACAGTAGAATAAAAACTGGAGACTAAGGACTTGCTGCCTCAGATTCACACACTTCCATAGGCCTGAGTGTTTGCTGGTTGTGAACAACAGAGGTCTCCTGCAAGAAGAAACTGTCTGGAAATCCTGCATCATTTCCCTTTGCATTTTACATGCTCCACCGGAGACTACGATGATGCTCCTCGAGTCCGTTTCCCCTTCTTCCTTCTCCTGTATCCTACCTCCCTTTGATTCAGCACCAACACCCCAATAAGGCACTTAGTAACCGGTCCACTGAGTGACTAGCAGCCCAACATGAACGATTTAATAATCGGTAGTTAAGGCAGCTTTGATGTCTATTTCACCTGTCCATTTGGTGTCCTTTTGAACCCAACGTCTTTTGTCTCTACAATGTTCTCTGACCTCAGGATAGCCACCAGCACAGTAATAGTTCCACTGGCCATGCTGGAAAACTAGTCACATTACAGTTACCGGCAGAGTTCCCAGTAGAATCCCTTCCCTGCTCTGTTGCTCCCACTACTACACGGTGCTTTGGGGCTTTTTAAACTTTTCCATTCGAAATTCCTTTTATTCACACCAGTTTTTGTGTAGCTTGGGTATAAGGCATGTAGAATAGGAATACAAATCAAACATTTGATGATAATAAGTCACAAATTTATTTTAAAGCAACTCTCTATTATACATAGAGCATCACCATCTACTACAGATAAAAGCAAATTTGCACACTAATGGAATGGATGTTTTTGTTTTATTTTATTATTTATTTATTTATTTTGGTCTTTTTGAGAAAGGGTCCCCCTGTAGCTCTGGTTGTCCTGGAACTCACTCTGTAGACCAGGCTGGCCTTGAACTCACAGAGATCCTCCTGCCTCTGCCTCCCAAGTGCTAGGATTAAAGGTGTGTGCCACAAAGCCCGGCCTTCGTTTTATTTTTTACAAAAAGAATGAAGTCCTGGCTGAATATTTAACAATGCAAATTGTAGAACATCTTCAACAGTTTTCAGAGTTCATTGACACTTTGACTTATGACATTCAGTGCTGAGAATAATCATCACATCACATAAGCATATAGCATAACATGGCAGAAGTATGTGTTGGTATGTGTGCACATGTGTGTGGAGGCCAGAGGTCTATGTTTGATCACTTTCCATGTTTTTATTTGTTTATTTGTTTATGTGATACAAGATCTCCATGTAGCCACGCTGGCCTGGAACTTGCTATACGGACCAGGATGGCCTCAATCTCAGAGAGCTCTGCCTGCCTATCTCTTCTAAATGCTTGGATTAAAGGTGTGTACCATCATGCCTGGCTCTCTACCTTATTTTTGAGACATGGTCTCTCACTGAACTGATTGGGTGGAATGATTAACCAATGATCTCCAGGTGTTCTCAGAGATTAGGGTCTGGACCAGATATTTCCAAATTCTTGGTGTCCTATTCAAGAATGAAATAAAGGTTCATACAGATTGCAGAAGTAGCAAGAATACTTTATTCAAAGCAAATCAATAGAACAGGTCAGATATATACTGTCAGTAGTGACAGTGGGACACATGATTGAGGGTGCCCACGGGCCCTAATTATTATCTGAGGCTTCCTTTTATGGGATTCAAGATAAAGTTTGGTTACTAGGGGCATATTTTCAGTGGTTCTCTTTTTGGTTGACAGTTTACGAGTTGTAAACCTTTTGTGTACTATGTAACATACTATGTATGTTACATAGTACACAAAAGTGTAAAATCCCATACTGTAAAGTATGGGATTTTAGTCATAGGGACAGCCATGTTTTAGTGCAGCCATGAGAATAGTAACTAATGGATATCCTGAGGCTTTGTTGTGCCTTTTCCAGTATGAAGAACTCTTTGCATGTTAGAATATGGGGCTGCAGCATGACAGAGTTGTGCAGGCCATGGTGTCTGGGGACAGGCACAGGAATATGACGATAAATAGGGGATTCTGTCTAAAAGTTCACTTAGAAGACCAATTTGCATTATTGCACCTAAAACCATCTAGGCTGAAATGCTCTCCCCTTGTACTCAGACGTAACCAGAGTATAGTTAAGTAGAATCTAAATATGATGGCTATTAAGGGGGATCTTATTCTATTGTTTAGAGAGGGTGCGAGTGCAGCTTGATGCAGGTAGGGGTTCTAGGTTGCTGACAGGTTGCTAGGTGCACTGTTTGGAGAGGGATGTGTATACATAGTACATGCAGGTAGGGTACCACATACATTATTTTTAATATTTCATCATTTTTTTTAAATTTTTTTTTAATTAATTTTATTTATTTCTGTATGTGTTTGAATGTACTGTCTGCATGCAAGTTTGTGCACCCGTGTCGTGCAACGCCGCGCAGGTCAGAAGAGGGTATCGGATTCCCCTGGAACTGGGGTTCTCCTGGAATTGGAGTTTCAGACGGTTCTTAGCCGCCATGTGGGTGCTGGGGATCGAACCGGCGTCCTCTGTAAGAGCGGTCGGCGCTCTTAACCGCTAGGCTATCTCTCCAGCCCCATATTTCATCATTTTTATCTTATGTGTGTGAGTGTACTGCCTGCATGTACCTGTGTCATGCAATGCCCATGGAGTCAGACAAAGATTCTTCTGGAACTGGAGTTATGGAGGCTTTAGCTGCCATGTAGGTGCTGGGAAACAAACCCTGCTCCTCTGCCAGAACAGCTGGTGCTCTTAACCACTGGGCCATCTCTCCAGCCCATGCCACATGTATTATTAGAAAAGAACTGTCTAGGATCAAGAAAACAAATGATACCAAGTGCTGGAGAGGTTGTGGGGGAAGGGGAACACTCATCCACTGCTGGTGGGAATGTAAACTCGTGCAGCCACTATGGAAAGCAGTGTGGAGAACCCTTGGAAGACTTGGAATGAACTTGCCACCTGACCCAGCCATACCACTCCTGGGCATGTACCCTCAAGACTCACCCCACCGCAGAGATACATGCACGGCCATGTTTATTGTAGCTCTCTTCACAATAGCAAGGAGCTGGAACCAACCCAAATGCCCCTCAACTGATGAGTGGATAGAGAAAATGTGGTACATCTACACAATGGAGTTCTATGCAGCAGTAAAGAAAGACTACATCATGAGCTTTGCAGGAAAATGGCTGGAGCTAGAGGACATCATGCTGAGTGAAGTAACACAGTCCCAGAAAAACAAACGACGAATGGTATCCCTCATCTGTGGATGCTAGTGCCAATTACCTAGTTGTAAGTATTTCTTGTGTAAGGCCCCCTGAGTTTTTGTCCAAAGCAGTTGGGCGTAATGCATATTGGAAACAACAACAATAACAACAACAGAAAGGACTGCATCAAAGAACTGACTGAAACAGTGAACTTCTGCTCAAAACAGTCAACTTCCTCTTGGAGAATATTGAGAAAGACTGAGAAAGAGATGAAAAGCATGTTTGGCAGAATGCATGAGCTCTGGAGGGGTGGGGGGATAGGGTGGGAATATGGGTCTAGATTTGTTAAAAAATAAAAATAAATTTATGTGAAAAAAATAAAGCAAAAAAATAAAAAATAAAAACTTTACAGCAGGGCCTGGAGATATAGCCTAGCGGTTAAGAGCACCGACTGCTCTTGCAGAGGACCCGGGTTCGATCCCCAGCACCCACATGGTGGCTAAGAACCTTCTGTAACTCCAATTCCAGGAGAACTCCAGGGAATCCGAGACCCTCTTCTGGCCTCCGCGGCATTGCACGACACGGGTGCACAAACCTGCATGCAGACAGTACATTCATACACATACAAAAATAAATAAAATTAAAAAAAAGAAGTGTGTGTACAGCACAAGTCAAGTAGAATCCCAGGTTGCTAAGCTCTTCTGTATACTTGCTTCCCTACAGGGCTCCTCCTGTCTCCACCAGCACAAGCACTGGGGTTCCAGACGCGGGGCCTCCGCACTCAGCTTTGATGTGCGTGCTAGAGACCTAAGCTCAAGTCCTCTTCCTTGTGTGGCTTGTTACTGATGGAGCCATCTGCCCAGTCCCCACCTCAAGTCCTTTAAAGTCTTCATTCCCTAGTTTAAGAATGTATTTTAGAGCTGGAGAGATGGCTCAGTGGTTAAGAACACTGGCTGCCCTTGCCAAGGACCTGGGTTGATTCCCAGTACCCACATGGCCGTTAACAACCACCAGTAACTCCAGTTCAAGGGGATGTGACGTCTGTAGGCATTTCATGACACAGATGCACTTACATGCAGGTACTACACTCATACACATATATGCAGGGAAAACATTCATACACATAAAATAAAAATGATAAATAAAATATTAAAGAGAATGTATTTTAGTAGAAGGGGCCAGGTGACAATATGTGAACATCTTTATTTTAAAAACCTTATCATTGCACAATTAAAAATTCAGGCTTTAACCATTTTCTGTTTTTATTGTTTGAAAGAAATTAAACCCCCCAATAAAAACCAGAGCTAACAGGCTCTGTCACACTGTGCTCAGCCTCCCCTGTGCTTGTTGCCACTGTTCTCCTGTCTCTGTGGATGAAGAGTTTCAATTAACCTGAAGACTGGGACCATCTAAAAGGAGGATTGTGGAAGCTACATGTGGGATAGAAAATATTCCAGTAACTATAAGATGGCAAAAAGTTAATTTTAATAACTTACTTTTCTCAGTGCTGAATAAAATACCTAATGGAGGCAACCTAAAGGAGAGGGTTTATGTGTCTCTCAGTTTGAGGGTACAGTTGATCATGAAGAGGAATTCAAAGCAGCAGGGGCCTGAAGTAGTCGGTCACATTACAGCCTAGCCGGTCACATTACAGCCACAGTCAGGAACATGGGAGTGATGAAGTCTTGTGATCTGCTCACGCTCCCTGGCTTATCTGGTCCAGGATCCCAGCCTGGGGAGTGGTGACCCCTAAGTGGGTAGATCTTTCACCTTGGTTAACATAGTCAAGAGAATATGCACTATGTGGGTGCTGGAGATGTGAACTCAGACCCTCTGGCTTGTATGGTAGGCATCCAAAGGCACACCCAGTGGCTAACCTAACCTAGGTAATCCCTCTTGAGGGGTGCCTGGAAGGCTTATCTCCTAAGTGATTCGAGATCCTGCCAAGTTTGCAATTAACACTATCATAACTAATACATTTTATTATTCCAAGATGTCCGAAATATTATTATTTCACCAAGTGGTCAATGTTTTTTTTTAATTTTATTTATTTTGTATGTATATTAATGTTCTGTCTGCAGGTAGCTCTGCGCACCCCTGTCATGCAATGCCACGGAGGTCAGAAGAGGGTGTCGGATTCCCCTGGAGCTGGAGTTAAAGAAGGTTCTCAGCCACCATGTGGGTGCTGGGGATTGAACCTGGGTCTTCTGCAAGAGCAGTCAGTGCCCTTAACTGCTAGGCCATCTCTCCAGGCCAGGCATGGTGGCACATGCCTTTAATCCCAGCACTCAGGAGGCAGAAGCAGGTGGATCTCTGTGAGTTCAAGGCCAGCCTGGTCTACAGAGTGAGTTCCAGGATAGCTGGGGGTATAGGGAGACCCTGTCCCTCAAAAAAATTAAGTTTAAATTAACTGACATTAAATAAAATTTGAGATCCAGTTCCTTGATGAATACTAGTCACATTTCAAGTAGGTAGTGACTAGTATTGGACAGTAGGTATGGACCTTCCATGTGTGTTTGTGTTAGCCTTAAAGTAATTGTTTTAACTGGAATGATATCTAAACCTCAGAGCCTCCATCACCATGTGTCAGTAGTTAGGAGAGTGGTTCTAGAACCTTCTGTAGGTAACATTAGAGCAAATCTGTGGTTCGCATTTAACTTACAGCTATGGGTTCTGTCCAACTCAGGCTGGTATCTGGTGTGGAGATGCAGAATGGTTCGCTACTTGGGGCCCTAGAATGATTGATGTTTGAGGCGAAAGGTTACTCCCAAGCTGACTGTGCGTTAGGGCTCATGTGCCTCTGAACTTTTCTCTAGGAGCGTAGTTTTCAACAGAGTGAAGAAAAATGGACTCCTCCTGGGGAAGAAATTCATGGGTGAAGCCGGGGCTGAAGCTGAGGAGGAGAGGAAAGGAAGGGTGGAGAGGCAACAACTTCTGAGGGACGGCTTCCCACACTGCGCTGAGGCCTGTGCTATGATCAGAGCTGGGAGGACGAAAGGGGAACCTTAAAAAAAAATTCAGCAGAAAAATATAGACAGAAAGCTCAGACTTCTGCAGCTCCTGTGAACCGCTGCATGGTCAGTACCTCCACTGACCCCGCTTGGCTGGTCCAGAGTGTGTAAATGATGAGACACGCCCAGAGCGTGCTTCATCGCAGCACCTGCTCCTCCTCGTGGGCAGCGCTGTTCATCATCAAATCTGATCCCGGTGTTTGCCACACGATTGGACACCCTCTGAAACACCATCTAAAATATATATCCCCTTCCTCTCTAAATCAGTCCTAACCTTACAATTGGGGTTGCAACTGTAACTCGTGGCTTATTTTACTTCACATTTAGGTTGTCTGTAATAATATTAAATTTCCCCAGCTCATCCTAGTCTCTATTTGAGCTTGGCTTGGCATTTGAGGCATATATTTATAAATTAAAGCTGTGCTACTTTTTACGCCATACAAAGCAGTTCTGGGTTTTAAAGTTTCCTCCTATCTTATAATGTTTTCTTCTTCAAACACATCCAGTCTCCCCATTGAAGGTCCTTAGCAGAGGTTATTTTCATTTTAGAATTTCTGGAGAATGATCAGTTACAGAAGATAAAAGGGGGGAGGATGTGCAGCTGCCTAATGTCAGGCCCCCTGAAGCACCGCCGTAGCTGGCTTCTCCCTTCACTGGAGAGCTCTGCCGTAGAGGCAGCAGGATTGGATGGGCAGGGCTAGAGACGAGCAGGGGGCTTTGTTGGACATTTGCTTTGCTCTTGTGTGGCTGCTGTGACGAGGACCTTCTGGCACATTTTAAGAAAGCCGATTAAAACAGAGAGGCTCTTCCAGCCCAATCGACAGCCCCCAGTACAGCTGTTAGACTTGTGGCTTTCACAGAGTTGCCCTGGGCCGACTGTGCCTCTGTGGTACCAGCTTATTCGTGCTGCCTTCAGAGTTGCAGCAACATCTTTAAAACCCTCGTTCTGTTTAGTTCAGCGAAATGTACATATCAGAAGTAAAATAAAAATGGGAGGGACTCTGAAAGAGTGATGTGGGATCACCTTAAAGAAAGACATACATTTCTATTTTTCAAAGTCTACAAAATATATACATAAACAGTGATTTTTCTCAGAGTCTGTGAATGTATGACATTTTATCTGTGAAGGAGAGGTAGTTTTGATGCTTCGTTTCTTGTTGATTTCCAAAAAATTTATTATTTTTTAAAAGATACAGGCAATCTAGTTCCAGAAATGCAAGTTGTCTGTGTTAAGGCCTCTGCGCCTGATTTTCATCTGACTCTCTTGAGTCTGCCCTGTGCTGTTTGTGTTCACTCTCGAGAAAGAGTTAAACTTCTTATAGGCATTAATCCCAAATGGAAAGACTTGGCCAAAAGCCTAAATTTGTTCTTTAGGAGGAATACAAGGCTCCGAGGAATTCCAGCCTGTTTAGAGTCATCACAGGATTTGCTCAGGAAGCAAGAGGGTGGCAGAAAGGGAACTTAGGTGCCATTTAGAATATTTATATGGACACGGAGTCTGAGTTTTACAGATAGAGAAGTAGTGTACAAATCTGTGGGGATAGCAAGTGGAGAAAGAGAGAGAGAGAGAGAGAGAAAGAGAGAGAGAGAGAGAGAGAGAGAGAGACTTTAAGCTTAGAATAGCTAAAACAATCAGGAAAGAGGCTAGCAAAGGTGGAGACCAGAACCTACCATAAAGCTATGTTAATCAAGACAGTGTGGCACAAGCATGGGCTAGGCATATGGACTTACACAACAGAACTGAGGGGCTAGAATTGAACCCATGCATCTATGGCTAAGTATGCTAAGACCACTGAATAGGTAGGAACTTTTTCAAAGAAATGGTGCTGGTGAAACTGAAGATCCAAGTGTAGACAAAGGAATCTGAAGCCCTTCCTCACACCATACAAAAAACTAAAACAGGAGCCAGGCGTGGTGGCAAACACCTTTAATCCCAGCAGAGGCAGGTGGATCTCTGTGAGTTCAACGCCAGCCTAGTCTACAAAGAAAGTTCCAGGACAGCTGGGACTACAGGGGGATCCTGTCTCGAAAAAGACCAAACAAAACAAAACAAAACAACAACAACAACAAAAAAACCCCAAAAGAAAACAAAGAGTAAAACAGATCAAAGACTTAAATGTAAAGGCTAACAGGCTTGTCAGATATTATATAAAAAACAACAAACATAAAAGGGTAGGTTAGACTGTATTAAAATAAAAAATGTTTGCCTGTGAAAGGACAATACATAAAACGTGGTTCTGTTACAGAATGTGAGAAAATATTTGCAAATCTTATATTTGGTAAGGATCTAGTATCTAAAACATAGAAAAGATGTTATGTATACAGTTCAACAATAGAGAAACAAATAACACAATTTAAAAATGGCAAAGGTGAATTTCTTCACCAGTATATGAAAAGATCTTCAAATCTTAAGCTTTTCAGGAAATGCAGATTGATGTCACACTGTATCACATAACACACTAGGCTGCTATATTAAATTTTTATTGATTTAAAAAAATTATTGGGGCTGGAGATATGGCTGAGCGGTTAAAAGCACTGGCTGTTCTTGCAGAAGATGCAGGTTTGAATCCCAGCACCCTCGTGGTGGCTAACAGCCTTCTGTAATTCCAATTCCAGGGGATCTTTTTCTGTCCTTTTCAGTACTCCATGGGCATTATATGACACAGGTGCACTTATATACATGCGAGAACTCATACACATAAAATAAAAACAAATAAATAAAAAAAATTGATACTGTCATTTGTGTGTGTGCACACACATGCCAAGGAGCACTGGTAGAGGTCAGGGGGAGCACTGGTAGAGGTCAGAGGGAGCACTGATAGAGGTCAGAGGGAGCACTGTAGAGGTCAGAGGACAATTTTTTTGGAGCTGTTTTTTCCCTTCCGCTGTGGGTTCCTGGGATCAAACTGAGGTCATCAGGTTTGCTCACCATGTCCTTTTACCCACTGAGCCATCATGCCTGCCTTACAATAAAAAAAAAAGTAAAACAGAAAATAAAACATGTTGGCATACATGTAGAAATCAGAATCCTCATACATTTCTGGTAATAATATGAAATGGTATGTTCAATTCCTAACACCACAAAATAAAAATGAAAACACAGCTTGGAAAAAGTTTTGCAATGTTTAAAAAGTTAAACAAAGCAAATCCCTTCCTAGGTATATTCTCAAGTGAATTGAACTAATAATTCCCAAATGGAAATAAACAAATTATCTATCTATCTGTCTATCTATCTATCTATCTATCTATCTATCTATCTATCTATCTATCATCTATCTATCTATCTTCTATCTATCTATCTATCTATCTATCTATCTATCATCTATCTATCTATCTATCTATCTATCTATCTATCTATCATCTCAACAAACAGATCAACACAGTATAGCATATTCATAGCACACGGACAAAAGAGAGATCTCCTTAATCTATTAGCAGCCATCCCTACTCCCCCTCTCCACAGACTCTGGATGCTGCACAACTACTCAGGCTGTATGGATTTGTCTATTCTGGATTCATATAATCTGTGGCTTCCTGTGCCTGGCTGTGTGTGAGCGTGTCTACTTTTTTTCACTTAGTATACTATTTCAAGTTTCACTCATATTGTATCATATATGAATATTTTGCTATATTTTTGTTGCCAAAGAATATTACATTGTATAAATATTGTATTTATGAACATTGTACATTTTGGATCTTATAAAGAATGCCATTATGTGAATTCATGTACAAATTCTGAGTGGTCATATGCTTTTTTTTTTTTTTAGAAAGTAAGGACTCCGTGAGCCAGCAAGATGGTTCATGGGTAAAGGGGCCTAAGTTCAATTCCCAGAACCTACAGAAAGGTAGAAAAAGAGAAATAATTTTTTTTGGGGGGAGGTCTTTTTGAGACAGGGTCTCCCTTTAGTTCCAACTGGCCTGGAGCTCACTATCTAGACCAGGCTGGCCTTGAACTCACAGAGATGTGCCTGCCTCTGGCTCCAAAGTGCTGGGATTAAAGGTATGCACCACCACACCTGGCCTAAGATGGTTCTTAGCCACCATGTAGGTGCTGGGATTTGAACCTTGGTCCTCTGCAAGAGCAGTCAGTGCTTTTAACCACTGAGCCATCTCTCCAGGCCCGAGAAATAATTTTGAAAAGTTGTTCTCAGAGCTGGAGAGATGGCCTAGTGGTTAAGAGCCCCGACTGCTCTTGCAGAGGACCCGGTTCGATCCCCAGCACCCACATGGTGGCTGAGAACCATCTTTAACTCCAGTTCCAGGGGACTCTGATGCCCTCTTCTGACCTCTGTGGCATTGCACAACATGGGTGCACAAACCTGCATGCAAACAGTACATTCATACACATACAAATAAATTAAAAAAAATTAAAACAAATATAAAAAAAGTTGTTCTCTGACCTTTAAACATGTGGCATGGCATGTACCTGCTCAAACACAACACAACAGAACACACACACACACACACACACAAAGTAAAAACAAAACCCCTTTCTGGATGTGTGTGAAGCTTTCTCATGAAAAGGCAGATCTGACTCTACTTTTTTTTTTTTTTTTTTGGTCTATTTGAGAAAGAGTCTCTTTGTAGCCCTAGCTGTCCTGGAACTCACTATGTAGACCAGGTTGGCTTTGGCTTTGAACTCACAGAGATCTGCCTGCCTCTGCCTCCCGAGTACTAGGATTAAAGGCGTGCGCCACCACACCTGGCTGACTTTACTGTTTATAACAGCATTTAGAGTCTAAAGGAACTGAAGACCCTGCTAGATGAGACTTTGATTCTACTGATAAGGTGTAGTGGGGGTGACCACATCAAGTTAGCCAGCCAGTGAGCGGCCAGGACACAGTTCTCCCGTGCTCTGTCCCACATAGGTGTGCATCATGAAGTCTTAGCCTGTGAGTCTCATGAATTCCCCAGGCTTAGCGAGGTCTCACCAGAGGAAGGCTGGACACGGCAGGGCAAGACTCTCAAAGTGAGCACTAGGCCCTCACAGCGGGTGAGCCAGGGGTTGGGAAGCAGGGTGGGCATGCTCCCTGAGCACCATCAGATGCAGCTACACCAGCACCCCTGCAGCTTGGGGGAAACTTTGGGGGGGTACTGTCCCATGTGGGGGCTAAAATCCATGCTAACTTGACCCATAAATACTACATGCAAGGACCAGAGATCCTAGGAAATTCAGGGTCCATTTCTAAAACAATATTCTCTGCTCAGCCATACATAGAATATTTTATAATCTCAAGAGTTCATCATCTCTTGGCATGGGTTAATAAGATCCTATCCTCTCAATAACATACATTTCTGCTTGGATAGTTTTGGATACATCACAGAACTCATGGGGGCCTCAGATTGCTGGCCCTTGGTACGACTGGGAGCCTTGCTACGAGCATTTGAATGCACAGATGACAAGAACAGATGTTAGAGCCCCAGAAGATCAAAGCACAGGCTTTGCCTTGGAAAATCTGCCCATGCCACATAGTTCTCTAAATCTGCAGGAAGGCTGCAGTAAATATTCAATCCATATTTGCTAAATTGACTGAACTCTAAAGCGAACACCCCCTTCACTCCTCCAACTGAAAAGGAAATCTCATGTCCTGGTGGCCATGGCTGAACACAGAATCCCTCTTGGGATACAATTTTCATGCTAGTTCCCCCGCCCTGAACAGTTGTCTATTTTTCTGGTATCTTAATTAATTCCCCACAAAGAAAAGTCTTTTTCCCCTTTGTACTAGAATCACCCTAACTTTGCTTTCATGGTTGGTTGTTTTTCAAACTCCAAGTAAGAACAGGTAGTCCTGTGGACAGTGATTCCAGACAGGAAAAAGCAGGTGGGCTCCGTGACTCAGGAAGAGAGAGCTCCCGGGGCCGGGCTGCTTTCTCCTGTCCTGTATTCTCTGTCTCTCACTGCTGTCTCTCTCCTGTTATCCCATTTTCCCTGCCACGTTTTTCCTTTCCTCTTTCTCTTCCCTTGCCAGTTTCCTCTGGTTCATACAGTGCCCTCTGCTGCTTCTCCACGTTGGCTGGTCCATATTTTTACCTAGGCTACTTCTCTTTCACGTTGACTTAAAGCTGATAATTTCAGTGGATAAAAACGAGCAGAATGGGGGCTGGAGAGATGGCTCAGTGGTTAAGAACACTGCCTGCTTTCCCAGAGGACCCAGGTTCAGTTTCCAGCACTGACACGGTAGATAACAACCATCTGTAACTCCAGTTCTAGAGGATCTGATGCCCTCTTCTGGCCTCTGGGGGCATTACATGCATGTGGTGGATTTACATACCTGTAGGCAAAACATTCATATGCATATAGTATAAAAAAGTTAAAAAAATTTTTAAAAATGTGTTGATGCCAGTAATATGGTTTTAAAACAAGAGATGCTCCTCAAATCCCTAGTCCTGACTGAGCGCAGTCTTGTGAGAGAGTGCTTGACTGACAGCACATTGTTCCTGATGTTTTGTTCCCCCAGTGAATTCCATTAGTCTTCAGGTCGCACCCTTTTCTGTAAGGATGCTTCAGCAGCACAGCTGGACAGAACAAATCACTGAATGGAAAGAAAATCAAAAGTAGATATTTTTAAGTCCTGACCTAACATCATTAAGGTTGTTACTGCCAAAATCTGCATCTGGTAGCAAAATCTGTCGCATCAAACATTGTTTCTCCAAAGAACCATCCAGAAGTTGCTACTGTATGAAAGCTCCAGCCATTTCTATTTTGTGGCTTTTAACAAGTGTGTCTTCCAGGCAGACTCTGACTGAGAGAGGTTACCACCCGTGACTCAACGGGCACAGAGTGCTGACCAGTTCATGACATTTGGTCTAAGAAATTACCTATGGTTGAGGATTCTAACTGACAAGATGAGAACATTTTTACCATATGGCCTGTGCCATCTCTGCCCCTTAAATACGCACTTCTTATGGTGTGACAAATTGTTTGTGGGACAGCACATGTTACGGACTAGACAGCGAGACCAAACACCCCATTGGCGTGGAAACCACAGTCCTAAGTCCCTGAATAAGAAATATGCAAAATCACACCTGCTGGCCAGCATTGCTACTTGTTTTCCTTCTCTCTTTTTTTTTTCCCATGAAGAAAATTAAGTGAAAACGAATGTAATGTTGAGAAAAAGACCCAGGGTGAGTTCTCACATAAAATTAATCCAGCAATTGGTATTTTGTGTGACCTAATCATAGATCACATGAGTGGTGTGGCTGAGGTTGAGTTTTTGTGGGTCAGAGTTGAAGCGCTCATGCAGGATACAATAGGGGAGAAAATCATTTAGTCTGCACAGTCATCTGTGCTTTGGGTCTGGTGATCTTTTAAAATTTCATTTGTGTGTGTGTGTGTACACATGTTGTGCGCTTTCTCGAGGTCACACACAAGTGTGTGTGTGTGTGTGTACACATATTGTGTGGGTGCACTTTCTCGAGGTCACACACAAGGCGGCAGGAGGCCATCAAGAATCCTTCTCTCTCTCTGACTTACTCCACTGAAGACAGAGTCTCTTAATGAACCTGTAGCTCATTGTTTTTGGCCAGGTTGGTGGCCAGCAAGCTGCAGCAATCCTCCTGTGTCTGCCGCTGACCCTCTACTGATGGAGCCTGCCCAGCTTTTTATGTGGGGATCTGAACTCAGGTCTCCATGCTTGCCCAGCAAGGACTCTTACCCACTGAGCCATCTCCCCCATCACATGGGTCTGGAGATCTTAAGAGCAAGATATTTCATATTTCTATTTATTATTTTTATGTATATGACTGTTTTGCCTGCATGTACTTAAGTATTCCATGAGCATGCCATGCCCTCTGAGATGGGAAGAGGGTGTTGGATCCCTTGAACTGCAGCTACAGATAGTTGTTAGCTGTCATATGGAAGAACAGCCATCTTTAAGATCCTTAAGCCATCTTTCCAGACCAAGATCAATACATTTCAATAGATTGCTGCCACAGGTAAGTTCTCATGTATCTTTCTATTAGTATGTAATATTTATCATATCCAAAAGTAGAAATTTTTCCATAGGCAGAAAGTGAGATTTTTAGAAGTAGAATGTGGATGGATACATTATTGGAATTTATACCATTATGAAAAGGTCTTAGGATTATTATATTTCTAAAACATTTCCTTATAAGGCATAGTTTTATTATGGTATAGAAAGATGAGGGTGAGCCGGGCGTGGTGGTGCATGTCTTTGATCCTAGCACTTGGGAGGCAGAGGCAGGCGGATCCTTGTGAGTTCAAGGCCAGCTACAGGGAGACCCTGTCTTGAAAACACAAAAAAAAAAAAAAAAAAAAAAAAAAGAAAGATGAGGGAGTTATTGTATTGTCTTCAGTAAATAGCTAGTGTTTATTGGGTATTAATGTATGATATATATGCTTTGGAAGCAGAGGTTCCTTCTATATATTTTTTAAAAATTTACATGTATGAGTGTTTTGCCTGCATGTATGTAAGTATACCTTGTATGTGCTTGGTGCACATTGAAGCCATAAGAGGGTGTCAGATCCCCTGGAACTGGAGCTAAGGATGGCTGTTAGCTACCACGTAAGTACTGGGAACTGAGTTCAGGTCCTCCAGAAGAGCCGTAAGTGCTCTTAATTGCAGAACCATCTCTCTAGCTTCGTTCCTTCTATATTTTAAGCTATGAGAAAATGTCTATAATTATACAAGCTAGATATAGTTCATATAAATTTATACATATAACATGTAAATATAATCTATGCAAACATATGCATACAACAAAGTACAAATGCAACTTTGCTAATTGTCCTGCTTTCACTGGGAACAGTGGAAGTTTCTATAGAAATGGGTTGTCAGTATTTGTAACAAAGTTTACAGCTACTGGAAGGTTAAGAATTGTGCCAAGCCCAAAGCCTAACTTCCAGAGTTTTTGGTAGACTGAAACCTGAGGTCAGTGCTGGACACACGTTTCCAGATGCTCCACTGCATTCACTGGATCAAGTCCAGCCTTAGCCTTTCCAGTCATTGCTGTCAGCTCAGTTCCAGGTCCCAACTTGGAGTGTTGCCTTCAGTGACTATCATCCAGGTCCGTGCTTTGGATAATTCTAGTTAATTTTACTCTTTATCCCTGAAAATGTCACATTCAGCCCATCAGTAAACTCAGTTTCTGTTATCTCAAAAGTGTTTCAGGTTAACTATCCACCTGGACTCTGCGCACTTCTGCCACCTCCCATCAGGGGACCACAGTAAGCTCTTCAGGACTAGTTCCTCTCTGGCCTCTCACTGACACATTGGTTACAGAGTGGCTGGAGTGACCTTTGTAGCTTAGGATTTTCTGCTCAAAACCTTCAGTGGCTTTACACTCCCCTTAGGATGCATTCTAGGTTACACATAGGGCAATAGTATTTCTTGGTGGCTGTCTTTCTCTTCCAGCTTACAGTAGACACATACATTTCTTCTTCTTTAAATATACCATTTTGACTCCTTTTGGTCCTGGGAACAAAGTGAGCTGTCTCAGGACTTTTGCACCAAACTGTTCCTATAGGTCTATCTTTGTGGTCACAGTCCAAATATCACCCCTCAGAGAGGTTTTCTTTCACCACCTTTAAAATAGACACTTCCTGTTTTTTTTGCACCTTGGTTTTTTCTTTCTGCCCCTTGCTATAGTCTCTGGTTATATTCCCTGTTACTTTTATTTTATTTTTTTTATTTATTCTTGTACGTGTATGAATGTACTGTCTGCATGCAGGTTTGTGCACCCATGTCATGCAATGCCTTGGAGGTCAGAAGAGGGCATCGGATTCCCCTGGAACTGGAGTTAAAGACAGCTCTCAGCCGCCATGTGGGTCCTGGGGATCAAACCCGGGTCCTCTGCAAGAGCAGTCGGTGCTCTTAACTGCTAGGCCATCTCTCCAGCCCCCCTGTTACTTTTAATTACTTCTTTTCTCCATAAGATTGTACATCCCATGAAAATGGGAAGCATGGCTGGGTGGTCACAGATCTTCATCACTTAGCACAGTGTCTGTCATGAAGAAGATGCTCGGTAAAGACTTGTTGAATGAATGAATGAATGAATGAATGAACAGAAAATCCTTTTGGCTATCGAGGGGAAGATTACAGGTGTGAGCCACCATGTCTGGCTCTATATTTTCCCTTGTCCCTTTTGCTGTCTGTTTAAGAGTTCAAAAACTATTATCCTATGGCCAGGCATGGTGGCGCACGCCTTTAATCCTAGCACTTGGGAGGCAGAGGCAGGCAGATCTTTGTGAGTTCAAGGCCAGCCTGGTCTATATAGTGAGCTCCAGGCCAGCTGGGACTAAAGGGAGACCCTGTCTCAAAAAAAAAAAAAAAAAACCAAACAAACAAAACAAAACTATTATCCTTTCTCCAAAAGTCTGGGCTTGTGTATTCGACAGCTGGGACTCTCCACCTGCCAGCACCACACCCTGGCCTTGAATCTATCACTTCCTTCTTCCTTCTTCAGTCTTTCCCTCCTACCCTCCCTCTTCTTCGACTCCATGCTGTCTCTGTGGGTTAAGCCTACCTTGGAGTACTTTGCTAATCTTGCCTGTGTCTTGGTGTAGACTTTACTCCTCATTTTTTGGTACTGGCTGTTAGACGCATGTCCCCTAGTATTGCTTGTGAACCTGTCCTTCAAAGATGAGTTCACAAGAAAATTTGCTTCGTGGCCACACTGGCTTATGTTTCCTTTCTCTTCCCTGGGACTGGTCATAATGACATTGCTTTGGAGTTACGTGTTGCCTCCTTTCCTTGCCGTTGTACACTCCTCCAAAACATGGCCACCATCTACCAAGGTGCCTATAATTTCTAGATCAAATCTAGTTCTTTTTCATTGGCTAAATTATATCCAGAATACCAATTTCTTTCACTTGAGAGCCAATATTGTTAGCTAGGAATGTTAGAAAATTTTATAAGCTACTTGGTTTTTTTTTTAAATATTCGTTTTTATTGTTCTTAAATTGTGTGTGTGTGTGTGTGTGTGCACATGTGAGTCCAGGTTCTTACAGAGGCCATAGCCATTGCATGCCCTTGGAGCTGGGGTTCTAGGCAGTTGTGAGCCACCCAAAGTGGGTCCTGGACATGCATGTAGGTGTGTGGCATCCTCACTGTACATGATCTGCTTCCTTCCGTTTCTTTGTATCGGCCTCTCCTGTTGGTTTTCAGCAGGAGTCCCGTCTCACCTGTGTGCTGATGCCGTTCTTCCCGCGTTAAATTGTCACTTTTTTCCTGGCACTCTGTTCTCCTTGGATCAGCATCAGAGATATTTTAGTGCACAAGGGGTTTTCCTGATGAGTTTCCATTTCAACTAAGAATAACATCTGACGTGCAGCCTACACTAGCCCAACAGTTTCTCCAGACACTTCCTTCTTCTCGGGTTTTATTCTATGCCGTATCCAATCATTTCCCCCTTTGATTTCCTCATGTTCCATTCTTACAGTCTTTTTATTTATTTATCTAATAATGTGCTGTATGGAAAGCCTTCCTCTTGGACTTTATCTGATGCTCTCCTCCCCCTCTTCCTGTGAGAACCGCATCCTACACACATGCACCCCATTTCTTGATCTGTTCCACCTACCTTGGTGAACTCCACCAGGACCTCAAGGAAGCAGATCACTGAGTCTCCAAGTTGCCTAAGCCTGCGGCCTGCACCCTACCATTCCCAACCACATTCTTTTGCTCTCCAGAATCCTCTGGCACCCCCATTTGTGGCACTTTGCCCCATACCCTGTACCTAAAGATACTTCTGAGAACCCACACTTTCAGCTAACAATGTTAAGACATTTCATAAGCTATTCAATTTCAGCAGAATGTAACCCCTCACAGTGCCTGTTCCCCTTGCTGCTTGCTTGCCGTTGTGTGGTTTGGCTTCAGCTTGAGGCAGGCACTTTCTGGTGCTCATTAAAAGGCCCCTGTGCAGGCAGCATGGAGGAAGCAGTCAGAACTAGAAAAGGGCCAACTTGCATTCTAATCCAAATTTTGGCACTTTTTTGATCAGCTATTTGACCATTTTGGGTCTTGGAGTTCCCAAGTGAAATACAGGTAGTGATCCTAACTGCATATATAGTAGCACATATGTCCTGGGATATAATATACACTCCATTGATGTATCCTTGCTTCCTCATTTATAAAAAGGATAAATGGCATCTACCTTTTGTATTTATTTGGAAATGATAAACGACATAAGTGAATAGAATACATTGCATTCATAATTAACAGCTCTTGTGGGAAGAGGTGGCTGTGGATTACTAGTTAGGTGATTAATTTAGGTTTAGGTTAAGTTTGAGAGTTGGCTCTGCCTCTAATGGGCTGCCCACTGTTGGCAAAACTCTGCTTTTCTAAGTCTCGTTGTCCCCAGCTGTCCATTGAGAACAACTACACCCCACTAATAGGATTGTCACTCATAGGCAAGATAAGCTGTGCAGTACCTAGTCCTGACCTGGGTGCTTAACAAGGATTTCAGGTTTGCCACCACTATTACACTATTGTGTTGAACACTTTGTGCTTTTGCTGCCCTCCACAGCCCCCAGCCCAGGAGAGATGTGTGGCTGCTGGGACAGGGAGCCCAGGGGAGCAGAGGAACCCAGAAGGTTTAGGAGAGAGGAGAAACTGGAAAGAGGGCCTGGAAAGACCTAGAAGGAAGGGGAAGTGGCTTGGGTGGTGAGGAGCACCTGGTTCTTTGTCGCTCTGCTTCTTGGTCACTGCCATTCCAGCCCTCCACGAGCTAGTCTGTAGACTTTGCCGGAAGGGCTGTGCCACCTGGATCTCATTGAAACGGTGCAGCCTTTGCCTTCACTGAATGTTTTTCTATCCCAGTTAGCTATATAAATGTTCCATTTATGATGTAATTGTTCTGTTTCAGATTTTCTTTCCTAAACTAAAGACTGGAGTTATCCAAAACATTCGAGACAATGGCCTGAATGTACTGCTTCGTGTGACGAAATTTTCATTTCCTATAGTTTACATTTCTTTTTCCTATTGAGTCCTTGATGCCCTGGCTCTAGGTGGAGGCCCCAGAGGGTAAGGGTTGGCTGCATTGTGAAAAAGATGGAAAAATAAAGGAGTTACTTTTGTGTCAAAATTTCCATTTTCTAGAGAGAAGAGGAAGGATCAACTAGACAGAGGCAGCTTTGACTTGTTTGGAAAGACAATCAGGAACCTTATTTTGGTTGCTTGAAAATGTCTACAGAAAGCAACTGCTTCTGCCATAGTACTTTCTCTGATTTTGCAGAGAAAGTACTGTTGCATTAGCTGCTTGTGGCTGCAACTTCTCTTGAACCCAATGAAGTTATCCTAACTTCCTGGCTCTGCCAAATAATGGGAGGAGGACGGAAGGTTTGGGAACAGGTTAGAGTTTAATGCTGCCCTTTTAAACAGAAAATGAGCCATATCTTGTTCATCAGGAAGATGGGCGCGGAACACTTGATTATTTAGTTGTAATGAAGTGGATGAACGAGTCCTTTCAAAGCCGAAAGGTTGGGTTTGAGCCCATTTCCCCTGCTCAGTTATGTTTATGAGGTGTAAATCTCAATATTCTTGACCATAAAATGGGAGGAGCATGCCTAGATAGTGGGGCTGCCTAACGCCGGGCTGAAAGATGTGAGGGCCACCGAGTTCCCTCGAGCCATCTGTACAAATATGATAATGTCCGAGGGTTTTCCTTTTCTGGTTAGAATGGTTCTTGAACGTGGGGCTAAGCAGCGACAAGAGGAAAACAGAGGGCGGCCTGCCACTTGTGCCCATGTTCTTGTTCCCACCCTGAGCACGAGCTTCCAAGCTTCTGACTCTCCCTGAGCTTGATAAGATGAGGTTTGGAGTAGAGCCTTGGGACTCAGGTGATAAGGTCTTCCTATGGGGCCACGTCAGCAGCAAGATTTGGTCTCAAATGGCTTGAGGGCCGCAGATACATGATGAGGAGGCCAGGGCCAACTCTATGCTTTAAAGTAGATGCTCTGTCTTCTCTGGTTGCTTAAAGCTTCTATGAGAAGCAGTCAGCTTCTGTATTTCACAGAACTAGTTTGTGGAATAGCAAATATTTACTGAGTTGCTATTGAGAGGTTGGAAGTTCTAGGGGGTTGTGCAGCTACTAGGTGCACTTGGCTGTTCCTCCTGTATAAGGGAAGGCCATCTTCTTCAATTATGTGTGTAGCTTCAGGAAAGATGTAGGTGGAGTGGTGAGGGAAGATGGGACATTCATCTCACCAGTCAGACCAAGTGAATTAACACCAGCAACCATTGGAGTGGGGAGGCGGGGCAATGTCAGAGGCAAACTGCCTTCATAGCCTATCAAGTAACTCTCGGAAGGCAGTCAACACAAGGCCAAGGTGCTACTGTTCTAGGTCATCACACATGGACTGGACATTGGGGCTGCCCCCAGTGACCATGAGGTGGGCACAGGGATCATAACACCAACGCAGAGACATCATGAAAAAATGTCATCTGGATGCCGTGAGTCAAGGGTACTACTGCCTGTGAAAAAGGAGGTATGCAAAGATTCCTTCAGTTGGAAGGATGGTTTTGTGTTTGCCATTATTGCTGCAGTGTAAAGGTCTCAAAGGAGGGCCTTCCATCCATTGGAAGGACATGGTGAGCGAGTCAGAAGCTGTGGTGGATCAGAAGAGGAAGCACACAGTTGCTGCTGTGGTGCGCACAGCCTGCTGGAAGGATTAGCAAGCTGTGGCTTGTGGCCGCCATCTGGCTGACCACCTATTTTTGTAAATACTGCTTTATCGGGCTCTAGAAAGACCCACTTGTTGACATGTTTGATGGCTGCCTTCCATCTACCATAAGGATGAAACTGAGCAGTTGAGATCTTAGAACCCACAGACCCCAAAATATTGACTCTATAGAGAAAGTTTACCAACTGTTGGTCTTGTGGGAGAGACAAGTTAACTCTTGTGGAGAGCATTTTGAACAGGATCCATGGGTGTCAGTGGTGGTAAGGAGGACGACTGGCTGCCACCTGGGAGTGGAGTTGTGATAGGTTCTGAGTCTTAGCCTGGTAGACCCAACAACTGGAGTTCGTAGATCCACCTGGACTAGACAACAGAGCTCACAGTGGCCTGGCACACATCCAGACCTCAGACAGTGTACCAGTCCGACTGGAGCTCGCTGTGCGGCTGCCCTCAGCCACTGAAGAGATACACAGAGTGAGCTTCATGCTACGTGACACACCCACATCTCACTAACTCTCTGAAGGTTTGCTGAGGAACACACAGGACAAGGATCCTCTGGGACAGGTAGTTCAGATCAGATCAGTTAGCTAGAACAGTACGGATGGTGCCGTTTTGGTGCCGGAATCTAATGCATGCCCCCCCCCCTTTAATATAGTCTTCTCCCAGAAAAGACTGGAAAATGCCAGAATGTTCTTTTGATGCTGACCACCCTGTCCCCCCAGCAGTCTCTGTTAACCTGGCTTTTCTGAAGCCACTTTAATGCTATTGGCCAAGAGCTGCCGCTGGTGCTGATAGAAGGAGCTGGTCCGTGAACCTCGTGGGTACTTTCTGTTCTTTCTTTCCTATTGCATGTGTCTCGATGGGGTCGCTCATGCTCAGCCTCTCAAGAAGCACCTCACTGCTTCTCTCTGTCTAGTCACCTTGTGCACCTGTTGCCATGGGCTGTGCTCTTACGGAGGGATGGTGAAGATGCTGCTGAACCGCCGAGGAGAGCAAACTGAAGGTTTGGCAAAGGCATCTTGTTACTCTGGGCTCTGTAGTGGCTGTGCTTGGGGCGTCTTGAAGGGCAGAGTGATGGAGAATGGCGTCTGGGCCATCAGGACAGAATGGGAAAGGAGTGTTAGCGCGATCAAGGTGGCTCTGCTGGAGCTTCGGTTATCAGCTTGGTACACCAGGGGGAGGGAATTTCCTCTACTGGATTGGTCTGTGAGGCATTTTCTGATTGGTGAGTAATTTGGGGGTGTCCAGCCCACTGTGGTACCACCCCTGGATAGGTGGTCTTGGGTTATATAAGAAAGCAGGCTGAGTTTTCCTATATAAGGCCAGACGAGCAAGCCAGTAGGTAGTGCTTCTCCATGCTTTCTGCTTCGGCTCCTGCCTGCAGGCTCCTGCCTTTAGTTCTCTCAGCGATGGACTGTCACTTGGAAGAGTAAGATGAAATAAGCTCTTTCTTCCTCAAGCTGGTTCGGGTCAGTTATCACAGCAGTAGAAAGTGACAGTAGAGGAGTGGTGCCTATGAGAAAGTAGATCAGACAGGGTGTGGTGGCTTGCCTGGAATCCCAGCACCCGGAAAGATGAGGTTGGAGAGTCTGAGTCCAGCATGGGATACATAGCAACACTCTGTCTCAAAGCAGTGGAGCATGACACAGAATGAGGAGTTAATCCATACTGAAAGGAGCCTGGCGTTCCTTGACTCTCATTCTGAAGGTAAATGGGAACCATCAAGCGTTTTTTAGCAAGATGGGAAATTTGTGAGTGGTTTAGAAAGTAAACTCAGTGGGCACAGGAAGTGCAGGTTCAACATACGGAGACTCCTGGAGATGCTGGTGGAACAGCCGAGCCAGGTGTGGGGTGGCATGGAAGGGGGTGCAGTTCCAAGCTCCGGGTGCTTCCTGGTAGCCGGAGGGGGAGGATGGGAAGGGCAGGGACGGAGAAGCCTCCTGTGTGGGGTCCATGTGTGAGGCAACGGTGCTGACTAAACTGAGTTGGAGCTTGGAAGAGGAAGATCACCCGGAGTTAGGAGTTTGGTCTGGTTCTGGATGGGTTCAGTACAAGTGCTGTGGATCCAACTGAACAACTGAGCACAGGTGGAAAGGCAAATGTAAAAAAAAAGATGAGGTAGAGTGAAAACCCAGGTCTTGATTTCCTCTCTGTGGAAGTGCAGCAGAGGGGAGAGAGGTCATCCTGGAAAAAAGTACAGAATGCAAAGAAAAAGGAACCTGGACACGAAATGTTGATTGTCCTTATATAAGGATGAGAGAATGAAGAGGAGCTCACGAAAGAACCTGAGGAACTCCATCCATCCATCCGTCCATCCATCCATCTGTCTGTCCATCTGTCCATCCATCCATCCGTCCATCCATCCATCCGTCCATCCATCCGTCCGTCTGTCCATCATCCATCCATCCACCCACCCATCCATCCACCCACCTGTCCATCCGTCTGTCCGTCCATCCATCCATCCGTCCATCCATCCGTCCATCCGTCCGTCCATCCATCCATCCATCCATCCATCCATCCATCCATCCATCCGTCCATCTGTCCGTCCATCCATCCGTCCGTCCGTCCATCCACCCACCCATCCATCCGTCCGTCCATCTGTCCATCCATCCATCCGTCCGTCCGTCCGTCCACCCACCCACCCATCCATCCATCCATCCATCCATCTATCACCCATCCATCTGTCCATCTGTCTGTCCGTCCATCCATCCATCCAATGGACAGAGGAAATGGATCTAGTCCCCGCCATCCAGACTTTCACTGAGAGATGCCCTGAGGAAAGTGCAGCACTGGGTGGATGGAGACCCAAAGAGGTCAGGAGTCAGGAAGCCCAGGGTTGGGCTGAAGGGAGCCTGAGAAGTAGGAGGAGATATGGGGAAATGGGAGAGGCACCAAGTGCAGGAGCTCAGAAGACAGAGGCACAAAGAGAGGGTTTGTCTAATTCAGAGTCTTGCCCTCCTCTCAGCACAGTGAATCCCAGCATAGAAGACCTCATCTGTATACCCACCTTGCCTAGCAACCTCTGACCAGGGCTTTGTTGTACAGTCTTGAAACTTTGAGGAAGTTAATTCGGCTAGCAACTTTCCTGTTTCTTAAAACATTGTGTGAAGGCTTGTTACATTTTTCTCTTTCCAGAAGTCAGTGTTTGAATTCTTCATTCACTGGAATCCTGGAGATATATATGCACACACAGACAGACACACAGACACACACACACACACACACACACACACACACACACACACACACACAGAACCCAAACTGGCCTCGAATTTCAGATCCCCCCTGCCTTCCTGAGTGCTGGGATTACAAGCATATACCATTTTGCTTGGTAAAGCATACTTGTTATATAAACAAGAGCCTATTTGCTAAGTTGGGCACAAACCTTGTTTTTCTAAATTCAGTGTT
This sequence comes from Rhizomys pruinosus, assembly GCA_009823505.1. NCBI lineage: Eukaryota > Metazoa > Chordata > Mammalia > Rodentia > Spalacidae > Rhizomys > Rhizomys pruinosus. The sequence continues at coordinate 1,055,041 of VZQC01007259.1, read as the reverse complement.
AGGAGAACGCAGGCAAGTCTATTCACTTTCCAGGGCTCAGAGTTTCTTTCACAATAGCACAGGAAAGTCAAATCATCTTGACAGAGACTGTAAGGCTTGCAAGGCCTATAGTATATACTGTCTGGCTTTTGAGGAACGTTTGTGGAGTCCTGCTGTAAGCTGTAATTCCCACATCCAAAGGCTCGGGAAGCTGACACTGGTGTAACTCTGATATCACTCCCTACCTACATGGTCTTGTGACTTGGGCCATTCATTATCTGTGAGAATTTTATGAGAGAATACCCCTCCTATTTTCATTCACTTTTGGCCAATGCCTGATCATTTAAAGTCGATAGGTTTTGGCTTAAATACTTAAATACTTCAGAATAGGTGTACGGAATGAATCTGCTGTAGGGACTTTTTTCCCCTTCCAACTAAAATTAAGGTTGTGACATAAAATATCTTTGCTGGTTTCTTTTGCATAGCAAATATTTTCTAATTCACTCATTTACTGGGCATGTGGGCCTTTGGGGTCTCATTCCAAAGTTCCATGCTGACAGTGTGCTGCCTTGTGGCAGACCTCCCTTGTGCCCCTCTCCTTAGGAGTTGTTGAAACTGAAAGCTGTAATTTACGAAACATCAGCAAATGCCCTTGGGGTGCCCTGCCTGCCTGAGCGATCTTCTACCATGCTCAGTTTGCATCCTGGTTTCCACTTCATTTTTGACTCCCAAGGATTAAGATCACTTAATTTCTTGCCAAATCAACTATTCATTTTATCCAACAGTTTCAAGGTGATTTTAGGGAAAGACTTTCAGGATAGTTTATTTTCTGCTGAAAATAAATGTCAAGAATCATTTTAGAGTAAAAGATTCACCATCAGGAACATGGGAATGGGTGGATTTTAAAACACTCCTATGAGTTCCAAACCAAATGTTTGTTTACATCTGAGTTCTGAGTTGTCTCTGGGAACGGTTTGGAAACTAGCTCTGTCACTACTGCTGCTAAGGGTGGCAGCGGACAAACTTCCTCCAAAAGGTCAAATGATACATATTTGCAGAGTGTATGCAACTATTCAATTGTACATGTACACATACATGTATATATATATTTAGAGAGATGTCTATATATATACATGTATATACATATAGACATACATGTCTCTCTCTCTCTCTCTCTCTCTCTATATATATATATATATAGAGAGAGAGAGAGAGAGAGAGAGAGAGAGAGAATGAGCATGTCTGTGTATCAATAAAACTTTATTTTAAAAAACAGACAGGGAGCTAGATTTGGCTTTTGGGTTCAGTTTGCACATCCTTGGCCTTGTGTAAGTTAATGAACCTCTTTAAGTAACAGCTTTCTCATCTCTAAAATGGGACTAATATTGCCACTGTCATGTATAGGTTATTGTGAACATTATTTGTTAGCAAATTCATGTTAATGCTAATGTTTGTAGGAAATGATGACCATAGTTTAGAACCAGTTCTCTGATATTTAAAAAATTATAAGTTTCCCTTCACTTCAAGACATATATGTCCAACGTAGCCTCCTCCGCCACTACTGATCACTCACAATCAAAAGCTCAGGATCCTGTAGTAACAGACAACTCCAGCCCTGGGTTTCTGCCCACCACCATTAAAAGCATCTGCAGTTTGACCCTGTAGCCTCTCCAGTGAGGGAAGAACAGGACACACTCCTCCGTTTGGCATCTGCTACTAGAAAACTCTGGGAGGAAGCTCCTTTTTTCCAGAAATAGCTTTCTCTTACTGGGGGAGTTGGGGCAGTAAATTTGTAGAGGCTGAGCTGGCGACCAGGAAACCACTCAAGATTGCTGAAAAACCATTCTGTGTGCTGGACCATGGAGAGATCAACCAAAACAGCAGCCCCAGCAGACCCTTTAGAGAACCTAAGGCTGAGATTATCTCTTTCTAACAGCTTCCAGCTGAGGAGCAGGTCCCAGGACAGCACTGAGCAACTCTAAACAGTCCCTCCCTCATAAATGTAGGGTAATCAAGAGTTTACTTCCTACCTGCCCATCCTAGCGAGCTCTACCAGGGTCGCAGGTGCCCGCCTTAGCTCGCATGCATAGTGACCAAACCAGAAACTGGGCCCCTGGTTGTTCGATGCCGAAGTCTGTGCTCTCCCCATTCTGTGTACAAATATCCAGGACTGTACGGATGTTCCTATGGAAGTTTCTGTCAATTCGCTGCAAGAAGACTATTGAAAGCAATTCTACTGATTTCTTTCTCCCATGCTTTCAAAGATAATTTCCTGAAGTTTGAGAGAGGAGCGTTGGATCTTGTCAATATTGGATCCCTAAGCAAAAATGTCTAATTTTTTTTCCCATTTTTTGGTCTTTTTGAGACAGCGTCTCCCTTTAGTCCCAGCTGGCCTGGAGCTTGCTATGTAGACCAGGCTGGCCTTGAATTCATAGAGCTCCGCCCTGCCAGAGATCCACCTACCTCTGCCTCCTAACCCCAGCACTCCTTTAATCCCGGAGTGCTGGGATTAAAGGCATGCCCAGCGATTTCCTTATTATTATTTTTGTCTTTTCAAGGCAGGGTCTCCCTGTAGCCCCAGCTGTCCTGAAACTCACTCACTCACTCTGTAGACCAGGCTGGCCTTGAAGTCACAAAGATCCGCCTGCCTCTGCCTCCCAAGTGATGATTTCCTTATTCTTAATTAAAAAAAAAAGTCCCTAAAAAAATCACCAGTAAGTCCCAGGTACACACCTGTAGTTCCAGAACTCAGGAGGTAGAGGCAGATGGATCATGAATTCAAGGCTAGTCTGAGCTACATACTGAGACCATGTCTCAGAATACCTAAGGCTATGGATGTGGCTTAGTAGTAGTATGGGTTCATCCTTACAACTGCCATGACCAAAGGTAAATAAAAATGAATGAAGTGTTGAATCAGTGATGGAGCCAATGAATCAACCAACCTCTAGACTCTGAACAACTTAAGGATCTTGGATTTGTGTTCATGATAAAAATGAATAAATAAATAAAAGGTGTCTGGTGGGCTTCGAATAGCTGACTACCTGCTGCAAAGGAGAGTTGCTGTCTTCTTAAAATCACTCAGCATTCCCCATGAATTGCCTATAGTGTTGCAATGAAGCTATGATACACAAGGCCAGAGATGAGGCTGAGATATGGATATCACTGGGCACAGGCAGCTTCCCCGGGGGCTTGGCCAGTTATCCTATATAGGGAAGAAAACACAGGTAAATAAAATCACAATGCTCTTTCTAGTAAGAGACACAAAGTGCAGCGTTCAGGCAATGGTGGGAAAGGGTTAAGTGTGGAGTTCTTGGCATTTGGGCACTTGTAACTTGATTCCTCTCAGCAGTAGCTTTTTAAACCTGGGTTTTAAAACCTGGAAACCTGGAAGACTCTCGGCCCTGGGCTGGTTTTACTGGTCTCCCCTCTCTGTTTAGAAAGCCAGGCTTTTCCTCTGGAGCTGCTCTGTCTTTGGTGGTGTGAGTTACTTCTGTGTACTGCTCAGTTCGTCCACATTACGGTGAGTTTTACTAGTTGCATTCCCAGAGAATGCCTTGCTCTCTACTAATAAGGTAAATGAAGAAGACAACCAAAGAGAGAAGTTATAAAAGCGGGACTGTTTCAACAAGGGAGTTCTGTCAGCTTGACAGTGTTCTGGCCCATATATAACCAAATTCTTCCTATAGAACTTTCCAAACCACTTTTCAAATTCAGGGCTAGGAAACTTTCTCCACCCTACAGGAAGCCATTGCTGGGTTTAGTCAAAGCAACTTAATTTAGGATGCGGAATGATATGGTCCCAGCAGACCCCTAAATGCACAAAGCCAAAGAAAAGTCAGAATGTCCTGACCAAACCTCAGATGTTGATAAGTATGACTTGCTTTAATTCTGGTTTATCTTAGCAGGACCAAGAATGTAAAAAAAAAAGTTGTCCCCTGCGGAAGTGGTTTATTTTATATGTATGTTTCTCCTGCATGTAGGTAACTGTATGCAGTGCCCATGGAGGCCAGAAGATGGCGTCAGATCCTCTGAAACTGGAGTTATGAATTGTTATCCACCACCTTGGTGCCAGAAACTGAACCCAGGTCCCCTGCAAGATCATCCAGAGCCATTTCTTCAGCCCTGCAAGATGTGTTCTTAACATGCGGTACCTGGGCCGAATCAAAGGTATTGCCTTCAGAAGGGGGAGACGGGGGTGGGGGGGAGTCTGGGAGAATGAGGGCAGGGGAGATTTGGAAACGGGAGTGTGGATGTTTCAACTTTCTAGTTGTATATCAGGGCCCCACCCCTTTTCTTCCTTTTGAAGAGAAAGAAGAAAAATTGATGGAAAAATGCAGTGGATACAGAAGGTCTACTTGGGGGAGTAGCCAACGTTAGACTGCAGAAGTAAAAGTGGGGAGCTGTGAAGAAAGAGCCCTGGATCTTAGAAAGGAGAAAAGACAGGGAATTGATTCCTGAGGTAGTTGCAACTTTCATTCCTGTTTTCTTTTTTTCTTGACTCTTCCCCCACCCCCATATCTAATGCCTTCATCAATTTGATGGGAGACAAAGAATACATTTTGAAAGAAAAAAATTGTGTTAAATTTTTGTGTATATGTGTACATGTGGTCATAGGTGTGTGTAGATACACACACGTGGATGTGTGTGAAGGACACCTTGGATGTCATTCTTCCTGCACTGCCACTGTGCATTTTTTTTTTTTTTAGACAAGGTCTTTTACTGGTCTGGAGCTGGCCAGTGAGCCCCAGGGAGCCCTGTCTCCATTTTCCCAGTGCTAGGATCACAAATGCACGCCACTACATTTAGCTGCCTTAAAAACAAACAAACAAATATGAGTTCTTGGGATAGAACTCAGGTCTTCTTTACTTCTTTATTCCAGTCCTTAAGTGTTAAATTTAGACAGTATCATATTCTAGGACTGTTGGGTAAAAAGTTCACTGTCAATGAAAGAAATCAAATAGAGAATGTGAATAACCTGAAATTAAAAACATATTTTTGTTTTATGTGTAGGAGTGTTTTGCCTGCATGTATATAGCTGCAGCTGTGTTATGTGATGCTTGCCGAGGTCAGAAGAGGGGGTTGGATCCCTTTGGAACTGGAGTTAGAGATGGTTATTAGCTGTCATGTGGGTGCTGGGAACTGAACCTGGGTCCTCTGCAACAGCAGCCAGTGGTCTTAACCACTGAGTCATCTCTCTATCCCCATAAACTGAAATTTAAATAAGCAATCTCAGCAACTCAAAAACCTGGAAAGCATTAAAGCAGAAGTGAAGTAGGAGCTTTCTTTTAAAACTGGATCATGGCCGGGCGTGATGGCACATGCCTTTAATCCCAGCACTTGGGAGGCAGAGGCAAGTGATCTTTGTGAGTTCAAAGCCAGCCTGGTCTACAGAGCAAGTTCCAGGACAGCTGGGGCAACAGGGAGACCCTGTCTCGAAAAGACAAAAACAAAACCAAACAAAACAAAACTGGGTCATGATTTGTAAGTAGCTGTATCTGGGTGTAGAGAATATTATCGCTCACCTGGCACTCAACTGGTGTTGGCACTGTCTGAGCATCTTTGAACTTTAATTTAAGCAGAGAAACTAGGAAAAGTCTTATTGATTGTACAGAAGGACAAAGAAGTGTTTAAAGCCTGGCATAGTGACACATGCCTTTAATCCCAGCACTTGGGAAGCAGAGGCAGGCAGATCTCTGTGGGATAGAGGTCAGCCTAGTCCCAGGCCAGCTTTAAGGAACCCCTGTTTCAAACCAACCAACCAAACAAAAAAGCAAAACAAAGTAGAAGTGTTTAAAACAGCTTCCAAAGTAGGGTAAGAGTGATTCAGGTCCTTCTTATAATAAAATGACAAGAGCTTTGTAAATTTCTTTGTTGAAATGCATGTCAGTTTGGGGTGCACCCAAAGTGGTGTTTTCCTCCTTGACACAGGAGCAACTTTTTTGTAGATGCAATGCCTGAAGAGGCTAGAAGAGGGGATTGTATTCCCTGGAACTGGAGTTACAGATGGCTGTTAGCTACCATGTGGGTGCTGGAAACAGAACCCTGGTATTCTGCAAGAGCAACCAGTGTTCTTCAGTGCTGAGTCATCTCTCAAATGAGAGAGAGAGAGAGAGAGAGAGAGAGAGAGAGAGAGAGAGAGAGAGAGATAGCCATGCCAGCATGCCAGGCAGGTGTGTGGAGGTCAGAGGACAACTTGTGGAAGTCAGTTCTTTCTTTCCACCATTGGGTTCTGAGGATCAACTCAGGTCATCAGGGTTGGTGGTAAGTGCCTTTACCTGTGGAGCAATCTCAGTGACTCCAAATTCCCTTTATACCTTATTGGTCCAATGAGGTTTGATGGATGTGAATGACAGGTATAGATAAAATGACATGGGCAGTTATTTAATTATACAGCTTCATGTTTAATGTTCAAAAGTAGAAATGGTAGGGAGCACACCACAACATGCAGGCAAGGAAAACTTTGTACACAGAACACCATTCACTAAAGTGTTCAACATCATTAGTTATTGTGAAAATGCAAATTAAAAACACTTTTAGATTCCATCTCACTGTAGGGAGAATGGCTTCACAATCTGAGTGCTCACGAAGATGTAGAGAAAGGGGAAACTTTATTCACTGTTTGTGGGAGTGTAAACTGGTATAGCTATTATGGAAATCAGAATAGTGGTTGCTCAAAAAAGTTAGAAATAGAACTACCATATGACCTATAGCTACCACTTCTAAGTGTCTACCAAAAGGACTCTACATCCTACCATAGAGACACTTGCTCATCCATGCTCATTGCTGATGTATTCATATTAGCTAGGAAATGGAATCAGCCTAGATGCCTATCAATTAATAAATGGATAATGGATAATAAATGGATAATGGTACACACAATATAATTTTATTCAGCTATAAAGAAAAACGAAATTATGAAATATGCAGGTGAATAGATGGAACTGGAAAAATTATACTGAATGAGGTAACCCAGACCCAGAAAAGCAAACTCTGCATGTTCTCACTTATATCTGAGTCTTAGCTTCAAACTTCTAATCTGGCATGTTCAACTTGAAGTACCTTCAGAACTGTGGAAGCTAGAAAGAGTCCATTGGGGAGGCTTCCTTAAAGGAGGGAGGAATAGTAGAACATAAATAACATGAATACAGAGTGGAGTATACTGGGGATGGAAATGATGAAGTGGGAGAATGAGGGAGAAGAGGGGAAAGGGGTAGGATTAACCAAGGCCAGATGAGAAGTCATAGAATTTACTATGGTACCAATGGTCTTACCCAGCTGTAGACTCTACAAACTACAATGCCAACCTTCCAGGTAAGATATGCCCAATTGTGCAATAGTGACAGCTATTACAGAGGGTAATGACAGCTATTACAGAGGGTAACCAACTGCTTTCTGATTGGACTTGGGGCCTGCTCCACAAAAAGGAATCCACTTCTGGTACTGATAAAAACAAACAAACAAAATCCCCCACAAAACACACACAAAAACCACAACAAACCACCTCATGCTCAGGGAATAGGCTGTAGGGACGAATGCAATGATGATGATTATGTTGATATAGCATCAAACTACTAATTTATCTTTATAGCCATAGAAAAATGCCACTCTGAACCCCAACCAGAAAGGTAATGAATGCAGGGACACGTGATTGCTGAAGGTGCTGAGAATAAGTGAAAGTTGAGAGCTCATCCATAAACTGGACATATGTACCACCCCTCTAAGGCTTAGGGAATACTATGGCAGACAGGACGCAGAAAGAATGTAAGCACCTGAAATGTCATCTTCTGGGCATGAGACAGCCATTCCAGTCATGAACTCAATGCAACTGCACTTGTCTACACTGGGTCTACACAAGAATATCAACAGCCAACCATGGGTAGAGAGGGCTTCAAGAGGCTTTACCCTTCTGCTGCTAGTGACTGCTGATAGAGTCTGGGAAATGGGGAATAACAGTCATCAGTCGTGTACCCATTGGTAAGTACACTGGGCTCCAGGGAGAGTTCCAAAGCTGCCGACACAAAGATGGCCTGGTGAAAACTTCTGGCTCTCAAAGCAACAACAACCAAAAAGCACATGGATATGGAAAAGAGACTCATAGGGAGGGAAGGGGGTGATAGGGGTGGGAATGAGAGTGGGGGGGTGGGAATGAGAGAAGCAGAACATACTGTGTATGAAAATATCAAAGAATCATTTTAGTTTAAAATTTTTTTTAAATCTACGTTCTGAATAAATAGTCGCGAAAAGAAATCTCCATGAAAGCTGACCTAGTGAGCAGACTTTGGCCGGCTGTGGACAGTCGTTTCACTATCTTCAGCAGTCCCCTACTTATTTTTGATTAGATGCAAGGCAATTCAGAAGGGAGCTAGAATAACCCAAAAGGGAAACTGTATGGTGTGTACAAAACTTTACTTTCATCGACGGGCTCCTTCATAAAGGCGGGCTCCTGAGCCTGACCATGTTTCCTCTCACAGGTCTTGCTGCCCACCCCACAGTCCGTTTTCAATGCTTGCCACACATGTAATTGCTGTCTGGTCACTGAATTAGCTCTATATTCTCTGTGGAAAAAGTCCAGACTACCATGGTCAGGCATCCTGGGCCAGCACAAAGATACTTGCTAGCCCAGAGTCAGTTTTGAGCAGCAGTCTAGTGACATATTTATTTTAAATTCTGCACTTAAAATGGAAGTTGGTTTTGAACTTTTTGTAAAGCTTGGCATAGGCGAGCTGAAGACCCTGGGGATAGTCAACAAACGTCTGTTGAAAAACAACTAAAGAGGGCTGGAGAGATGGCCTAGCGGTTAAGAGCGCCGACTGCTCTTGCAGAGAACCCGGGTTCGATCCCCAGCACCCACATGGCGGCCCAGAACAGTCTGAAACTCCAATTCCAGGAGAACTCCAGTTCCACGGGAATCCGACACCCTCTTCTGACCTCCGCGGCATTGCACGACACGGTTGCACAAACTTGCATGCAGACAGTACATTCATACACATACAGAAATAAATAAAATAAAAAAAAAAAGAAAAACAACTAAAGAAACATTTAGGGAAGGGATGTGCCTTCAAAGGGTATTGTGGGATTCCTGGGGTAACTCACAGTTTCTGTTGCAGCCTCCGTGGGGGCACCTCAGTTTTCTTTGCAGGGTGGACCTGTCTCTGTCACACAGACACATTCTGGCATCTTCCTCAGATACCAAAATCTACCCAAGTCTCTATCTTGTTTATCTGCAATGCTTCATGGTATTTTTCATGGAAAGCAAATCAAGTACAGGAGAGGGTACATACTTTTAATCTTCCTTACCTACACTTAAAAACCTTTTTTTGAAAAAAAAAACAACACTTTTTTGAGGCAGTGTCTCATGATATAGCTCAGGCTACACTTGAACCCCCGATTCTCCTGCCTCAGCTTCCCTAGGTATTGGCCACCATGCTTGGTCCCTACCCCTGCATTTTGATAAAATAGTTGAAAGTGGGAGAGAAGACTGGGAATGAAAGAGGTACCTACTTTGGGTCTTTCTAGTGGAAGATTCTATCTCCGGTCCTCTGATTAAGCAGAACAGGGGATTTCCTGTCTCTTCCAGTTTGTGTGAGGTGCAGGGCAGTGGGTCACACTGTAAGTGTGTGGGTTTAATTCCAGCCCAAACCAGGATGAGCTGACACTCAGGGTGGAACTGGTTGATGTTCAGAAAAGGCTGCCAGAATCGCAGTGAGCAATCTGAAAAATCATACCAATAAGTTCCGATTGTTTTCTTTCCTCAGTCTCTTATTCTCCACAGGTGCTGGGCCCATGGGCATCCCCACTGCACAGCTCACAGGCCCGTCTGTTCTCCCTACATTCCTCATTCCTCTTCTCACACTTCTATCATGCTTCCCTATTCACTGAGCCCCTTTCCCCTCCCACAACCCATTCTTCATCTAGCCTTGTCTCTCTACTCTTCACCCCCACTTGTAACTGTATCTCTTTTCCCCCCAAACCATTTCTTTCTCTCTTGCATTAGTCAGCCATTATTCTCTGTTGCTCTAATGAAATGCCTTGGGTAATTATAAGTGAAAAAGGCTTATTTAGCTTATGGCTCTGGAGGTCACAGTCCATAATTTCTCTAGGTCTTTGGTGACATAACATACCATGTGACTCAGGAAGTAAAAAGAGCTCATGGTCCCAAAGTCCCCCTTGAAGGCACACCTCCAGTGACTCATGTTCCGCCCACAAAACTGCTTCTGCTAAAGGTTCCATCCCCTCCTAGTGACACCACCGTGGGGACCCAGCCTTTGACACACAGGTCTTTGGAAGACACGGATGCAGGCCGTGGCTTCTGTCCCTAACTTCCCTCTCCCTGTGTCTCTTCATCCTCATTTTGTGTACAGATTCCTGAATTTCTGCTGCTGTTCCTTTTCCCCTCCCTTTCTCTTTCTAAGAATGTCTTGAGACTAAGAAGGACTGACGGGGAATCCATGAAATCCTTGGCTGGAAGGAAACCCCGGTGGAAGCGGTTCTGATCGCAGGCAGCCACTAAATTTGATTTGTAGCTGATCTTAAATGCAGGAAAAGATTTTCAACTACAAAACTCATAAAGTGTAAAGATGAGGAAACCTGGCTGCATTTTGAATTTGACTAATGGTCTTGAAGTGTTTTAAAATGTTTGGCATTTGCCAGCCTTTCTTTCTTCCCCTAATCTTCAAACCCATGGGTTTTTATGAGAAACATAATCCTGTTTTCTGATTCATTTACACTTAGCTCATCTGAGTATTGTTTTGTAAAAACCATCTGAAGTCCAAGAAGTTTTATGAGACCTTTAAAGACTTGATTTTTGAACCAGGAAGTTGTGTACTGCCAATATAAATGGACCTCGAACCCTAGGGGGGCTTGGGTCCTGGGTCCGTGGCATTAAGCTGGGTTCAGACTTGGCAAAGGCTGATCATGGTGCCTGACAGAAACTGGGCTTGCACTTTCAGGGTAACAGTGAGTTCAGTGTTTGAGATGAGCAGACATTTCATATGATATTACATGAGGAGCATAGCACAATTCTCAAGGATTATCTAGCTGGGTATGTAAATAGCAGGAGACTTATATGGAAAACTGACTTTGCTGATGTCTGCCAGCAGCCTATGAATGGGGCTGCCTACTCATGCGTAAATTTCCATATTCATGGTCCTGTAGCTATACGTATGTTCAGGCATGTATATGGTCTCTTTTAAAAACATTTATTTTTATTTTATGTTTATGAGTGTGTTGCCTGCAAGTATGTAGGTGCAGCATGGTAGGTCAGAAGAAGGCATCCCGATCCATAAGAACGGGAGTTAAGAATAAGTGTTAGCGTCCACATGGGAACTGAACTGGGTCCTCTGTAAAAGCAGCGAGTGCTCTTAACCACTGAGGCATCTCTCCAGACCCTTGTGTATAGTCTGTTAGGGATAGGATTAGCATTCACATTAGAGATTATGCATGTGGTTATGTTTCAGGGATGATTTGAGTAGGCAATACCCCAACCAGATGTCAAGTTGGTTGTAATTTGGTTGAAGATGAGACAGAAATGCCCATCTTCAATGTCTGTCAAGAGAAGAAAGATTGCAGTGTGTATTTCTCCATGGTAGAAAGCATTTTATTTTTTCCTTTTGGTGCATGGATGGTATACATATACCAATATAGCATGTATGGGATAGAGGAGAATATTTTGTGTTCTGCTCTATTAATCTCTGCCTTATTCCCTTGAGACAGGCTCTCTTGTTGAACCTGGAGCAAGACTGGAGGCTGGCAAGTCCTAGCATTTCTCCTGTCGCTAGTCCTCCTCCCCCACAGAGCTATGGGTGCTGCTGGGATTTTACCTCAGGTCCTTATGCTCAGATAGCAAGTCCTCTTAGTTCTGAGGTATCTCCCCAGCTTCCAGAAATCACTTTTTTTTTTTTTGCAGAGCCATAGAACATAGTAAAGGGGTCAGTTTCCCTCTAAATGATGAGACTCCAAGCAGATTCCCAGGTCCTTTGGAAACTGTGGTTCAAAGAGGTAGAATGATTTGCTCAAGTTCCCATAGGAAGCGAGGCAGTGTCGCTTCAACCTCAGTATACATCCAGCTGTGTCCTCCACAGACAGACCGCTGCTTCTCCTGTCCTGGAGGCAGCTTTGACAGATGTCATCCATCCGTCCTGTTCCTGAGGCTCACCAGAAGAGGCCACCCACCACTGAAGACTAGTGAAGAAGTCTAGCCCTGTTGGTGATGCTCTCCTGGATGGTTTCTGAGCATCTGCTTCTCCACTCTCTTCCCCTCTCATCACCTTCCCTCCCACTGGCCCCCCCCCTCAGAATCCTCCTAGCTTGGCGCCACACCTCTCCTCACTCCCCATCCACTGTATCTGGCTGCTTATGTAAGCCTCATATGGGAGGGGAAATCTTCACAGGCAGATTTGAATTGCAGGTAGGAAATATTGTCCCTGCGTGTACTGAATTGCCCATAAAATGAGAAAAAAATAAGGGCTGCACTCTGGTATAGGATCATGAACTAAATTCTGCCTTGTGAGAGTTCTGTTTTCTCTAAGTGTTGGTTAATTCAGTAATCCTTATTTAGATCTTCTCTCTGCAACTAGAGTAATTTTCTTTCAGACAAAGCCTTTGTGCCTTGTGACACTCTGTACTGAGATGATGCTGAGTAGTGCCCTCCCTCTGCAGAGCGGCCACCTGGCTGCATTTATTGGCTTGTCTTGTGTTTCTCACAGGGAACCCAAGGGTTCAGGGCAGAAGCTTCTTGACACTCCTAAACTTTCTTAACAGATTCACTCTATCTTGGCTCTGGGGCTGAACTGGAATTATCCTGTCCAGTGGGATCTAGAATGTTCTAAGAGCCACAGGCTGTTGGGGCTGGATGGGACTTTTCATCCACTTGGTCTGTATTAAAGGAGGAGGAACCCTGACTTCTGAGAAGTGCCTGAGGTCTTCAGCTAATTGGTAGTAGCTTTAGGCTAGAGCCCAGGTCTCTTCCCTGCAGTCCAGATCTATTTGTTCTATGACAGGGCCACTCAGACTATGCTCTTCCAGGAAGTGGGTGCTCAGGAGGCCTTGAGGGCTTCTCCTGCCAAATCAAACACTGGAGGCATTTCTCCAATGTACAGAGAAAAACAGATGACTAGATTGTTTCCTTGACTTGAAATGTTTCCATCAATATTTCTTAAATCATCCTCACCTGCTATAAGTTGTCCTAAGCCAATGCAGGTCGCCCAGCAAACAGGCTGAATGAATACATATGAATATTCATTCAAACGAAGGAGACCAACCAAAGCCTGGGCACTTAGTTTGGACTTTTAAAAAAATTTTTAATTAACAGATATGAACATGGTCTTAAAAAATTTCACTCAAGTAATAATACATTTTGTCGGTAACATTGTTTTAAATTAAAATGCTAAAATATGTCATTATTCCCTGTTTGTTTTCCCCCCAAACAACCTCTTTTGACCTGAACCTGTGTCGCCCCGTTCATGTGACCTGGGTCCTCTCTAGGCTGAGTGACCGAGCATGTCGGTCCAGGGAACTTCAAACAAACAGACAACCAACCAAACAAACTCGAATAGAGAGTGGCTTGTGGTGGTTGGGGATCCTAAATTCTTCCCGTTGAGAAGGTCGATTTTTCTTCATCTACGCGGGCGCCCCCTGCTGCCCGACTTCCTTTCTGCAACCTGCAAGGTAGGGTACCAGAGACTGCACGCACTGCAGCCCGAAGGTGGCCGTCCCGAAGAGAATCTTCTTTCGGACTGATCGCTTTCCTACGGAGGGCTCAGCGCACCTCGGACAGTTTTCTTCTTCTTCTTTTTTAATCGGGTAGATCTTAATCCAGTCCCCGCGGCCAGTATCAAGCAAACTCGGTGCCTGAACTTCCAAACATCACAGGAATCCTTCAGGGCTGCTAGCAGGACAGGACCATTCTGGACGAGCCCTTTGTCCTCTCCCGGGACGGGGGACCGGGGCTGGGGAGCGGGGACCCTGGCCTGTCCGACCCACAGTCCCAATCTCTGGATGTGGAGGGTGGCGGCGCGTTCTCCACTTTCCCCAATTAGGATTTACTGCCTGACGTCACGTCTGCCGGAGATTGGCTGTTCAGATCTGACACTCGGTTCCACCGGAGAAAAGAAACTTTTTAAAGACTGCAGCCGGGGCTGCTTCCGAGCGTCCGGCGCGCTCGCTCCCGGTCTCCATCGCCTCCGCGCGCGGGTCGGCGCCCGCTGCACCCCGCACCCCGCGGCGCCCGTGCCGGCAACGACCCACACCTGGCGCAGGCGCGCGCCTCCCCCGCTCCCCCGCTCCTCGCCCCTCGCCCGCCCTGCTCGAGCCCCACCGGGGTCGGTCCGCGGGTCCCGCTCGCTCCCCCGCGGCGTCCAGCCGCCTCCTCCCGCAGCGCCCGGGCGCCCAGTTGAGTCTCGGGGGAGCAGGGCGGCGCGGCCAGGGGCTGCCCGCGATGGCGGGGGCCTGGCTCAGGTGGGGACTGCTGCTCTGGGCAGGGCTGCTCGCGTGCTCGGTGCACGGCCGGGTGCGGAGGATCACGTACGTTGTGCGCCCGGGCCCGGGGCCGGCGGCCGGAGCCTCCCCTCTGGCCGGGCCCTCGCGGACCTTCAACGTCGCGCTGAACGCCAGGTACAGCCGCAGCTCGCCGGCCGCGCGCAGCCGCGCCTCGGCCGGGCCCCCAGCCGAGCGGACCCGGCGCACCGGCCGGCCGGGCAGCGCGGCCCTGTCCGGGCTCCGCTCGCCGCTGCCGCCGCCGCCCGAGCCCGCGCGTTCCGCGGCCCCCGGCGGGCAGCTCCACCCCGAGGCCCGCGCGCAGCCGGCGGCCACTGCGTTCGCGCAGCCGGGAAGGCAAGCGCTGCGCTCCCAGGCGCCGCAGGACAGCCAGAGCGCCGGGGGCTCCAGGCTGCAGGTCCGGCAGAAGCAGCAGCTGCAGGGGTAAGCCCACGCCCCGCCCGCCCGCCCGCCCGCGCGTGGGGACCCGGAGGCGCGGGCCGTCTCTTCCCCGCCGCCCCCAGCGCCCAGGCAGAGGCGCGCGCGGGGAAGCGCGCTCACTCGCGGCGTTTAACTCCCAGTGCATTGTTACCGAGCTGCGGGGGAACACAAAAGGCATTTATTTCTGCCCCGGGGCGTAACCTCCAGTGCACAAACCCTTCTGCTCCTGGCCGATGGGCGTAAACATGAAGTCACTACGGCTTAATCCCAAGGCATCAATTAAACTAATTGTAACTCAGTTTTTATTTTGGTCTAGCTAATGAAAAAAAAAAAGATTTTGGAGTAAGGGCTGGCTGTGAAGGGTCCGTGCTTTTTCGGCACCCTGAAATTGTGGGCTCCGGCTTCCTGGGACCTGATGGGGTTTGCTGGCCTGGGAGGCTGGGGGTGGGGGTGAGGGTCTTAGCAAAGACAGCAGTAGGGTATGGAAAGTTTGTTTCTGGGTGCTGGTAAGTATCCTCCCCACGGCACCTCTCTCCATTAGTCACTAGTTGGGATATGTGTGTTGGGGGGGTTAATTTGCACATTTGACTTTTTTTTTCTGCAGGCTGGTTCCCTTGGGCTGTGACTTCACTCTTTTTTGGATTCTTTTCTCTGAAGCAAAGTGCGGCCAGATAATAGGCAGAATGATCTGGCTCTGTCTTAACTTGGGCCTTAAGAAACCATTTGCCCCGCTCTTCTCCACTCCTGTACACGCAGGTCTTTGAGATCTACCACCTTTCCCAGGTCCTTACCCTCTACTCTGGCAGCTTTGTTTGGGGCATCCCGAGTACTCGTGGGCTTCTCTCTAATACAAAGGTGTGGAAGCAGGAGACTGCTTTTCAGGAACATGCTGGAAGCCTGGGTTCTTGGGAAGGCAATCCCACTGTCGCTGCTCTGGACTCAGGGTCTTGCTTGGTCTCGCTTTGTTTCAGGGTCAATGTCTGTGGAGGGCAGTGCTGCCAAGGCTGGAGTAAGGCTCCTGGCTCCCAGAGGTGCACCAAACGTAAGTTGCTGACACACACAGTAGACCAGGGTGTGTGTGTGTGTGTGTGTGTGTGTGTGTGTGTGTGTGAGTGCGCGCGTGCGTTCATTTCATAGGGTCCACGTGAAGAGGCAGATGTTGCTGCTGGGAAGTTGAAGTCTGAAAGAGTCCACCTACCACCAGCAGCCACTTTTACCACCGGGGAGGGTGTAGTTGTGCTGGTCCCGCAGCATGTGCCTCGCCGCACATCCGGGATCTCTTGTACTCAGCCCAGCTGCTAATCACTGCCTCACCTGCATCGGTGCTAGGAAAACATTCCCATTTGAGGATAGGCTGAATGGTAGAGCCAATACTAATTTAAACATGACACCAATGAATAAGAAGCATGCTTTAAACTGATGGCAGGAGAGGGCTAGCAACTGGCAGTTCTTTTCTGGAATAAGACATGGGTATGTCAGCCCTGGGCGTTGAATGCCTGGGCCAAGCACCTTGCTAGGCAGGCAGCTCCCACCCAGTTGGTAGTATACACTGAGCACTGGCACACTCAGCCCTCTTCCTCTTTTCTTTCTTTTCCACTTTTAATTTTGAGACAGGTTCTCACTAACCTGTCCTTAAGTTATAGCCCAGGCTTGCCTCAGTCTCTTGGTTATCTGGGATTGTAGACTTAAGCTACCAGACCCACCATGAACAGTTTAAACAGCCTTCTTTTTAAAAGAACCACCAGAGTGCTCCATCCTTGACTGTTTCCCAGAATGCTCCTGACATTTCGGGTTCCTGCCTTGCTTTTTCAGTTACTATGTATTCGTAGCAGTATTTTAAAACATTTATTTATTTTATGTGTTTGAGTGTTTTGCTTACATATAAGTATACCCATGTTGTGCAATGCCTGTGGAGGCCAGAAGAGGGTGTTGGATCCTGTAGAACTGTAGTTAAGGACAGTCGTTAGCCACAATATGAGTGCTGGGAACCAAAACCACATCATCTGCAAGAACAGCTGGTGCTTTTAACCACTGAGCCATCTCTCCAGTCCCCATTTTCAAATCTGTATATTAGAGTTTCAGAGGTTAAGAGCACCAACTGCTCTTCCAGAGGACCTAGGTTCGATTCCCAGCACCCATATGGCAGCTAACAACTATCCATAACTCCAGTTCCAGGGGAATCCAATGCCTTCTTCTTTGTCCACAAGCATTGCATGACATGGATGCATTTACACATATGTAAGCAATACACTCACACACATAAAATAAAAATAATGAAAGATCAATGTATTAATAAGGAATATAGATTTTAGAACACTGAAAAACATTTTTTTTTGTGTTTTTGAGACAGAGTCTCCCTATAGCTCCAGCTGGTCTGGAACTCACTCTGCAGACCAGGCTGGCCTTGAACTCACAGAGATCCTCATGCCTCTGCCTCCTGACTGCTAGAATTAAAGGTGTGCGCCACCACCCCCAGTAGGATTTCTTATAAGCATTGTAAAGTTAAAGGTTGAGTTAAATGTAAACTGAGGCCCCCTTGACTGGTTGAGGTATAGAGTTAATTGGAAATTAAAAAAAAAATCTACTTCCACTCTAAAAAGAGGTAAGTAGTTTTAGATGTTTTCTGCCCAGAGTTTGAGCTAGTATCACCAGGACTGGAATTGTTCCAAATTTCATCTGCTTATTAAGTAGCAAAACTTAGTAATGTGCCTTGTTTGGGTTTAAAATTTTATTTATTTATCTTACTTTTAATGTGTAGAGTGCATGCATGCATATTAGCAGGTGTATGCCTGGTGCCCTTGGAAGCCAGAGAGGGTGTTGGATTCCCTGGAACTAGACTTTCAGACCCTTGTGAGTTGCCATGTGGTGCTGGGAACTGAACCTATATCCTCTGCAAGAGCAGCCAGTGCTCTTAACTGCTGAGACATCTCTCCGGCCCCCTCACTTGGGTTTTATAATACTGATGGTTGAATGAAAATTGGTTGCAATTATTCCGGTAACCTTGTTTGTTGAAAAATGCCTTTATTCCTTGAATTCAACAGATAGGTGTTGGCATGGTGGCTGTAAGTTTATGAAATGGACTGTCTTCGGGTTTAGGATTTGGACCATGATCAGGAATAATAGCTGACTTAAAGAGCCTCCGATGATCGAACTCTAGCCACTAGACCAGAAGTGCCAAGGATGTGGGCATTGTAGACTAAATAATTTTACACTTGACAGAAACGTGTCAACGGCGTTAGCCTTTTAGCGTTGCTTGGAACAAACGGCATTTCTACCCCTTCTTCCAGTAACTGCATCTGTGCCAGTGTTGATAGGATGTGGTTGTCCTGGAACATGGAGATAGTCCCTCTCTGAGTGCAGTGTGAAGGTTGAACATACAAGGCAGGGCTTGGGAAGCCTTGGTAAAGTGCTTGCTGTACAAGCATAAGGACCTGAGTTTAATTCCTACAATGTACATAAAAAACCCAGGAAACAGGACAGGTGGATCCCTGGGGTTCACTGGCCAGTCAGCCTTGGGATAACTGGTGAGTCCCTGTCAGCCAGAGATGCTGTCTCAAAAAACAAGGAGAAAGCTTCTGAGGAATGATACTCCAGGTTGACCTGTGGTCCCCACTTGCACACACATGCATCTACACTCACACAAACACACACACACACCCACTCCCACATAGAGATCATACAGAGCAGGATTTTATACTTGGGCTATGCTCCTTGATGCCTGCTTGTCAGTGCTCTCAGGCTTTAGGAAGATCACTTGGCAAATGATGGTGTGCCTTTTCTGAAACTAAGGGGGTGGTTTTGAGGTTTTTCTCCAGGCCAGGGAGGCGGCCTCGGGTTTGTCTGTGTGTAGCTAGCTCTGTCCTTGCTAATCCTGACAGAAGCAGCAGGCTACTTGGGTTGGGGGGAGCACTAGGGTGACTGCGGCAGCCAGAGGAAGTGGCTGCCCTGGGTCATTGTGCATCTGTAATGTATGTACACCTCAGCTCTTGGATCACATTTTCCTTCCAGATCTGAGGATAAAGCCTGTGGAAGGCACTGGAGTTTAGATCGAGCAGCATCAGTGATGGTTCTCAGCATTCCACAGACGAGTCTTTCTGATCAATGAATGCAAGTCTACTTGCCGTAACTGGAGTCCCAACTCCCTCCCGGCATACCTATGCTGTTGAAGGGAATGTTGGAGTCTAAGTATACCATAGAAAGTTCTGCATTTATGAGATGGGTGTTTTTATTGGGGGTCTTATTTCAAATGTACCCATTCATGAAGGATCCTCACCCTTTTTCCCCCCCTTGGGTTATAATCATTGGCAATGTTGTAATCAACAAGCCGCCGAGTTATTTTTTTTTAATTTTTATTTATTCTTTTTTTTTTTTTTTTTTTTTTTCTTTTGGTCTTTTTGAGACGGATCTCCCTGTAGCCCCACCGCTGTCCTGGAACTCACTCTGTAGACCAGGCTGGCCTTGAACTCACAAAGATCCGCCTGCCTCTGCTTCCCAAGTGCTAGGATTAAAGGTGTGCACCACCCTACTGGCTTAAAAAAAAAAAAAGTAATATGAGCCGGGCGCCTTTAATCCCAGCACTCAGGAGGTAGAGGTAGGCGGATCTCTGTGAGTTCAAGGCCAGCCTGGTCTACAGAGCGAGCTTCGGGACAGCTGGTACAAAAAGGGAGACCCTGCCTCCAAAAATACCAAAAAAAAAAGAAAAAAAAAGTAATGTGGATAATTTTGTTTACCACAGTATGTATATGTTATCTGAAATCTTTGAGGCCACAGTGTTTGGGTCTTTGATTTAAAAAATACACACACATGTGCATGCTTGCATGTACACACACATACACACACACACACACACACACACACACACACTCACTCACTTTGTACACATAGCCTGAAAATAACTTTTTATTTTTGAGACAGGGTTTCCCTGTAGCCACAGCTGGCCTGGAACTCACTATATAGTCCAAGCTGGCCTCAATCTCACAGAGATCCGCCTGCCTCTGCTTCCCCAGTGCTGGGATTAAAGGATGTGTGCACCATTTCTGACTCCTGAAGGTAATTTTGTACAATAATTTTGGTGTGCATTTTGAGTGAACTGGTCCTATGAGGTAAGGTGTGGAATTTTCTAATTGTGGTGCCCTGTTGGTACTCAGAAAGTTTCAGATTTTGCATTTTTGGATTAGAGATGCCCAGTCTGCATACTTCTGAAGTACATTGGGTTGTTTTGTACCTTTGAATGATTTATTTTAAAAAAAATATACATAAAATTAAGGTAGGTGCACCCATGTCACACAATGCCTGCGGAGGTCAGAAGAGGGCATCAGATCCCCTGGAACTGGAGTTATAGATGGTTGTTAGCCACCATGTAAATGCTGGGAACTGAACCTGGGTCCCTTGCAAGAGCAGCCAGTGTTCTTTAACTGCTCCTGAATAATTTATTTTGAAGACTTGAAAAGAGACTAAATATAGGGCCTGAGATGACTCAGTCAGTCAAGTGTTTGCTGTGGAAGCAGGAGGGCCTGGATTTGGCTCCAGGCGCTCATGTGAAAGATGGGCACAGCAGCATGAGCTGGAATCCCAGATCTGCGATGGTGGAGACAGGCAGATGCTTGGAGTTCACTGGCCAGCCAACCAGCCTAGCCAAATCAGAGAGCTCCAGGTTCAGTAGAGACCTTGTATCAAGAAATAAGACAGAAAGCAATTGAGGAAGATACCCAGTGTTGACTTTTGCCCCTACATGCATGCTCATACATGGGCATGGGCGTGGGCGTTCACAGGCACTCATACAGACACATACAAGGGACTAAATACACACCCCCAGTTCTTTGTAAAAGCTTGCTGCATAGGGAGACAATCACATTTTTTTAAAACTTAATGGAAATGGATAGAAAGCATCCCTTCACCAAATCTTAACAGTATAACTACTGATACTTAGTAAATTGATATGTGATCTCTCTTCTCTTCCTCATCCTTAATATGTCAATGCTTTGTTATACAAGAACACAGAGACCAATGATGTGTCAAAATCCTTAGATGTGTCTGTAGACTGCCATGTGTAATGCTGATTATGTTTAATGATATGATGTTTAATAATCATGAGACTTCAGGAATAATTTAAAGGTTTTATATGGATCATGTCCAATTGACCCAAAACAATTTTTATATAAGAAATTGGATATGTGTACAGTATTCATTGTTCCCTTAATCCAGTGAAGAAAATAGCATGTTCCCCTGGGCCAGCTTGGATTGTTTCAAGTTGTTTGAAACTTAATTTAAATGTGCCATGGGCAAATACTTCTGAATCCTGAAGATTTAGTGAACCTTAAATTGCAAACCAGAGATGAGAAACTGGCAGGCAGCAGACCCACACAGGGGCAAAGAATGGGACGGTGTGTGTACCAAGGTGGTCTTGGGGCTCCAGCCAGTCCCTGTGTGGAGAGGTCTAACCACATGCTAATGTTGCTGCTGCTTTTCCAGACTCGTGTGTGTGTGTGTGTGTGTGTGTGTGTGTGTGTGTGTGTCTGGGAGTCGAAATCATATCATGGACTATGTCTTTCTAGTTAATATCGGGGGACTGCTGGCAGTGATGGGCGAGAGATGGTTTTCCATGTGTTCTGTCTCCAAAGCCTTAACATTCTTAGAGTCCTGTAGCTCAAGGGACTGTCTTCCAAGTGGGAACTTAAATCCCCGATGTGTAACATTTTTGTCCCTTTTCATTTTTGCCTTTTTTCCTTTGTTCAAACTACCCCTTCCATTGGTTCTTCCAGTACTTTTTGTCCATCTTTTAGGGGCTTGTGTGGCCCAGATGCCAGTGGGCTCAGATCTAAAGAGGGGACTGGACATGGGAACAGAAAACACAAAAGAATAAAGACGAAGAGTGTGAGGCGGGGGCTGACAACGAAGTGGAGGGAGGTGGAACGATGGCAGACAGGACTCCAAGCGGGTGCCTGGCCCGTTACAGACCCTCTGTAAATGCATGCATGGTTCTTTTATTTATTTAACGGATATCTGTTTAGCTTTTACCATGTGCCAGGTTCTATGAATAGGGGAGAAATGCAGCCAGCTGTAGGGAGTGCAGGGTCTGCTTTTACTCACGTAACTCATGGCACATCAACTGACTTGTTCTCTCCTTAGGAAGAAACAGAAAATCGATATTCCATTGCTTTTGTGTTGGAGTTCAGCCCACACTGCTTTGGGGGAAAAAAAGAACAACACCTCTGCCCCCCAGCTACAATCCCCCAAACCAACCTAGAAATGTTTGTTAAGTTTCACAAAGAGGAGACGTGGGTGTTTGTACCCTCAGTACCAGAGAGGTGGCATTATCCAGGCCGTAGAGCATGTGCAGGGCAGTAACTGACAGGGCACCCTCTGGCAGTCTCCTGTTCCCGTTGGCTCAGCTCTGTGCTAGCCAGGCTTGGGAGGGAGGCCCAGGTTGATGACACATTTTTCGTATGTCTGCTATGGCCATTGACAGCTGCCTTGCCAATACAGCTGCAGAAGCGGAGGGCTGTCCAGGCTGTGGCCTCAGCGGTGACCCCAGGCCTGGGAGCTGGGGTGGGAGGGTCGGCTGGAAAATTCTATCATGTGGCACAGACAGTGATGGGGAAAGAGAAGGACCCTGAGGTCAAGTCCACACTGGGTCAAATATGTGTTCTCAAACACTAGTTAAAACAAACATTTAGGAACCGTAAAGTCTGTGTCGTGGTGGTATTTAAACCTTCATGGGGAAGCACTCCTCCAGCCCAGGCCTATCCATACACAGCAGCCTCTCCCAGCCTGGCCTAGCCTGCTCTGCCGAAGCCCACTGTACACTCGGCCCTTAGTACGTCTGATTTTGTGAAAAGACCTTTGACAACCACGGGGCTTTGGTAGTTCTAACTCGTTGGTTGTTGTTGAGGATATTCCAAACATTCTGAGACATGGCCAAGTGTTCAGGTGACAGTTTCTTAAAATGAACATTTTGCTTCTCAGTCCTGGCAAGGGGCCAAGGTGACTCGGAGTGAGAGGGCTGTGTCATCCCTCTTACTTGACCCCATCAGCCCATACAAGGAGCAAGCATGGTGATGGTAGTGTGCATGGGACTTCAGAGCTTACAGAGAGCGTGTTCTTGATTTCATACGCTGCTGGGGTCACTGAGACAGGCATGATCTGCCCCTGCTATTCCAATAGCAGTCAGTCGTTCCTTACCTGAATTCACTTCCTGATTTTCCAAGCTGTGTTCATGTGCTAGGGCTCATGTAACAAAGTACCCTGAACTGGATGGCTGAGAACAACAGAAATCTCACGGTTCTGGAGACCAGAAGTACCAAATCAAAGGTTGACAGGGTTGGTTCTTCCTGTGGACAGAGAGGGAAGACTCTGTCCCAGGCCTCCCTCGCTGCCTTGCCTGTGCTGAACTCCTCCCTGTGACTCTATACAGGGTCTCTGTGAATCTTTCACTGTGTCCAAATTCCCATTCCACATTAGGATGTGAGTCAGCTTCATGCCCACTCTCGCAATCCCATTTTAACTTGATTGTCTCTGTAAAGAGCCTCTCTCTAAATAAGCTCATATTCTGAGATACTGGGGTTTAGAATTTCAACATTCCTCTCCAATCCCCTCAGCACAATTTGACCCACAGTGTAAACTCATGAGTGTCTTATACATGTTGGAGAAATAGGCTACTCGGGGGTGGCTAACTCACCTCTGGGGCTAAGGGGTTCCTTAGCTATATCTGGGGACTTGACTGGTCTCTTGTCATATAAGCTGTGACTCTGGATTTAGCTTGCTTTCTCTCCTCACTGTTCCTGGGAGTTTTATGTACGTGGTTGTGCTTTGGGCTCTGGCCATTTCTCTCTGACTGATTTAGAGAGATCGAGGGGAGTGATTCTTAAAGATGAATGTCACTACAGGAGTTTATTATTGAGTCAGAGTCTAGGGAATTCAAACAAGTATCCTGGGTCATCCTGATGGAGATGGCCCAGACTTTGAGAAACTGACGCAGGAGGAGGGTGTGGGAGATGAAAGGGCAGGACCACACATCACAGTTTAGAGAAATGCCTAACGCAGGAGCCCTCAACACATTGTGTTACTCAATTTTGAGTGGTTCTTATTGCCCAAGATTGCTGTGTGTGTGTGTGTGTGTGTGTGTGTGTGTGTGTGTGGTTTTCCATCCAGCTTTTCTTTTTTTTTTTTTTTTCCTGGATTGTTGAGTGACATCAGCTTTTCTTAAGTTGGTTGAATATATAGGTGTGTGATTTGGATAATGTTTAGATGAGTAAAAGCTTTTTTTTTTAATTAAAAAAATTTTTTTTACTTATTTCCGTATGTGCATGAATGTATTGTCTGCATGCAAGTCTGTGCACCCGTGACGTGCAACGCCGTGGAGGTCAGAAGAGGGTGTCGGACTCCCAAGAACTGGAGTTCTCCTGGAATTGGAGTTTCAGACGGCTCGGCCGCCATGTGGGTGCTGGGGATCGAACCTGGGTCCTCTGCAAGAGCGGTCGGCGCTCTTAATTGCTAGGCCATCTCTCCAGCCCCAAGTAAAAGCTTTTTTAGTTTTAATTTTTTATTTTATTTATATTTATTTACTGTGTGTGTGTGTGTGTGTGTGTGTGTGCGCGCGTGTGTGTGTGCGTGTGTACATGTAGTAGTCAGAGGACAACTTTCAGGAGTTGGTTTTTACCTTATGGATCTTGGGGATTAAACTCAAGCTGCCGGATGTGGCAGCAGGCACCTTTACCTGCTGAGCTGTCTCATTGGATCCAAACGTTTTTTGGTTTTATTTTTCCTTCAGGATTTAAACACTTTAACACTTGGGTATGTTTTTTTTTTCTGTTAAGCATTCTATTTTTAAAATAAGAATTATTATTATTTAAAAAATCATTTATTATTTATATTTTTATTTTATGTGTATGATTATTTCCTGCATGTATCTGAGTGCATCCATGTCCTGCAATGTCTGAGAAGGTCAGAAGAGGGTGTCAGATCCTCCTGGAACTGCAGTTTTGGGCAGTTGTTAGCTGTCATGTGGGTGCTGGGAACTGAACCCAGATCCTCTGAAAGAGCAGCCAGTGCTCCTAACTGCTGAGCCATCTTTCTAGCCCCTATTTATTATGTGCATGTGTGTGTGTGTGTGTGTGTGTGTATGTGTGTGTGTCTTTGTGAGTTTATGTGTACCAGGTGAGTACAGGGGTCTGAGGAGGCCAGAAAAGGGCATCAAATCCCCTGGAACTGGAGTTAGTGGTGATGGTGAGCCACCACAGAGGTGCCTGAAACCAAGCCCAGGTCCTTTGCAAGAGTAGCAGTTGCTTCTAACCACCAAACCATCCCTCTAGCCCCAAACCTTCTGTTTTTAATGAAAAAATATTTATTTTTTTTGAGTG
Organism: Rhizomys pruinosus; assembly: GCA_009823505.1. NCBI lineage: Eukaryota > Metazoa > Chordata > Mammalia > Rodentia > Spalacidae > Rhizomys > Rhizomys pruinosus. The sequence goes on along the minus strand of VZQC01007259.1, from coordinate 1,029,791 downwards.
CAAAAATATATATATATAAAATTTATTAAAACACCCACAATATTTTAAAGATACCAGGAGTAATACAGTTCACAAACCCAGTTGTTTGTGGAAATGATAATAAAATACAAATCAAAAAAGGATATGTACTTGCAATTTCTAGGCACCCTAAATTAAATTTACTGAAATACTGGGGGAGAAGAGGGGGAAAGGAGGGCAGCTCAGGAGGAAAACCAATAAAGTGGAAGAAAAAACATTAACAAAAAGGTAAAAATTATACAAAATAAAATTATCAGCATAAATTTACTGTACTAAGAATATCTACAGTTTCGGGCTGGAGAGATAGCCTAGCGGTTAAGAGCACCGACGCTCTTGCAGAGGACCCGGGTTCGATCCCCAGCGCCCACATGGCGGCTAAGAACCGTCTGTAGCTCCAATTCCAGGAGAACTCCAGTTCCAGGGGAATCCGAGACCCTCTTCTGACCTCCGCGGCATTGCACGACACGGGTGCACAGACCTGCATGCAGACAGTACATTCATACACTTAAAAAAAAAAAAAAAAAAAAGAATATCTACAGTTCAATAATATACATCCTATTGCCTTGAGACATTGCAAAATCCTACCATTCATCCATCAACCCCAGATAAAACTTCATTTCAAGTAGCCACAGTTTACAAAGTCAAGATGGAATATTCAAGTATGGTTGTTAAGTTCACCTCCATTGGAAGCCAGGTAACCAAGCAGTAATCGAAAGAGATAAGAAATAAAACACACCCAAAAGCTACAAGGGTACTGGGTGAAGTCTACTGCATCAGTATGCCACGAGACAGCCGGTCCTTGCTTCTTCTGATACACGAAAATGTCACTCCTGTTTGTCTTCCTTCCTCAAGAGGAAAAAAAGAAAAAGTATTTGAACTAAGAAAATTTGGGATGTCCAAATGAACCAATTTGTATGCACTGAAGTTCCCATATGAAGAGGGGTCCCCTGGACGACAGGTAGTCAGAGGGAGAACACACATGACATCCTACAGAAAGCATCCCTGATATCAGAAGAGAAGGAAACGAGAGCAAGCCAACCAGCTTGTCAAGTCCTAGGCACAGCGCAGATGGGCCCTGACATCTGTGCTGATGCCCTTGTTCAGGGGACCTGCCTATGACTCTGCCCTCTCGGGCACCTCTGCCAGGAAGGCTGGGCCCAGGACAGACCATGCTCCCAGAAACTACTCTGCACAGACAGGAGTGGGACTACAAGCCTGGGCTGGGGTATGCACCGCCACTGTGTCACTTTGGTCCAGGGTATGTGGTGAAGTTGGCCTGGTAGGACAGCAGATAAGCCAGCTGTGGAGGGAATTTTCAAATGACAACAATGACCTTTGAGAAAGCAAGATGAGATGGGCAAGATATTCACATTTTATTCAAAAGCAAACCTCAAGAATGGAAAAGTCAGCACAAAAAATATTTAAATACAAAGCTAGGAAGTAATGTATCAAACAGCTATCCATCAGGGTTATGATTTTAAAAGCTCCCTGATGTGGTAATTAAGCACTATGATTTATAGATGAGGGAGAGATTATGGTCTTATCTTGCTCAAATACATGTTTTACTAGTGATAGCTCCTATCTTTTCAGTTCGGAGAAAATAATACATGATCTGATACCAGTTGGTTGTTTGAGAATTTATGGAAAAATACATTGGAGCTGCATTTCTTTCTTTTTTAGATTTATTTATTTTTATTTTGTATTTCTGGTCTGAGTGTTTTCCTGCATGTATGTATGTGGACCACATGTGTACAATGCCTGCAGAGGCCAGAAGAGGGAGCCAGATCCCCAGCACTGGAGTTACAGACTGTTATGAGCTGCCATGTGGGTGCTGGGAACTGAACTTGGGTCCTTCCTCTGCAAGAGCTCTTAACTGCTGAGCCATCTCTCCATCCCCCTTGGAGCTAGGATTCTATGTATATTTTTGACTTTCCTAAATTAGAGGCTATGTGGCTCAGTTCTGCTTTTGGAATTAGAATACAGGGCTCCTGTTGGGTTTTTTTTTGTTTGTTTGTTTGTTTGGTTTTGTTTGGTCTTTTCGAGGCAGGGTCTCCCTATAGCCCTAGCTGTCCTGGAACTCACTCTGCAGACCAGGCTGGCCTTGAACTCACAAAGATCCACCTGCCTCTGCCTTCCAAGTGCTAGGATTAAAGGTGTGTGCCACCACGCCTGGCAGGGCTCCTGTTTTGACCTTCATGCTTCCTCACCTTGTGGTTTGGGCAGACCTCTGAGAATCTGGGTAAGTCCAAGTTAACTACTTAACCAAATAGATACAATGACTCTCTGACCATCATTCTGAGGCCTGCTGGAAGGGCCATGCTAGTTGAAGAGTTGATGTATGAAAAAAGAACAGGGCTCTTGCACAACCAGATTTGACAGTAGCTTCCGGTTTGCTCAGGACTGCCCCCTCGTGGGAACCCTAGGAACTCACACACTCCTTAGATCTCTTGGTGAAAAAAAAAAAAAATCTCTGGTCAGCCTTTATTGTTCCCAAGCACTGTGAGTTCCCTTTTGTGGGCTCTACATGTAGCTGGGCATCTCTGTCCCATCAGTGCTGAGTGCCTTGGGAAGCAGTTTTTCTTTGTTACTCTTTAAGTACCCAGGCCCTCGGATTGCCATAGCACCAGTGCTAATTGAGTTGCTAGAGTTGCATGGGGATTGAAATGCTGTCTTGTGAACACTCTACAAAGATTGCTGCTTTCTCCTTTCTTTTTTTTAGTCTCACCTTTTGACAGTCATCTCTATTTTCTTTTTTGGTCTTTTTGAGACAGGGTCTCCCTGTAGCCCCAGCTGTCCTGGAACTTGCTGTGTAGACCAGGCTGGCCTTGAACTCAGAGAGATTCACCTGCTTCTGCCTCCAAGTGCTGGGATTACAGGAGTGCACCAGCACACTTGGCTCCATTTGCTTTTCTTTGCCCCAATTTTCTCTGTGTGCTCATCCTGGCTCACCAGACACTGCTGCTTAGGACTGTTTTCAAGGGCGCATACCTTGCTCAGTTCCCCCACCTCTCTGTAAGGCCACCCTGGCATGGCCCAGCCTTTAAGATGACTTTTCCTTTCTCCCTGCCAGTTTTAGAATTGTTCTACTCAACATCATCTGATAGAAATTTGGGGCTAAGTAAAATGAATGCTGTATGATTTTCCCTGTAATTTTAAAGCCCCAAATACTGCTCTTGGCTAACTACACTATTCCCCGTGGCTTTTTTACTCCACCACATTTGAGTAATATTGCTGGCAGGGACGTAAGTAAACAGTTTGGGAAATGTCGTGTTTTGTAAATTAGAAGATAGATGGCTGGTTTTTAAATATATGCTCTTGGTTCTGCTGGGCCAGATAAAAGCTGAGCGTGGCCAGTGTGTGGAGAGATGGGGTGTGGGATCTCTTCCCATTCCAGTGGGTGAGGTCAGCTGTCCTGGACCCACATGACTCCTTGTTATTTAAAAATGAGATGCAAATGCCCAGAGGAAAAACCAGAGGGATTTTGGAAATTACTTAAGGGAGAATCCTGCCGCAGGAGAGATGACGTGGAGTCACCAATAGAAGGCGTGACTAAAAAGTAGGGGAAATAGGACAGTGTCTAAATCTTTGTAGATTTAGAAATGCGTTATCTCTTGTAGAATTACCCAAAAGTTCCAAGGTGACCTTCTTCTTCATGAATTTCATTTTATTATTTATTTATTTATTTATTTATTTATTTATTTTTAACTTTTTTTATTGATGCTTTGTGCATTTCATACATCATTTTCCAATTCAGTTCAGGCATATTTCCCTTTCCCTCCCCCCAACCCAGATCATGCATTCTGCCATAACTGTTCTGCATATTTCTCTCTTTTTTTTTTTTTTCATTTTTCAGCTATAAGTGATAATCCATGAGTACAAGCATCCTTCATGTAAAACCAATTTGCAGGCTGTTGTGCCCAAACCCCCACAGCCCTGCCTTCCAGCGGGGGGTGAGGGGTTGTATTATTATTGTTTTAATAAAAAGAGAATCTCCATCCTTTTATCAGTGTGCTTTACATATACATGCATCTTTTCTTTTTAGGTCTTTTTGAGACAAGGTCTCCCTGTAGCTCCAGCTGGCCTGGAACTTGCTGTGTAGACCAGGCAGGACTCACAGAGAGCCACCTGTCTCTGCCTCCTGAGTGGTGGGATTTAAGGTGAGTGCCAATACATCACTTGTACAGTGTATCAAGTGGGTAGTTTTAAAACTGGCATCTTCAAAACTGTGTTTCCGAATGCTTGGAGGTCAGCCAAGGCACATCCCTTCCTCTTGAGAATCATTTGCTCCATTGATGCAACAGTGGCAGGACTCTGTCTCTTCACTGGGTGTGGAAGCTCATGCAGGCCTCAGCCAAGTACCCAGACACTTTCCCAACCTTTCAACAGGGACAGCATGGTCTCCTTCCAGCCTCTTCAAGTCACTATGTGACTGTCAACTCCACACTCCCTTTCTCTCTCAACGCCTTTGCCATTGTGTCCTAGTCCCTATGTGTTTGCCCTCTCAAGTAGAGTATGAGCTGGGTGCGGGTGGGCATCTTTCTAGAGCCATTGGTTCATCCTGAGTGCCCGTAAATGTAAACTTCTGTGGAATAAGTGAATATATGGGTTCATTGGTCATTTGACCAATCCCTTATATGGTAGTTAGTGGGACCCAGAAGGTTAGCAGACTAGGCTGACAGAGGGAAGGGAAGTCAGGGAAGGTTTTTCCTGGAAGTGACTTAGAAGGCCTACGTGACAAGGTCTGGGAGAAGAGCATTTTAGGTGAAGAGAACAGCTAGTTTCAAGACCCTGGGCAGACATAGGCCTGACCTGTTGAAGGACTGTCAGTGAGGGCTACAGTAATAAACAGTAAGATAATTCAAAATGGATTTACCTGGGAAAAAAGTCAAATTAGCAGGGATTATCACATAGTAGTAAATAAAAGAAAATAAGTTCTTTTTAAAATTTTTCTCTATGTGTATGAATGTACTGTCTGCATGCAGGTCTGTGCACCAGTGTTGTGCAATGCTGCAGAGGTCAGAAGAGGGTGTCGGATTCCAATTGGAGTTTCGGACGGTTCTCCACCGCCATGTGGGTGCTGGGGATTGAACCCGGGTCCTCTGCAAGAGCAGTCGGTGCTCTTAACCGCTAGGCCATCTCTCCAGCCCAAGAAAATAAATTCTTTAAAAACCCCTTGGTTTTCCTCACCCTTGAAAACTTTAAGAACACACGATGCTGGAAGAAATGAATGAATGCCTTTGGAACACATTTGTACACCATTCTGGAAACTGGTAAAGAGGAAATAAAGTGAGGTTTATGAAAACACTGCATGAAAGAGGTACATACAGAGAATCCGACGTGACTAGTGCGGTTTATGGTGATTCTGTGAGCATTCTTCTCTGCATTGTTGCAGTGTATTTCCTGTCTTGAAGAATAGGGCGTAAAGGACCCAGTGTCAGTGGGTTCTGATGATCGAAGAGCTTGTATTTGGGTCACTCACTGAGTTCACTGATGGTGATTCCTGGACATGTCCTGGAAGTTGTTTGAAATGAAGCAAAAATCTGTAACTCTCCACTTGAAGCCCCCTACCACGCCGGGCAATTTGCTTTATCCTAAAAGTAAAACACAAAGACAATGCTTCTTTCAGGAGAGCCCCGTTTCCTTCTTGCGACAGTGAAAAGGTTAACTTAGTCCAAGATTTCCTAGTAATTGGAAGTGAAATAATGCAGACGATAAGTAAATTAAAGGCAGTCATTGTGTTTTTGTTTTACTTTTTTATCCATTAGGAAGTTGGCTTACCCAGCAGTGCTGTGTGTACAATAGACCCTCAGTAAGAGTTCTTGATTAATAAGCACTACAAGTCCCATTCGTTTCTGAGTGGAAAACCAGATGAAATTCATTTAAATCAACGGATACTGAGATTAATGCCATTAAACAGTTCTTTTTGTTATAAGAGAATGTGAACCACAGCAGGCTTCCCTGTGCAGCAGCTTGAAATTCTTACTTTTCAGTGTTAGAGGCTTTTTTGACGGCAACATTTTCTTCATTCCTTCCTTTAATACAGATTGAATGCACTTCGTGCACCAGTAGCCTGTGATTCTGAGTGCAGACCCTAGGACAGTGTTACCAGCTAGGCCAAGAAATTTGTTAGAGACGCAAATTCTCTTGCTTGGCATGGTGGTGTACACGGTGTACACTTGTAATCCCAGCACTTGGGGAAGCTGAGGCAGGAGGACTGTGAGTTGGAGACCAGTTTGGCTAGGTAGTGAGTTTTGGGCTAGCCTGAGTGATGTAGTAAGATATGGTCTCAACACCCCCCCCCCCCCAAATAACAGTTTAGAGAGCTTGTTCAACACTTAAGGGTGCATACTGCTCTTGCAGAGGACTGGAGTTCAGTTCCCAGCACCTGTGTTGGGCAGCTCACAAACTCTTATCCTAGTTCTAGAGGATCTGGTGCCCTCTTCTGGCTGCTATGGGCACTGCACTTGTTCAAAAGCCCACACAGGGACATACACACACACACACACATACATACACACACACACACACACACACACACACACACACACACAGAGTATATCTATATATAGCTCTCTCTATATATAATTTTGGGAGGTCAGAGAGATGAGGGGGTTGAAGAAGTGAGATAAGTGGAAAAGTAAGGATTAATAGAATAAGAAAGTTGATATATAACTCTTGGGGGCTGGGGTAGTATCCATGCTTAGCATGCATAGGGCCTGTGTTCCTTTCCACATCCTACTCCTCTGTAAAAAAGAAATACGAATTATGCAGCCCTTACCCAAGCCTAGGAATTAGGAGTGGTAGGATTGGGCCAGCCCTCTGTATTGTCAGTGACTTTCTGGGGCACCTGACAGAGCTCTGGGTTCACCATTAGTGACCCAGTGGACCTCTCCCCTCCTTTTCCACATCTGGTCTTCCTGCCATGGCCTCCAGTGTAGATAGACAGGGACAAGGGACTCTGTCCTTTGGACTCAGGCCTCAGGGACTAGATGCTCCGTGTCTTCTCCTCTTTTTCTCATTTCTACTTAAGGATGAATCTGCATGGGACAAAGCCCAGTGGGGATCCATTTTCCCAGTTCCAGGAGGGAACACTGGAATTTGAGCAGGCTCAGTCGTGCATGGTCTGTATTGTGTGCTCACTGAGACCAAAGAAACTACTTGCAGTTCCACAACTACATCTGTAAAAGGGAGTTTTTGCTTCATTAGTTTCTTCTGGTGCTGTTATATTCTTTTATATAGAAGGTGCTCAGAGCATAATTCACATTCTTGGAAGGTGTGTTTATGAAGGTGTGGTACCGAGGCCCCCTGGATCAGAATCTCTTGTGGGACACACACTAAATGCAGATTTTGGCTTCTGCCACAGACCTACTAATCAGAACCCCCAGGAGTAGACCCCAGGGCACCCAGTTGCTTGATGCATATTGAAGCTTGAAGGCCTAGGGTTTCATGTGCACACCCTGGAAAAAGATGTGAAAGGCAAAGGATGGCGATAAAGCCATTAAGAGATTAAGAAAAGTAACAATGGACGGATTGTGACATTTTATATCAGAGGCCATTATTTGTCTCTCAAATAGTTTAAAAATGAAATGCAGAGCTAGTACTTGCCCAGAGCATGCGCAGAGCACTGGAGAGCACTTCCTTGTCAAGATCAGAAAGTACAAATGGAGAAAGGGACCAAGCAGTGGGGATGGGACAGGCGGCCCTTCTTGCCTGTGCATGGAGTCATGTTGGCTTAGTCCTGGAAGTTTCTGGAGGAATGCATCAGGTGTTTGGAAACAGCCCAGCTAACAGTTTCCACAATGACACCCATTTTTATTGGATGTGTATGAGGAAAGGAAGGACCTATGTAAGACCAGGACTGTTTATAGAAGGAGCTGAAAATTTCCTTCCATGAAACAGAGGCCATTTCCCCATTAATGTGTCCCTTTTTTTAGTGTGCTTTTTTTTCCTTCAAAATAAACTAATGCAGAGATGCTTTGCCTGGGTATGGAAGGGGAAAAAATGCTTGTTTCTCTTTAGGTAGAAATGTAGTTTTTGGTGTAGCTTATTTAAATAAGCAATGTATAGTAATGGCTATACCTTTTTGTTTTATTTAAACAATTTAAATTACATTGTATTTACTTATTGTGTGGCTGTTTGGGGGGTTGCTCGGTGTGTGAGCAACACACAGGAGTCAGTTCTTTATTCTACCTTGTGGGTCTTGGGATGGAACTCAGGTTATCAGTCGTGGCAGTGGGCGCTTTACCCACTAAGCCATCTTGCCAGCTCTACCTCTTTAAAAGTATTTTCTTGTGCTAGTAATAGGTAGCTCTCTCTAACCATCTGAGTGTTACTTTTGATGCAAGATCCAAGTGTTTTAATATCAATGCAAAGGCCATAATCTTAGAAAATAGTATATGACTTTGAAAAGACTCAAAATTGAGGAATTATTAAAAACACGGATTTCAAAAGCCTCAGTTTTCTCTCAGCCTCAGTGTGGGAAGACAGTAGGCCAAATTATGGATTAAAGTAGTAAACACATGCAGAAGCAGCCAGGCATGATGTGGCACGTGTTTAATCCCACCATTGGATGGCTGTGAGGTTGAGGTCAGCCTGGTCTACATAACAAGTTCCAGGCCAGCTGGGGCTATAGGGAGACCCTGTCTCAAAAAGAGCCCCCCCCAACAACAACAACAAAAACCAACCAAAACCAAAAGCAGACTGTGGTAAATTTTGTTATTTATTTTCTTTTTAGTTTTATTTTAATTTAATTTGTGCTTGTGCGCACACAAGCATGGCGCAGTATGTAAGTGGCAGGCAGAGGACAGCCTGAGGGAGCTGGTTCTCTCCTCCCACCACGTGGGCTCTGGGAGTTGAACTCGGGCCATCAGCTCTGTGGCCAGTGGTTTTACCTGATGAGCTGTCTTCTTGGCCCTCTTTTTCCTTTTTGTTTCAGTTTTATTTTGTTTGTTTTTATTTTTTGAGACAGGGTGTCTGTGGCTGGCTTTGAACTCCTTATCTTTCTGCCTCCTACATGCTGACCCTGCAGTTGTGAGTCACCGCATGGGGTGTTTTTTTAATGCTGAGATGTAAGGTTCTCTCTGTATTTTAGATGATAGTTCTTGATCAGATGTGGTTGCTTTGCTTTTTCTTTTCTTTTTTTTTTAATTTTTTTTTTAAATTTTATTTATTTCTGTATGTGTATGAATGTACTGTCTGCATGCAAGTTTGTGCACCCGTGTCGTGCAATCCCGCAGTGATCAGAAGAGGGTGTCGGATTCCCCTGGAACTGGAGTTCTCCTGGAATTGGAGTTTCAGATGGTTCTCGGCCGCCATGTGGGTGCTTGGGATCGAACCCGGGTCCTCTGTATGAGTGGTCAGTGCTCTTAACCGCTAGGCCATCTCTCCAGCCCCGTGGTTGCTTTTTCTAGACAGTGTCTTTTGCAGAAGAGAAGTGTTTCATTTTAATGAAGTCTAGTTTATCAATTGTTTCACTGTTCATGACTTTGGGGTTGAATCTAAAAAGACATTGCTACGACTACTGTCACTTAAATTTTCTATTTTATTTTCTAAGTGTTTTATAGTTTTACATGTCACATTTTAGGCATTTAACTCCTATGAAGGGTATAAGGTCTGTGTCTAGATTCTCTTATGTGTATGTGTGGGTATTAATCCCTACAAAGATTTATTTTCCCTCTGTTGACCTGCTTTGGCTCAATTGTCAAAGATTGGTTGGCTGTACCTATATATGTCTACATCTGGGCTTTTCTCTGCTCTGTTGGTCTGTCTTTTCTTTTTCTTATTGAGTATCTCTTGTTTTGACTATTGTATCTTTATGCTAAGAATTGACCTCAGGCAGTCATTGTCAGCCCTCTTTGTTTGGTCCTTGTGGTGGTTTGAATGAGAATGTCCCCCATAGGGTTCAAGTATTCAGACAATTTGTCCCCAGTTGGTGGTGCTGTTTTGGGAAGTCTTAGAAGGCGTGGCCATGCTGGAGGAAGTATGTCATTGGGGGCGGGCTTAGAGAGTTCCACAAGCCTTTCCAGTCTCCAGTTGCTCTCTCTCTGCTTCCTGTATTCACTGGAAGATGTGAACCTCAGCTTTCTGCTCCAGCTCCTGCCACTATGTCTCACCACCATGATGGAGTCTAATTCCCTGGAATCATCAATAGTAAGCTCAAATAAACTCTTCCTTTTATAAGTTCTATTGGTCATGGTGGTTTTATTACAGCAACAGAAAAGTGACTAATACACTCCTTAAATATGGTTGGCTACAGTACTCTTTAGCTTCTTTAGATACATTTTAGAATCAGTTTATTGACATCCACAGACTAACTTGCTGGTATTTTGGTTAGGGTAGAATCCATTGTAAGGTCATGTTGGGAAGAATGGGCATCTTGACAATACTGAGTCTTTCTTTTTTTTTTTTTTTTGTCTTTTTGAGATGGGGTCTCCCTGTAGCCCCAGCTGACCTGGAACTCACTCTGTAGATCAGGCTGGCCTTGAACTCACAAAGATCCGCCTGCCTCTGCTTCCCAGTGCTAGGATTAAAGGTGTGCACCACCACCGGCAATCCTGAGTCTTTCTATCCATGAACATAGAATGTCTCTCTTTTTTTTCAGTTCTTTGATTTCTTTCATCAGAGTTTTATAGTTTTTTCCCCTCATCTAGATCTTGTATATATCTTGTTAGATTTGTTTCTCAATAGTTCCCTTTTGGGACTGGTAAAGAAATTATGTTAGTTTTATTTTCAGATTCTAGTTGTTCATGGCTGGTTTGTAGCTCATTTAAAAAAAGATTCATTTTTATTATTTATTGTGCCTATGTGTGTATGTGTGTGTGTACATGTGTTTGGTGTGTGTGTGTGTGTGTGTGTGTGTGTACCTACAGAGGCCAGAAGAGGGATCATCTCTAGCTGGAACCTGATGTGGGTGCTGGGAACTGAACTCTGCTCAGTGGGAAGAGCAACAATGCTCTTAACAGCTGAGCCATCTCCACACAAGTAGTTGATTTTTTTTTTAAAGACAGGCTCTCCCTGTAGCCCAAGCTGGCCTAGAACTCACTATGTAGACTAGGTTGGCCTTGATCTCACAGAGATCTGCCTTCCTCAGTCTTCCCAGTTCTGGGATTAAAGGTTTGTGCCATTAAGCCTAGCTAGTAGCTGATTTTCTATACCAATTTTGTATTCAACAACTTTATCACAACCATTTATTACTTCTTTTTTTTTTTTTTGTCTCTTGAGATAGGGTCTCACCCTCGTAGCCCCAGCTGTCCTGGAATCACTCTGTTAGACCAGGCTGGCCTGAACTCAACAAAGGATCACCTGCCTATGCTGCTCCCGAGTGCTATAGATTAAAGGATGGCCACCAGCCTGGCCCATATTATTTCTACGAGGCTTCTGATGATGATGCTTCTTGGATTTTGACATAAACAATTTTGTCATTAGGAACAAAGAAAATCTTACTTCCTCATTCCAATTAGTGTAACTTTTACGTTATTTTCTGGTTTGGCTGCGGTGATAATTAATCTTGATTCTCAATTTCCAAGGAGTTAAGTTAGAATCACTAAGGAAATATCCTCTGGGATTATCTAGATTAGGTTAACTGAGATGGGAAGACCCACCATAAATGTGGGTGGCACCATCCCATGACTGGAGTTCTGGACTAAGTAGAAGGAACAACATGAGTTGAGCACAAGCATTCATTGCTCTCTGCTCTCTGATTGTGGACGCAACGTGACCACTGCCTGGAACTCTTGTCTTATTTCCTTGCCAGGTGGACTGTATGCTCAAACTGTGAGCCAAAATAAACCCTTTCTTCTTGAATAGCTTTGATCAGGTATTTTATTGTAGCAACAAGACACATCACTATATAACTACATTGCCTGGAACTTCAGTACTTAGTGAAAGAGTGGCAAGAAGGGCCGCCCTTGCTTCTTTGACTTGATCTGGGCAGGAAAGCTTCTAATTTTCACTATTGTATACCCATAGGCTTTTTGCAGATTTCTTTGAGTTAAGAGGTATCTTATTTTTTTTTTTTTTTTTTTTTTGGTCTTTTCGAGACAGGGTCTCCCTGTAGCCCCAGCTGTCTTGGAATCCACTCTTAGACCAGGCTGGCCTTGAGCTCACAAAGATCCGCCTGCCTTTTCTCCCGAGTGCTAGGATTAAAGGCGTGTGCCACCACGCCTGGCAAGGTATCATGTTTTTATCATGAAACTGGTGATAGACTTTGTGAGATGCCTCTTTTGTATCTGTTGATGTGATCATGAGTTTTTCCCACATCAGTTTTCTGATGTGTTTGATTTCAATAATTGATTTTTAAGTGTTGAACCAATTCTGTATACCTGGGATAGATGCCAATTTGTTTTGGGGTATAATTTTTGAAATATTTGTTTATTTTAATTTTTTTTTATTTTAGTAATTTATTTATTCTGGATTGTTATATGTACTTTATTCTGCATCTGCAAGTTTGTGCACCCGTGTCATGCAATGCCAGAGGTCAGAACGGGTGTTGAACTCCCTGGAACTGGACTTAGACATGGTTCACAGCCCGCACGTGGGTGTTGGGAATCGAAACCAGGTCCTCTGCAGAAGCGTCGGCGCTCCTAACCGCTAGGCCATCTCTCCAGCCCCTGTTTATTTTAATTTTATGTGTATGAGTGTTTTGCCTGCATGTATGTACACTAAATGCATGTAGTACCTGTGGAGGCCAGAAGAGAGGGTCTGATCCTTTGGAACTGGAGTTACAGATGGTTGTGAGCCACCACATGGGTGTAGTGGGAACCAAATTTGGGTCCTCTGCAAGAGCAGCAGGTGCTCTTAACTGCTGAGCCATATCTCTAGCTCCATGGATGGTATAATTAAAAAAACAACAACACATTGTTGGATTTAAATTTGATAATACTTTGCTGGGGATTTTTATTCAGATACTATCCTGTAGTTTTCTGTGGTCATTAGTGCCTTATAGAACATTCTCTTTGCTTCTCTCTTCTGAAAGAAGTTGCAGAGAACTGATGCTATTTCTGCCTTGAATGTTCTAGTTTAATTCATTCATTGTCCGAGAGCAGATATAGTATTATTTTAAATTTGTTAAGATATGCTTTATGGGGCTGGAGAGATGGCTCAGCGGTTAAGAGCACCGACTACTCTTGCAGAGGACCTGGGTTCGATTCCCAGCACCCACATGGCAGCTAAGAACTGTCTTTAACTCCAGTTCCAGGGGAATCCGATACCCTCTTCTGACCTCAGCGGCATTGCACAACATGGGTGAACCAACCTACATGCAGACAGTACATAAAAATAATAAATAAAAAAAAAAGATATGCTTTATACATGCTGGGCATGGTGGTGCACGCCTTTAATCCTAGCACTTGGGAGGCGAGGCAGGTGGATCTTTTGTGAGTTTAAGGCCAGCCTGGTCTACAGAGTGAGTTTCCAGGCAGCTGGGGCAACAGGCAGACCCTGTCTCGAAAACACAAAAAAAAAAGCACCAAAAAAAAAAAAAAAAAAAAAAGAAAGATATGCTGTATGGTCAGAATGTAGTACATCTTGGGGAAAGTTCTTTATAAGCTTAAAAAGCATGTGTAGTCTGCTGTTGTTGGATAAAATATTAGATAGGTCTTGCAGTATCCATCTTAATTAATAGAATACTGAATTCCAACTAAGCCGTTTATAATTTACTGGCTGATGATAATCTATTTCTGATACAGGGCTGGAATAGTGGATTCACCACTTCTTTGCAGTTCTATTAGTTTTTGCCTTATGATTTTTTTGTCTCTTTTCAGACAGGGTCTCCCTGTAGCCTCAGCTGGCTTGGAGTTCTCTAGAAAGACCAGGCTGGCCTCAATCTCACAGAGATCCACTTGCTTCTGCCTTGCAATCCTCCAGTCTCAGCTTCCCTAGTAATTGGGATTACAGATTTGTGCCACCAGGCCTGAATTCGTGTGAGGAGTATTTCTCCTTTGCTCTGAAGGATAATTTTGCACACCATATAATTGTAAGTTGGTGTCTTTGTCTCTGTCTACATTTTAAATATTTCATTCCACTTTCTTTGTGCTGCATGGTTTCTGAGGAAGTGTCAGATGTAAATCTTACCTTGTTCTTCAGTAGATAAGGCATTCCCCCCCCCCACTTCTTTTAAGAGTTTTTCCTGTACTTCTGATTCCCTGCAGCTTAACTATGATACTTCTTGGCACAGTTTTTTTTTTTTTTTGCTATATGGTCCAGGCTGGCTTGGAACTCTTGATGTCCCTAAGCACTGGCTGTGCATGTGTGCACCATCATGCCTAGCTCTGTAGTTGTGTTTTGATTCCTACCACTTCTTTTTGCTTCACTCTGGTTATATTCCCCATCTAGTCTTACTATCAACTTTGTCTAGGAGAGTCTTTTGTATATCTTTCTAGTTATAAGTTCCTGGTCTGACAATTCCCACACCTCTCCCATAGCTGAGTTTTGTTCTGACATTTGCTCTGTATCTTCATATGGTATATTTTGCTTATTAGTATGTTGCTTTGTTTTTTTCTGTGCTTTGCTTATAGAGTCTGCTTCATTGTTTTTCTTTGTGTATTTGTATATATGTATGTGCATGTTCATATATGTGAATGTATGTATGTATGTATATGCATGTTCATATATGTGAATGTGGGCACATGCGGAGGTCAGTTGACAACACCAGGCATTGCTGCTTGAATTCTACCTTGTTTGAGCCAGGGTCTGGTTGTGGTTTGCAGCTGCCTATTGCAGCCAGGGTGGCTGACCGTGACTTCTGCCATTTTCCTGTCTTTGCCCCCTAACTTGATGGAGGATTACAGACACGCCTCCTGTGCCCAGCTTTGGATTTGATTATTTATTTTAGGTCTTGAGGATTGAACTCGGGTCCTCATATATGCATAGCAAGTTTTACCCACTGAGCTCTCTCCAAAGTCCTTGGTGGTTTTTCTTGATAGTAGAACATGGCACATTTGATACTAGTGTCTGCTCAATAGTTTTTTGTTCTGTATTTGCCTGGCAGTCTCTCCAATTTGGGGTGCAACATTTTGCTATGACCTCACTTCTCTGACAGGTTTAGGAAGAGCTGTTGTTTTTATCAGGTTTTGTTCCATTTGTTTGTTAGGTTGGAATGTGGAATGGCAGCTTCCAAGCTCTGGACTGCTGGACTAGATGGGATGGTGGAATTTTAGAACAAATGACAAAGCATCATGGGATAATCCTTGTTTTTAACTCAGGCCTTACGTTAGATCATTGGATCACAAAACCAGTTTGCCCACAGAGCCCCGAATACATTTCTAAGACACTTGTTTTAGGACTTTTTTGGCGGGGGGCTGTTGGGACTATGAAGAAGCTTTCTTATTTTTGTGTCTTCAACTTTTTAGGTGGCTGAAAGGAAGACTTTGAAAGACCATTTATAGAATGCTGTTTATAGAAAGACCTGCCATGTGATAGGTGGTGTCACTGACAAGGTGGCTCAGAGTCCTGAAGTATGTCAGTAGAAAGACAGGAACATATACGCCTAGATAGAAACAAGCTATGGTTTGCTCTTTTGCCAGTGATAGCCCCATGCTGCTGCTGTCTTCTGGTGCTCTTGCTCAGTCAGTCTCTCCTCCCAGGTTCCCTCCCTCCCTCCTTCCCTTTCTCCTTGTTTCTTTCTCTCCTTCCACCTCCCTCTGATCTGCTGCAATAGGTTTGTGTCCGCGCAACCCTGATGAAAGGAAGGCAGCAGGCATAGGCACTCCGGAGCAAGTTCATTCAGGATAGCTGGGGCTGGGCTCCGAGTGGGAGAAGAGCCAGCAGCAGAATGGCATCTGGCCAGGGCTTTTAAGGGGTCTTGGGCGTGAAAGCAGGTAGGAAAGAGGAAGTGAGTTTACTGTGTAGTGGTCACTGATTAGCAGTTTCTTGAGGGAGTGGAAAATTCCTATGTGCCTTGCTATTGCTTCACAGGCGCTGGCCTGGAACGTCCGGCCATAAATTCCAGGTCTTGGAGAGAACCAGACCTAACATAGTGAAATCTCCTTTCCAGAACAGGAAAGCCATGTCCCTGGCATGTTGGAGCTCAGCCATACCTGTAGCAGTCAGTCAGGATACAGTGACTGTAAGAGTTGCTGATAACCTCCCATTCTACAGAAAGATGATCAAAAGAAGAGACCAGACTCCTAAGGTCTCTGGACTCTGATTGCCTTGATCTATATGGAGTCTGAAAAACTCTTCCAGGATTTCCCTAGGGTTTGATAACATATAAGACACACTTTAAGGTTTCTTGAAAGAAAAGTGCTATGTGGTGCTCTACACTGTAATCCCGGTGCTCAGGAGGTCAAGGCAGGCGGGTCTCAAGTTCTAGGCCACCCTGGGCTACATAGTGAGACCCTATCTCAGAAAATAGAAACAAAGCAAATCAAACAAAGTCTGCTATATAAATATTGATTATAACTAACCTTAGATTTCAGAGAAGTTATTATAATTTTGTTGAAGTAGCATGGATATTATTATTGTATGAAGTGTGGATAGGCACAGTCTTACCAGTGGAACACAAGAAGGCCTCTGCTTTTAAGCAAGTGGTGCACCTGATAGAACTCTGTCAGCCTGTGGGTCTTCTTTCTCTGAATAACATGGGGTTACATGCTGAGCTCTTGGTGTCAGGCCCTGTGTTATGGTAGCTTTCTGCTGAGATTTCATATAAATGCACAAACTGAGGTGTAGAAGGGACAGATTCTTACAGTAGGATTCAGACCCATATCCCGCCTCATCCCTGCTCTCCGCTGGCCATGGGATCCCTGCAGAGACTACAGGTGGTGCTTGTTCTACCTGGAGCACAGCTGCCACGCCTGCAGATGTTTTCCTGGAAGACGAGCTCCTGTTCTCACTCTGGATTCCACTTGGAAGGACTGCATGTCCTCCCACTAATTGAGCAACACTAATTTGGTCAACCGGACATTTGTAGTTGTCCTCACAAAGACCCATTATCTTTGTCTCTGAGCTAGCATTCTTATTTGGGGTCAGACATCACAGGAAACCCCTCTTTCTCTCAAGGCTTCAGGTCCTATTGGGATGGGTCTGGAAATGTGAGAGATGGGGATGTAGACTTTCAGCTGGCTCCACACGATCCTTCCAAGACTTTCCATAAATGTCCTGAGTTTATATTTATCCACAGTGCTTCTTTTTATTCTTCTGGAAACTTCGGGGAAAGCCTTTGTTCCTCTCTCTGCCCTGTCCATTTCTGCTGATGACTGCCTTTCTTCCCCTCTTCCTATACTTTTTAGCTTCTCTACTGATTCTGAAGGAATGACATGCTGATTTGAGGCTTTCTAAGAGTCTTTTCCTCTGTCAGTTGTAAAAAGTCAAGAATAAAAAGGTCCCTTTGTCCTTCCTGTGTCTGGTACATAGTAGGTATCCACCTTTTCTTCTTTGGATGAATGAATCTCTCATCATGTCTTCTGACCTGCTCAGTTGAGTAGGTTTGTCTTTTCCTGTCCGAATGTGAAATGTCTCCCTAGCTCATGTATTTGAATACTTGGTCCTTAGCTGGTGTTGATATTTTGCAGGTTATGGAACAAAGTGAGGCCTAGGAAGTCAGCTGTGGGGGCAGGTCTTAAGATATAGCCTGGTCCCACTTCCTGCCTGCTTTTGAATCTGCCCAGATGTGAATGAGTAGCCTCACAGTCCTGCTGCCACAGCTGAGGGCCGCTCCTGGTGATGGACTGTCTATACCTTGACCATGTGAGCCAGGATAAACCCTTCCTCCTGTAAGTTGCTTCTTGTCAGGTGTCTGGTTGCAGCAGAGTAATCTTATAAATATAGATAAGTGAATTAGATTTGTGTGTATTCTGTAGGGAATTTAGATGCTCGGCCATTAGGGTGAGGATCAGACTGGGGCTCTTAGGATACTGTTGGGGAGAAATTGGGTGGGCTGAAAGCTAATGCAGATGAAGACAGTGCAGAGGGGAGTGGATATCTGCATTTGGGGATGGAAGGGGAAGGTCTCACTTGGAAAGGATGCTGGGTAGACAGAAGACTATCAGCTATAATCTTCTGTGTGCAGAGCAATGGACGTATTTTGGGATAAGAGGGTATAGATTGAGGAAGAATGTGGTTCTTGACTAACGCCAGGATTACAGAAAAAAGAGAAGAAAAGGATCCAATCTGAGACTGGAGGTAGACGGAGGGGAAGGAAGGGAAATCTCTCAGGATCTGTGCTGTGTGGGTCAGCGTGGCTGGCCTCCACCATGAGAGAGTTACGTCAGTTGGGGCTGTTGGCACACAGGACTAGGGTTCAGTAATGTCTGTGTTAGTGAGGGAGAGGATGGGCAGCTTCCTCCCTCAGTGCTCTTCCTCAGGGAGGTGGAAGGGGCTCTGGGATCCCTTCTCCACCACTTGCTTTGTGATCTTGGACTAAGTATACCCTCTAAAACTAAGCTTCAGCTTTGTTGTCGGTAAGGTGAGGGATATTGAGAATTCCCACTGGCTGCTGGGAGCTGGTATAGGTTTAGTTGTTGAGTAAATACTGTCGCTGTTATGATTAGTTGTTTGAGGAAATGAAGGCCATAGCTGTGATGCATCCAGGGGCTGGCTCTCCACTAGACTGCTCCTGGCCATGTTCACAGTAGAGAACTTGACTGTCCTTTTATGTTATAATAAAGGTTCCTCAAAGATATCAGGTCCTAATCCTTAAAACCTGTGAATGATAATTTACGTGGTGAAGACTTGGCAGATAGGATTTGGCTAAGGATCATGACATGGGAAGATTGTTTTAGATTATCAGGGCAAGCTCTGAGTACCATCGCACATTTACTGTAAGATACAGGAAGATTTGCTGTAGGTAGAGGTGGAGGCAATGGGAAGATGGCAGCAGAGATTGGAGTGTTGTAGCCGTAAGTCAGGCAATGTTGACATCACCTTCTCTGGAAAAGGCTGGGAAGGGATTCACTCTAAGGACTTTTGGATGAACGTCAGCCCCTGCGGCCCTGTGGACACCTTGATTTCATTCCACTAAGATAGATTCTAGACTTTTAAACCCCAGAGCTGTGAGAGAATAAAGTTTGGTTGTTTTAAGACAGCCGGTTGGTGGTAATTCGTTAAAATAACCACAGGCTATTTTATGGCTCAGGAAAACATAGACTTGTTTGAGGTGGTTCTTGGTTATTGGCTCCAGCTCCTGAGTTTACTGGGATATTGCACCTGCTCAAGTGTTTGGCTTTAAGTCTGGGGAGTCTGGGAAAGTCCCTAGGAATCCAGGGTGTAGGGAGTCAGCTCTTTGGCTCTGAGGTGATGATGGATCTCATGAGATGAGCTGAGACTAAATGGGGGCCAGGCTCCTTCTCAGTTTTTGAGGACAGTCACCTGTCCTGGCAGCTCACACTGCTGGGCATTCTTGGCTGCACGTGAGCAACAAGCATGCACTCGCCGATTCACCATTCCCAGCATTTAAAGGTGTGTAGGTGTGCCGCCCTTCTGGTCCTCCTGCTGGGCCTCCCACCTGCCCGCTCTGGAACTGCTGCAGTGATTTTACTTATTCTGCCCTTCCCATGATAATTCTAAACTCTCTGCAGAGTTTAGAATAAACAAAATAACTTGACTCATTATGGCTTTCTTTTCTTAGTTGTTTTGGGGTAATATATTATGAAGCTCCCCTCAAGTACTTAGACTCCTTTTTTTGGGGGGGGGATAGAAGAATTGAATACTTTTATGATACCATCCAACTTTGAATTCCAAAATAAAAACACTATTTTGGTCCCACATTCAGATAAAAAGATTCTTCCAGAAAGATAGTGTCTGAACATGAAATGATGACATCACACCATTGTTATTCCTGAGTTCCTTGTTGACCCCTCGGTTCTTGCCTCAGAAATTTATGTTAAAGGATAACTTTAAAAATGAGGGTTCCAGGGGTGGAGAGATGGCTCAGCAGTTAAGACCATTCACTGGCTGCTGTTGCAGAGGACTCAGGTTCAGTTCCCAGCACTCACATGGTGGCTAACAACCATCTGTGACTCAAGCTCCAGGGGATCCAACACCCTCTTCTGACCTTCACAGGCATTGTGAGACACAGGTGTACTTACATACAGGCAGGCAGAAAATAAAAAAAAATAAAATATTTTTTTTAAATGAGGGTACAATCATGACTCTTCTAGATATAAAATGAACTCGAGCCAGAGATATGATTTACCATACTCATTAATATGAGGACCAGTGAGATGTTACAACTGGTTCAAAGGAGTGCTAACCAAATGTATGCAAAATGGCTCCACCTATAGGCTGGTAACCACTTGAATTTCCCAGATACCAGTGATTTGCATTTTTATGCTTGAGAATCATTTGCAATATTATCAGTTTTGTGTGATTTACAGGGTTGTATAAGTTGCCTACAAGCAATGAGAGGCAGTGGTAGCTTAACTGGTGGTCTTCAATCACCAGGGATAGCTTTTGTCCATCCCCTTCAAATTCCTTCCTGGTGCCCCCTCTATACCCTCTCTTCTGCCTTTTAGCTCAAATTCTGCTCAGAATAGTACTGTGATCATGTGGACCAGGGAAAGAAGTGTTTGGGGAGCAAGTCTCATTTTCCCTTAGTGCTAGGACTTACCAGTTGCTTAGGTTCTGATGGGCCAATGACATTGTAGATCTGCCACCAGGAAAGGCATGCTTTGAAAGCCCCGGATAGGGTCTGGAGAGATGGCCTAGCAGTTAAGAGTGCCGACTGGTCTTGCAGAGGACCGGGGTTCAATCCCCAGTACCCACATGGTGGCTGAGAACCATCTTTAACGCCAGTTTCACGGGAATCTGACACCCTCTTCTGACCTCCATGGCATTGCACAACACGGGTGCACAAACCTACATGCAGACAGTACGTTCATACACATAAAAAATAAATAAAAATTAAAAAAAGAAAGGCCAGATAGATACTTGTTACCAAGCAGCGTACATGTACCCACATCTTAGCTCTGAACCTCCTGGCAAGCTGTATGTCCTTTTCTGCCTTAGTTTCCTCATTGGTAAATGGGGATAAGAGTGCCCCCCTCCTAGGGTGGTAGGGAAAGCTGGTAGTCATCATTTAGTATAGGCAACCGAATAACCTAGTATCCGGACCTGACCTAAACCCGGACCTGACCTAAACCCGGACCTAGGCAGTGCTTAGCTATTATAAATTTACAAACAAGAATAACAGACAGCTATAGGCCTCCTTTTGGGAGTATCACTGATTCTGTGCATAAGCAGTAGATGGAGGTCTCTGGCCAGTAATCTCACAGCTTCGCCCTCTGCAAAGTCTTATAACCTCTGGGTATCCTGTAGGACTAGAGTCATCAGCTTTTTATTTCCACGGATTCTGCATCTTTGGATAATTGAAAATATCTGGGGGAAAACCACTGCACCCATATTGTAAATAGTCTAGAGATGATTTCAGTGCACAGGAGAGTATAGGTTCAATGGAAATACCACAGGAATTATTCCTAAGGAGCTTGAGGAATTAGTTATCTGTGGGGGTTCTGGGACTTAGCCTTTTGTGACTATGAGGGATGACTATGTCTGGAGTTCACATTTAACTTTTAAACTTTAACCCAATGATGAACATTCAGATAAAATCATATGGAGATAGAGTTTAGGATAATTCAGGGAATTTGGGGAGCATAGGGAAACCCTAGTTCTTGAAATAAGTAAATACACAAATAGAGCCACCAAGATGGCTCAGTGGGTAAAGGTGATGCTGCCAGAGTCTGATGACATGAGTTTGAGCCTCAGAACCCATGTGGAGGTGGAAGAGCTGACTCCACAAAGTTGCCCTGTCACCTCCACACAAATTCCATGGCTTGTGTGTACATATACACACATAATAAATAAAGTCATATATATATATATATATATATAATTTTGGGTGCAATGCTAGTTTCCACAACTTTCTTATAAACTAATAGAGTTTCACTTAAAATTTTGGGGCTGGAGAGATAGCCTAGCAGTTAAGAGCACCGACGCTCTTGCAGAGGACCTGGGTTCGATCCCCAGCACCCACATGGCGGCTAAGAACCGTCTGTAACTCCAATTCCAGGAGAACTCCAGTTCCAGGGGAATCCGAGACCCTCTTCTGACCTCCGCGGCATTGCACGACACGGGTGCACAGACCTGCATGCAGACAGTACATTCATACACATACAAAAATAAATAATAATAAAAAAAATTTCATAGGCTTGGAATCGCATGGGTGAGTCTCCCAAAGCTTCCAGGGCTGGAACTCAGCATGCTTTCCTGCCTGTGTACAGGAGAACAGCTGTCGGGGAATGAAGAGTTTTTAGGAACTGTTGATAAACGAGTATGTGTGTGAGGACAAACTATGTGCAAGTCAGTGCACACAGTTTCACAGCCCAGCGCTGCAGAGCAGCTGTGTGGGGGACAGCTGAGATCTCCTTAGTACATTTCTATGACTCACTCTGGTGTTACGAGTCTACCTGTCGGTGCTGTGTTTTCATCTGGGTGGGAGGCAATTTAATTTATGTGTTTTCCATGAAGTCACTCCAGGTGCTAGGCATCCTTGTGCCATCCTTTCTCTAGAGAAGTGTGTGGTTGGGGGTGTAGCTGGGAGGATGAGTGATTGCTTAGCAAGCACAAGGCTCTGGGTTCAATCCCCAGTCACACACACATACACACACATACACACACACACACACACACACACACACACACACACACACAAAACCACACACTTCTCCAAATGCACGGCACTTGTTCTCAGTGGACTGATCGTCTTTCATACATTGTTTAATTTCAAAGATTATAATAGCCACTACTCCTCCTGCAAAGGAGGATGCCACTGTCAATAAAGATATCTTGTAGCAAGTCTTCGAAAGTGTGCCTATAATATTTTGACTTGAAGAAAGGAACATGCTTATTTTCTTTTGCTTGAATTTGTTATTCATTTTTTAAAAATTTATTTTCTCTATGTGTATGAATGTACTGTCTGCATGGAGATCTGTGCATCTGTGTCATGCAATGCTGCAGAGGTCAGAAGAAGGTGCCAGATTCCCCTGGAACTGGAGTTCTCCTGGAATTGGAGTTTCAGATGGTTCTCAGCTGCCATGTGTGTGCTGGGGATCAAACCCCGGTCCTCTGCAAGAACAGTCAGTGCTCTTAACTGCTAGGCCATCTCTCCAGCCCCTGTTATTCATTTTTAATCTCCTATCCCAGGACTTGTTAAATGTTAAAGAACAGAAAGTATGATCTCATATCACCTTATCATTCCTTTTGATAATTGCTCACATAAATACCTGCAGTTACAGAGGGTTCCAGCCAGCACATTTTAAAATGGATCTTTGTTACCCAGAATTAGATTCATCATGTTTTCTGGTTCATTATACAGCATCACTATGACTTGTAGATAAACTGAGGAGTCTAATGTCCTGAATATTTTTTCATGAATTATAGTTGTAGGATTGAACTCAATAAATCTTGCACAATAATTGCTGCCTAAATCGTCTAAATATTAGGATAGCTTTTGGCATTTTGGGAAAGTTTCAAATCACAGACTTTCATGATAAGAGTAAGGGTTTAGGTTCAGAGGATGAAGTCACTGGCTTCTTTGACTTTTTGTTGTTGTACAGCTTCAAAGTAAAGTGATATATGGAGAGTCAGGGAAGTGACAGGGTAAGTTCTCAATAAACTGTTCAGTTGTTACAACATGATGGGACAGTCTAAGCATCTTCAGTGGTCATCTCACAGTAGGATGGAGGTGACTTTAGAATCTGATTTGGAGATGGTGTAGGAAGTCTGTCATCCTATCTAGCAACCCCATCTCTGTTCCACCCCAGGAGTTCTCCAGGTTCTTTTGCCACAGGGCCCCTTAACCTGGATTTGAATCCTTGGGATAGGGGACTCATCCATGGCCAATCCTTTTCTTTCTTCAGAAACTTTAATTATGAAAATAACATGGATTCCCTTGAGCTTTATTGTGCTTTTTTTCATTTATTATTATTTTTTAAATAATTTTTAATATATATATTTTTATACAAGATTACATTACAAATCAAATCTAGACCTGTGTCCCCCTCCCTACCCCCACCTCACCAGAGCTCATGCATTCTACCAAACATGTTTTTCATCTTTTTTCTTAGTCTTTCCCAAAATTCTCGATGCAGAAGTTGACTGTTTTGAGCAGAAGTTCGCCATTTCAGTCAGTTCTTTGAAACAGTCTTTTCTTTTGTTGTTGTTGTAGTTATTCTTTCCAATATGCATCAATCCCAAATACTTGGACAAAAGTTCAAGGAGCCCTGCACAAGAAATACTTACAACTAGGTAGTTGGTGCTAGCATCCACAGATGAGGGATACCATTTGTTGTTTGTTTTTCTGGGACTGTTACTTCACTTAACATAATATCTTCTAGTTCCATCCATTTACCTGCAAAGTTCATGATGTCATCTTTCTTTACTGCTGCATAGAACTCCATTGTGTAGATATACCACATTTTCTCTATCTACTCCTCAGTTGAGGGGCACTTGGGTTGGTTCCAGTTTTTTGCTATTGTGAAGAGAGCTGCAATAAACAGCTGTGCATGTATCTCTGCAGTAAGATGAGTCTTGTGGGTATATACCCAGGAGTGGTATGACTGGGTCAGGTGGTAAGCTTTTTTGAGTCTTCCAAGGGTTCTCCACACTGTTTTCCATTGTGGCTGTACGGGTTTACATTACTACCAGCAGTGGATGTAAACTTTCCCCACAACCTCTCCAGCATTTGGTATCATTTGTTTTCTTGAAGCTAGCTAGTCTTATTGGAGTGAGATGATATCTTAAAGTGGTTTTAATTTGCATTTTCTTAATTATTAGAGACATTGAACACTTTTTAAGATGTTTCTCAGCCATCTCTAATTCCTTACTTGTGAAGTCTCCGTTCAGCTCTTTACTCCATCTTTTGAGTGAGTCATTTGTTTTCTTTCTTCTTTGTTTTTTGAGTAGTTTATATATTTTGGAAATCAATGCTTTGTCAGATGTACCTGCAGTGAAGGTTTCCTCCCACTCTGTGGGTTTTCTCTTCACTTCCTTGATTGTTTCTTTTGATGTACAGAAGCTTTTGAGTTTAATGAGGGTCCCATTTGTCAATCGTAGATCTTATTTCTTATGCAGCTGTTGTCTGATTTAGGAAGTCTTTTCCTATGCCTGTGTCTTGTAGGCTGCTGCCAACTTTTTCTTCTATCACCTTCAGAGTTTTGGGTTTCACGTTGAGTGAGGTCTTTGATCCATCTGGAGTTGACTTTTGTATAGGGTGAGAGATAGGGGTTTAACTTTATTCTTCTACAAGTGGTGATCCAGTTTTGCCAACACCACTTGTTGAAGATGCTGTCTTTCTTCCATTGTGTCTTCTTGGGCCCCTTGTCAAATATGAGGTGGCTGAAGTTGTATGTGCTCAAGTTTGGATCTTCAGTTTTGTTCCATTGGTCAATAGGTCTGTTTTTGTGTCAGTACCAAGGTGTTTTTATGACTATAGCCCTGTAGTATAGTTAGAAATCTGGTATAGAGATCCCCCCTGTATTGCTCTTTTCGATCACGGTTGCTTTGGCTATTCAGGGTCTTTTGTCTTTCCATATGAAATTAAGGACTTTTTTCCCCAAGCCTGTGAAGAAACTCTTGGGGATTTTAATTGGGGTTGTGTTGAATCTGTATATTAGTTTGGGTAGAATGGATATTTTTGTTTCATTTTGTTTTTTTGGTCTTTTCAAGACAGGGTCTCCCTGTAGCCCCAGCTGTCCTGGAACTCACTCTGTAGACCAGGCTGGCCTTAAACTCACAAAGATCCACCTGCCTCTGCCTTTTGAGTACTAGGATTAAAGGCATGCACCACCACACCCAGCATGTAGAATGGACTTTTTTTTTTTTTTTTGGTCTTTTTGAGACAGGGTCTGTGGGGATAGCACAGCCGTTAAAGGCTGAGGCTAAGAACCACAAAAAAAGAATGGACATTTTTACTATATTAATTTTCCCAATCCATGAGCATGGAGGTCTTTCCATCTTCTGATGTCTTCTTCAAGGGTTTAATTTTTATTTTGTTTTGTAGACAATCCTTTTGTTGTCTTTTGTTAGGTTTGTTTTTAGGTATCTTATTGTTTTGAGCTATTGTGATTGGAAAGGTGTCCTTGTATTCCTTCTTCAGTTGCTTGTTGTGTAAAGAAAGGCTACTCATTTTTCTAGTTAATTTTGGAGCCTGCTACTTTACTGAAGCTCTTAATATTTTCTAGGAGTTTTTCTGGTGAAGTTTTTAATTCTATTTTTTTTTATGTTTTTAATTTATTTTTTTTATGGGTATGAATTTACTGCCTGGATGCAGGTTTGTGCACCCAGGTTGTGCAATGCTGTGGAGGTCAGAAGAGGGTGGAGGATTCCCCGGGAACTGGAGTTTAAAGAACGGTTCTCAGCTGCCATGTTTTGGGTGCTGGGGGATTGAACTTGGGTCCCTCTGCAAAGCATTGGCACTCTTAACGGCTAGGCCCATCTCTTCAGCCTCTGGGTTTGGAAAGTTTGTGAGCATCCCCTTTAAGTAAATAATTCCAAGAATATCATCAGCAAAAGGTAGCTTGAACTTCCCCTCTTTTTCCAATTAGAACTCCTTTAATTTCCTTTCTTTGCCTTTATCGCCCTAGCAAGTGTTTCCAGCACTAGATTGAAAAGGAGGGGTGACAAGGGGCAAAAGCCTTGCCGAGGTCCTACCTTAAAGGGAATGCTTATGTTGGTTTTTCCTTCATTTAGGATGATAGTGGCTGTGGTTTTCCCTTTAATATGGGCCCCTTTTTGATTACATGAGAATTGGAATCCCTCCAATCCATTTCCACCTCTAGGAGAAACTTTAAGCATGAAGTGGATGCTGGGATTTTAATCAAAGCTTTTTCGTGTCCAATTGAGATGACCATGGGTTTTGCGTCCTTTCAGTCCATTTTTATGTGTTTTATGATATTGATTGATTTTCATATATTTTTGGAAACCACCCCAGCCGCAATCTCATTGTAATGAATCCACTTGCTCAATGAATGGATGATCTTCTGGAATGGTGGGTCTGTAAAGGGGGTGTTTTGTGTAGTATGTTTTGGTTTGAGAATTTTTTGCATCTGTGTTTATTAAAGAAATGGGTCCTATAGTTTTCCTTTTTGGTGTATCTTTGCCCTGGGCTTTTTGGTAATTAGAGTGATGCGGGCTTCGTAGAAGGAAATTGGGAGATTTTCCTTTGCCTTGAAATCCAGTTTGAAAACTTGAGTAATGAGGTTTGTAAGGTCTTTTTGAAATTTTTAGAATTCTGGCTAAATGAACCATCGTGGTGTTCATCATATTATTTTCCTATTACATCTTCAATTTCCTTCATGTATCATGGGTCTGTTTAAGGTGTTTGAATCTCTTCTTGGTTAATGCCTTTGGTGATTCCCCCAGGATTCAAGATATTCTTCCATTTCTCCTAGTTTTTCAAACTTTTAAAGAAGTAATAGGTTTTTTTTTTTTGAAGTAATTGTCCATATGTTGTCTAGAATCTTTTTTTGTCTGTTGTGATGTTTTTCCCCTTTCAGCACGGATTCTAGTGATTTGGAGTTGGTGTTCTTGGTGCTTTCGTTTTGGTTAACTGGGCTTGAGTTCTGTCTATCTTGTTTCTTTCTCTCAAAGAACCACTTTTGGATTCCCCATTGAGGTTTTTTTTTTGTATTTGTTTTTGCCTTTGTTTTCTAGTTCAATTGAGTTTTTTCTTTCTGCTCTGATGGTTTTGCTATTTCTTCCTGTTCCCCCCTGTGTGCTTTAGGGCTCATTTGTTGTTGTCTCTCAAGGGGTTTTAGCACGCAGATAGTTTTTTTAGATTGTTCACTTGTGATCTTTATGTTTTTCTAATGTAAGCACATAGGGCTATACCCTCCCTCTTAGAGGGCTTTTTAAGTATCCCATAGGTTTTGTTTGTGTTGCTTAAGCATTGTCATTCATTCCCAGGAATGCTTTTTATTTCTTTCTGGATTTCTTCCTTTGACCCAATTCATTATTCAAGAGTTTGATGTTTAGTCTACATGTGTTCAAGTAGGTAGTAGGGCTTATCCAGATGTTTTTTGGATGTTTGAAGCGTTTTTTTTGCACTGGTGGTCCTGATGAATGCAGAAAAGTTAGTTCATATTCTTTTTGTTTTTGTTGGGAGGTTTTGTTCTGTCCTCCCAGTATGGTGGTCAGTTTTGGGGAGAATTTTCCATGGAGTGGCCCTGAGTAGAAAGTTTATTATCTGGTATTAGGGTGAATTATTTGGTAGATGTCTGTTAACTCCATTTGGTGTATTTAAATCATGTCAGTCCAGAATGTCTCTCCTTGTTTTTATTTCTTTGTTCTGGTGTAATCTGTCCCAAAGGAAACAAGTGGTAAGTGAAGTCCCATACTATTAGTTGGGTGCTGGGGGTTGTTAATCTGTGCTTTGAGGGCCTGTAGAATTGGTCCCTTTTTATAAAATTTGGTCACCAGAAGTGTTTGGTGCGTATGTATTCAAGATTGTGAAATCTGCATGGTCAATTGTTCCTTTGATAAAAGATGTAATGGCCCTTCTTTGTCTCTCTGATTTATTTTACTTTGAAGTCTATTTGTATGTAATTAAAATATTCAGACTAACCTGCTTTCTTTTTTGGTACTATTTGCTTGGAAGATCTTTTTCCATCCTTTCACCCTTTTCCTTTTCACCTTAAGTTTGGTGCCTATCCTTGAGAGTGAAAGAGGTTTCTTGTAGACAGCAACATATAGATGGGTTTTGTTTTTCCTAATCCAATCTCTCAGTTCCCCTATGTTGTTGTTTTTGAATTGGGGAGTTTTAGTCCTTAAATATTAAGGGTTTAATAATTGAAAGACAGGTTTGTGTTACTTTCTTTCACCTTATTATCCCAGTTGATTTTTTAGTCTAAGTTTTCTACGTCTGAAAGTTATCTTTTTATTAAGGTCCTTCTTCTTTTTTTAATTTATTATTTCTGTAAGGTGCATGAATGGTAAACTTTCTGCATGCAGTCTGTGCATCCGTGTCCGGGCAATGCCGCGGAGGTCAAGGAAGAGGGTCTCGGATTCCCCTGGAACTGGAGTTCGCCTAGAATTGGAGTCCCTCAGACGGCTCTCGGCCGCCATGGGTGGGTGCTGGGGATCGAATCCCGGGTTCCTCTGCAAGAGCAGTCCCTGCAGCCTTAAAACCGCCCTCTTAACCGCTAGGCCATCTCTCCAAGCCCCTTAATTTCTCTTTCTAGTACCTGGGGATAGTTTTTGGCTCCCTCTCTTCCTGTCCTTTTTGAATTGCTTTAAGTATTTCCTGAAGGGTTGGTTTTCGAGCAATGTATTCTATCATCTTGTTTGTGTCATGGGAGATTTTTTCTCCTCAACTATAATTGAAATTTTTTGCTGGGTATAGTAACCTGTTTTGGCATCTATTGTCCTTTTAACACTGGGAATGCTTTGCTCACACATTCTTCGTTGCTTTTCATAGTTTTTTGCAAACTGAGAAGTCCCGGTTTTTGTTGTATAATTCTGATGGTTTTTCCCCTTATATGTAAACTGTTGTTTTTTCTCTGTGGCCCTTGCAGGAAAAAAAAAAAAAAAAAAAAAATTTTATCTCTGTTTTGGGCGTCTAGCATTTAAACTATGATTTGGGGGTGTGGAGAGTTTTCTTTTTCTGATCTTTTGTGGGTTGGAGTTCTATGGTGCTTCTTCTTGTATTTGTATGGGGTTTGTTCTTTTTTTATAGTTTGGGAAAATTTTCTCATACAATCCTGTTGAAGATCTATCAATACCATTTTCCTGGGGGAGTCTTGTCTCCTTCCTCTATTCCTATGATGTGGAGGTTTGATCTTTTCATAGTGTCCCACAGTTCCTGGTTGTTCCACTTTTGTGTTTTTAAAAATTTTTCATAATCTTTACTTGAGCTTTTTTGTTGTTCTGTGTTATCTTCCAGGTCTGATATTCTTTGTTCTGCTTCCTCCATTTTATTACTGAGGCTTTTTCCATTCCTTTCCTCTTAATTGGATGAGTGTTCTTTTTCCTTTTTCATTTAATCCTGTGATTTCTAGTAATTTCTAATACTAGATCCTCTAGTAATTTCTGACATTTGTCATTGTCTCCCTCTAGGTCCTTCTTGAGTTTTTCATTCTCTCTCCTTAGTTCTCTGACTTGTTCTTTATATTCTTTGATTTCTTTGAATATGTCTGCAGTTGTTCCTCTAAGATCTGTGTCCTGGGCCACCCTCAGGGGGATCCCACTGTAGGAATCTCCCACAGGGTTGGTAGAGCTTGGTGTGGAATCCTGCACCTTTCCCATGTTGTCCCTTCATCGTGTCCCTGGCATGTGGGTTTCCCTTTGCCTGTATTCCTATGCAAAACCCAAATGCCTCTTCACTGTGTTGAAGGCTTGCTTTGCTTGCCTCCTTCAGATGCCTTCTTTTGTGTGTGTGTGTGTGTGTGTGTGTGTGTGTGTGTGTGTGTTTCTCCTTGTTTATGGAGTGTTGACTTGTCTAGGTTTCAGGCTTTCAACTTTATTTATATATTGGAAGTCTAACTCACTCTTTCTGTTCTGAATGTTCTCCAAAAAAATCCACTTGGATACTCCCTCAGCAATTCCAGTTGGCAGGGGGTTGGGGGGATGGGATATACCTGGCTTAGCCAGTGCCCAGTACTCTGTGCTTCAGGTGGTCCTGGGAAGTCCCCGATCTAAGCTCTGTGCACTCAAGTCTCATTGTGGTAACAGGCCCACCTTTAATACCAGCTAGGACAGCCACGCAAGACAATGATTTAATTATCCAACAAACTAATGAAACAGTTATCCAACAACCTAGAGATAGAATTATCCAACAATCTGCCTGGCTGAAGCGCCCAGCTCCTATCTGTGCTTCAGGTGATCCTCATTTATTATTTTTATTTTATGTGTTTGAGTGTATTACCTGCATTCATGTAAGTACACTCATGTCCTACAGTGCCCATGGAGGTCAGAAGAGGGCGTCAGCGTCCCTGGAACTGGAGTTATGGATGGTTGTTAGCTACCATGTGTGTGCTGGGACTTGAACCTGGGTCCTCTGCAAGAGCAGCCAGTACTCTTAACTGCTGAGCCATCTCTCCAGCCCCTGATTGTGCTTTCTTAAAACTTCCACTCTTTTGACTGGGCATGGTGGCTCATACCTGTAATCCCAGCAGAGGACATGGGAGGCAGAGGCAGGTGGATCTCTGTGATTTCAAAGCCAGCCTGGTCTACATAGGGAGTTCCAGGACAGCTGGGACTACAGGGAGACCCTGTTTCAGAAAGATAAAAAACAAAACAAAACAAAATAAAAACAATAACAATAACAAAAACCCTTCTACTCTTTTGTTGATCTGTATTTATAGAGGACAAAAACAGTTGTAGTTGGCTTTAATTGTCAACTTGACAACCTAGAATCACCTGGGAAGAGAGCCTCAACGAGGGATTGTCTATATTATGTTGGCCTTTGGGCATGTCAATAGAAGACTGTCTAATTTAAGTTACTTGATGAGGAAAGTGTGGGCGGCGCCGTTCCCTAGGCGGGGGTCCTAAACTGTTTAAGAGTAGAAAGATTGAGCTGAGTACAAGCAAGTGGCCATGCATGCATTCGTTTCTCTCTGTTCTTGACTGTGATGTGATGTGATGTGACTAGTTGCTTCCAGTTCCTGCCACTGTGACACTTCCCTATCGTGATGGACTATAGCCTGGAATTGTGGGCTAAGCCCCTTCTCTAAGTTGATTTTTTTCATGGTAGTTTTATCATAGCAACATGAATGGAACTAGACAACAGTCCTCATGCTCATAACAAATTCTTTAAAATGTTGGCAGATACAAGATGATTCCATATACCTTTTTACTTTGTGAGTCTCAGTATGATTCTTCCTGCTTGATCTTACAGCAGGGTATATGGGCACTGCGGTGAAAGGTTGGTGGTTTCCGCTAGCCAATGGTGTGTTGCTGTGGGAAATAGGTCTGAAAAGCACATAGAGTGGCAAGAGGCAATCCAGGTGTCATTGGTGCGAAAGGAGAGAACCATGTCAATCTCAGCTGCATTAGGAACATCCCAGAATTAGGGTGTTTGGTTAGTTAGGCAGGATTGTTATTTTTGTAGATTGAGACTTGGAGAGGGCGATTTCAGGCAGACCACTGTGGTAAAACTCTCAGACATAGGAAGCATGAATTGTATCTGTGAGAGAGGTGGGGGTGATGTCCTATTTACTCAGCTTCTAGTGTCTAGGAAGGTGAAGAGGTGTGGTGAGGACCAAGGGGCAGACAGAGCTAAGAGCTCAGGCACGCTTGATTCATTGCTTCAATTATTCCTCCAGCTGTATTGTGATTCCATTGCAAGAATACCAGGCTTTAACCCATTTTGCCTGGGAATCTTAGGTTCCCTGACTTGAAAATGGAGATCTGTGTCCATCCTGAAGATTTAAGGCCATGTAAGTGAGGACTCCACCGACCACTTGGCATTCAGCAGAGGCTTGCTAACTAATGGACAGATACCATTACTGTTTGCTGGGCCCAGGAAAGCAGGAGGCACAGGAGTAGCTCCTGATGGGGGCGCTCTTATGGTTTGGATGAGAAAGGTTTCCTGTAGGCTCCCCAGCTTGTGGTGCCATTTTGGGAGGTTATGGAACCTTTGGGAGGTGGAGCCTGGATGGAGGAAATTGGTCACTGGGTCCTATTCCCGCTCAAGCCCTCTCTGCTTTCTGATCTACCAAAACGTGAGGAAGCTGGGTTGCAGTCTTCCACTGTCGTGGCTGGAGCTGCCATCCTCCACGACAGACTGAACCTTCCCAAACTGTGAGCCAGAAGCGCTTTGAGAACAGTCTTCTTCCAGTCTTAATTTGTTTCCGTGAGGTATTCTGCACAACAATGTCGGAAGGTCACTAATATGGGTGCAGGGTCACCGGGGGAAGAAGGCTGTCAGTGGAAGCTTGAGAGTGTGGGGTGATGTGACAGCAGTGGCAGCAGGGAGAGTCACAGGGCCAGTCACCGCCCAAGGGGTTAAGTTAGCAGATCCAAAGCAGGATTTAATGTCTGCGGGAGAAGGAAGAGAGAGGTCACCGTAAGTCTTTGTGTGGGAAGGAGAATTAGGGAAGACTGCTAAGTTCAGGATTGGACATACCCAGGTGGAGGCAGGAGGTAGCAGCCCTGGGTAGATGGCCACTCACACTGGAAATAGTAGGCCATTTTTTTTTTTTTTTTAATTTCCAAGCCAAACTGTATCCAGCTTTATTGAAGATACTTTGCGTAAATAGTCATGGTATTTCAGGCAGGACATGGGCAGACAATCACTAATAGTACACAAAAACTTTCAAGCTCCCTTCTTGTGTGGACTACCAAAGTCAGAAAGCCACTGTAAAATCCAATGAAGTCTTCATTTGATGCTCTGAATGGGGAGGGTGTTGAGTGAGGGTTGACAGTTCACATTAAGCATGTTTGTTGTTTAACAACTTTTCACAACCCGACCCCTCGACTTTCAGGAAATGAAATGAACATGGCAGAATTATCAGTCTGAAGATCCACAGTCTTTTAGAAAAGGAACCACTGCTCTTCTGAGGAAGCTTCTCAGTGATGTCACTGCACTCCAGATTGCCCAACATACTGGGCAAAACCAATTTTAGGGGGTCAAATCCCAACAGATCTCTGGTTTTAAGGGAGTTATGTCTATGTTGATTTTTAAGGTGGAGGGAGAGGAGTATATAAAACTTAATTTTGAATTTTCCCACACCACAAAGCATTCTGTGCCAAGGGGGGCATGTGTGTCAACATCAGGAAGTCCCCTCCCGGGAGCCAAGAGGAGTCTTTCAGAACGAGCAGGGAAAGGTGTTTCCCCCACATCAGTCCAGCTCGGGAGACATTGTTAGTTGTACATGTTCTTCCCCCCCAAATCAATGAAGTGTTCTGTGTGCTAACAACATAGCTTAAAAAAAAAGTAAAACAAAATTCTGCATTTTTATAAAACTTGATAAAAATAGTATTTCAAACTGTACGGTCACTAGCAGTACACAGTTACCAAATTGCACACGCTTCACTCGGCATCTCCAGTGCCTTCAGCTTTCAGCGCCTGCTCTGTTTCGGCATCTCCGTTTTCTGCAGGATTATTCCCGTCCTTGCCAGCATCGGCCTTTCTCTTCTTCCCTTTTGGCACCTGCTCTGCCTTCTCTGCAGGCGCCTTCTGAGGCTTGGGCTCTGGCTTTGGAGGAGCAGGTTTAGCAGATAGTCCTTGCAGATCTTCTCTGTGGCTCGTCCTTCACCTTGGCTTTTTCCCCTTTAGCGTCCCCTTCAGCCTTTCTCTTGGGAGGAGGCCACTTGTTAGGAGTGAGTCTGAAGGCTCAGCGTGGCAGATCACTGATTTCTGGCAGTGTGCTAGGAACACAGGTCAGAACAAGCAAGGGACCACCTGGAGGGCATGGAATCTGTGATCCAGTTTCCACATATGGAAAAGAAGCCAGTGTCAAAACTGGGCTCTTTGTAATCCCAGTACTTGGGAGGCAGAGGCAGGTGTATCTTTGTGAGTTCAAGGCCAAAAAGACAAAACAAAACAAAACAAACAAAAAAACCTCCAAACTGGGCTCATCTGAAAGCAAAAGGATGAATTCAGGAGAAACAGTGAAAGGAAGCTGGAGGAGATAGCCTGACACAGTTCATGGTTTACTAGAGTTGTCAGGAAATCAAAAACGCCTGACAGTGCTTTACACACGCACCCTCACGCACACGGCCATTCATATTGCAAGGTCATCCGCACACCCTCTATTATTCAGGCCTGTTGGTTTCCTCAGAAGGATGCTTCAGGAAACCCTCTGATCTCCCAGGGAAATGTGTTTATATTTAGAAGGTTTTGAGGGAAAGCCTATTGTTAAAGTTCAGTTTGCTGGGTTATCATTTGGAGGCCGTGGAAATGTCACCCACATGTCAGCTGCACTGAAGACCTTTTGTTTTTCTGAGAACTATGAGTTGAGAATATGACTTTGTGGTATTTCATCCTGGCACCGTGACCATGGGAATCTTGTGCTGGTGAAGGGAGTGCTGCCCTTGTCGTCGGAAGTTAACAGTTTTTTTTTTTTATTTTTTTAATTTTTTTTATCATTTCTTTATTGTTCCATTTGTTTTAGAAGTTAACAGTTTTGAGAAGTCGCCTAGGAATCATGGCTGACACCAGTGAGTGTCTTCTATGGGTTGTGGCTCATGTTAGCGTTTTTTGTTTTATGAGCGAGGCCCTATTATACCAATTTAAAAATGAGGAAACAGAGGCAAGTAACCTGCCCAAGCTGATTGTTAGGTAGTTTCTGTTGCTGTGACAACCACCATGACTAAAAGCAACTCAGGGGAGGAGATGGTTTAGTTGGCTTACACTTTCAGGTCACAGTCCATCATTGAGGGCAATTGGGATGAGAACTCAAACAGGAGGTTGAACGTAGAAGCCATGGCGAAATGCTGCTTCTTGGCTCACTCTCTGTCTCTGTCTCTCTGTCTCTGACTCTGTCTCTGACTCTGTCTCTGTCTCTGTCTCTGTCTGTCTCTCTCTCTCTCTCTCTCTCTCTCTCACACACACACACACACACACACACACACACACACACACACAGCTAGCTTTCTTATGCAGCCCAAGACTGCCTGCTGTGGAATGGTATTCTGGATTCTTCCACATCAATGAACAATCAAGACAATCTCCTGCCCCGCCCTCACCGAATGCACACTGACGATTCTGGTCTGGGAGATCCCTGAACTGACACTCCCTTCTCAGGTGACTCTAGGCTGTGTCTAGTTGATAATTAAAACTAATTAAGATAGTAACAGCCAGAGGTGGTAGAATTAGGATTGTGCCCATTCACCGCACTCTTGAGCTTACACGTATATCTTATATGCATTTATTCAACCTTGCCAGATGTTAGAATCTGTTAGGAAGATTTAAAAAAAAATCTCATTTATCGGGGTGGAGAGATGGCCTAGCGGTTAAGAGCGCCAATTGCTCTTACAGAGGACCCGGGTTCGATCCCCAGCACCCACATGGCGGCTGAGAACCGTCTGAAACTCCAATTCCAGGAGAACTCCAGTTCCAGGGGAATTCAACACCCTCTTCTGACCTCCGCAGCATTGCATGACACAGGTGCACAAACCTGCATGCAGACAGTACATTCATTCACATACAGAAATAAAAAAAAAAAATCTCATTTATCAGGCTGCACCCCCAAACCCAGTGAATTAGCCTGTCTGGGGTAGGATCTCGCTTTAGTACTATTTCAAAGCTCCTCAGATGCTCCTAGCTTCCATCACAACTGAGAATCACTGATGGACGTTCCTGGTAGAGATGCCACTGGGGAGGGTTCCTCACACGGCTGTGCACAGCCATCTCCTGGGGCTGTGCCCCAGTGACTGGGGTAGCCCTGAGACTTTGCATTTCTCACCAGTGCCCAGACAATGTGGTGCCGCTGGTCTTTGGCTTTCCTGACTTGAGTGAAGGCTAATCTTCATCGTCCTTCCTATGTCTCTACTGATAACTGTCATGGAATCGTGATTTGACTGTGTGTCCCTCTTCTGCCAAGAATGTGAGGGACATCCTGTCCCTTCAACAGCTTGTAGAGGAGGGATCATTTCCCCTCACTTAGAGATGAGGAACTTGCAGTTTACTGAGGTCCGCTAGAATCCCAGGCTGAGTCCCCAGAACCTAACACCTGTGTGAGTAACTACCGTCTGGGCTGCCTTCCTGTGTGCATGGAGCGATCGTCACTGAGGAGAACCTTCTATGGCCTTGTCTTTTCTGACCACATGTATTAGAGTAGAATCTGTGTTAGTGCATTCAAGCTGCCATAACAAAATTTCAAGAGTGGCGTCTAAGAAACAGAAAGTTATTGCTTGTAGTCCTGGAGGCAAAAGAACCCCCAAGGTCAAGGCAGCAGTAAGCGAGGGCCCACCTTTTAGATGGCTGTCTGCTCTGTAACTGGAGGTGGAAAGCACAAGGGATCTCTTTGCAGTGCTCTTTTATAAGGACACTAAGCACCTCCCAAAGGCCCTACCTTCTACTTTGGGGATTAGGATTTCCACATTGACACTGAAATTTTGAAGGCACATGTTCTGGATGGCCTTCATGGTTAACTACATACACCTGGCTATAGGGAACCTCAGTTGAGGAATTTCCTCCATTGGACTGGCCTGTGGGCAGGTCACTGGGACATTTTCTTGATCGTTGAGTGATGTGGGAGGGCCCAGCCCACTGTGGGCAGTGACACCCCTGGGCAGGTGGTCTTGTGTTGTATAAGAAAGC
Source organism: Rhizomys pruinosus (assembly GCA_009823505.1). NCBI lineage: Eukaryota > Metazoa > Chordata > Mammalia > Rodentia > Spalacidae > Rhizomys > Rhizomys pruinosus. Next base: position 992,578 of record VZQC01007259.1, on the reverse strand, counting down.
AGGCTGATAGCGGTTAAGAGCGCTGACCACTCTTGCATAGGACCTGGGTTCGATCCCCAGCACCCACATCACCACTGAGAACTGTCTTTAACTCCAGTTCCAGGGGAATCCGACACCCTCTTCTGACCTCTGAGGCATTGCACAACACGGGTGCACAAACCTACATGCAGACATTATACTCATACACATATATAAATAAATAAAATTTAAAAAGATGTTAAAAAAAAAAAGAAAGCAGGCTGAGCATGGGCCAGGACAGCAAGCCAGTAAGCAGTGTTCCTCCATGGCCTGTGTTCCAGGTTTCTGCCTTGGTTTCTCTTGATGATGAACTGTGCTCTAAGCCAAATAAATCCTTCCTTCTACAAGTTGGTTTTGGTTAGTGGTTTTATCACAGCAATAGAAAGTACAGCAAACATTCCAACCTTAGTAGGGGATCCCGGTACACTGTCCCAGGAAATCTAGCAGTTATTTGGAGTACTTCTCGTTCCAAGCATCTATTTTCTCCACTCCTTCGGTTAGACCTGTATTGATCTATGAGAACACTTTAGACTGCAGAGGGGTTGCTTTATGAAGGACATTTATGTTTCCAATAAAGTTTGCCTTCAGGACCACAGAAGCTTATTGCATTTGTAGGAGGCAAATGGTAGATTTGAGCATGGTTTCTGACTTAGTGTTATCCCTTGGGAGGCTGGCTGAGTTACAGCTCTTAGGCTTTTTCCTAGACTAGTCATCGTATGGTCTGGTGACTTCAGTTTTTGAAACACTCCAAGCTCCTTAAGTATACACTAATATTTAAAAAAAAAACATATGTAGTTTTTAATGGACCACGTGTTTGTATCCCCCCTTCCCGAATACATGTATTGAACTCGTACCCCTCCGAGGTTGTATTAGGAAGTGGGGCTTCTGTGTTAGGGTCAGGTGAGGTCCTAAGATGGGGTCATCAGGAATGGGGTCAGTGGGTTGCTGCCCTCGCTGCTTCCTCTCATGAGAGATTACAGAGATGTGGGCAGCACAGCCCGGGGAGGACCCTGACCAGGACGCACTGTGCTGCCGCTCCGATTGCAGGCTTCTCATTCCACATCTGTTTCTGAGCAACTGCATTTATGATATTTTGTCCCTTTAGCCTGAGTTGAGACAGTGGTCTGAACTACATTTACCTGAGAACTTGCTAGAGATGCAAATTATGGTACCCCAGCCCAGTCACATTGAATTAGAGATTCTAGGGATGGGTCCAGCTGTTACAGTGACCCTCAGGGTGGTCCTTGTATACATTAACATGCCAACCACTGGCTCCTTTCTACTCAGAATTTCATCCAAGGAGCAGTGGGCTCTGCATCATCTAGGAGATTAACAAGGCATCGCCTTGGGTCTACTTCCACTTGCTGATTCAGAATCTTCATGTCACAGGATCAGTGTACATTCACAGAGGAGAATACATGCTGGGTATGCAGTTTAACATGAAAGAGCTTTAAAAAAATACCTCAGACTGCCTGAGTCACGGACACTGAGCATCTCTCTGAATAATATTGGGGTTGACTGTTTATAATACGCCCTAATGAAATTTACCTTACAGATGCTGAGAAACCTTCCAGATGCTGAGAAACATTCCTACCTCTCCCCCTTTTTTAGGAAAAGAAAACATTACCATGTTTTCTTTTTCCTAAAAAGTAATGAAACCACTCCCTAACTGTAAACTAGAGCCAATTTGTTTACAGTGGTAATTTCTATAAAACAGGCATAACGTATTAACTGATTGATAGGCATGGAGCCTGTGAAAGGATAATTCTTATCTAGAGCCAAATCAAATATTAAAGTGTTTATAAGTTGTGTAATCAAGCCCAAATATATTACTAGCAGATGAAAGCTCTGACATCATCAGCAATGGATTATTACTGCCTAGGAAGATGTTGGCTAGGGTTATTCAAACCCCGACCCCCCCCCAAATTATAAAAAGGCCCTTGACCTATTAAAAATGGGATATACTGCAAGGAGGAAAGGCAGAAGTTCCCCGTTGTCTGAAAAGGAAACCTGGAAATAAATACGTTGAGCATGGAAAAATGTTATGAGTCATCACTTGCTTAGTGGGCATACCAAATGGCCTCTTGAAATGCTAGAGAGAATTACCAAAGGCCACTAAATCAATAATGCTAAATATTGGGTCTCCTTCGGAGACAAGCTAAGAACTCCTTCGCTAATCTATCAGCTGACAACATCAACAAGCCTGGAGATACTGGTACTGTAGTGGCAGCGCAAGTGTCTATATATATCCCACTATTTGCTATTTAGCCTGCTTCTCCTCGGAGGAATAACAGCACGCACGGATGCCACACAGCTTTATGTCTCTCTATGGTTCTGGGGATGTTATAAGTCCACAGAGTCAAAGAACTTGATCAACCCTTTATAGAGAAACCACAGAATTTGCGAGATTAGCATACCATCAAAAGCATCGTGTCTATGCTCACAGTCTTAGCTTGCCATAATATTGTGTAACCTGCTTTAAAGCAGCATTTAAACAATCCAATTGCTTGTGCTTTCGTTATTATACACTAAAAAGGTATCACTGAAAGATGTCAATCCCATGAAGGAAAGCACCAGACTGTCAGAGTCCAAAAGGACACTCCAAAGAATTAACTGTTTCTTCCATCCACTGTGCCCTTTCCCAAAGCCTAGGGAACAAACTGCGGAAGAGGGAGTTGTAAGGTAGATTGTAAGGGATGTGGAGAGATAGTGGTGAATCATAAGATTACAGGAATAAGTTGGACTCCTGATTTTGATTAACATTCTTGTGCATACAAGTTTCTCAACTGGACTATGGGAACCTTGGGTTGTTCAAAATTTGGACATAGATACTTGCAAAATGCACCAATTACCTAATTGTATGACATACTGAGTAACATCAATGTTATCTGCAAACAACTGTGTCATTATATTGTAGAATCCGTTAAAAAAAATAAATTAAAAAAATACCTCCTTCTAAGGATGTAGAAGCCAGCCATTGTTAAGATTGATCGGGGCTAGTCATCAGTGTTAAAAGTTTCTCACTTGGGGCTGGAGAGAGGGCTCAGCAGTTTAGAGCACTGACTGTTCTTGTAGAGGACTCAGGTTCAATTCCCAGCACCCACATGGTGGTTAACAACCATATATAACTACAGTTTCTGGAGAATCCAAGTGCCCTATTCTGAGCTCAGTGGACATTGGATGAAACAGGTGTACTTACATACATTCAGGCAATATACTCATACACATAAAATAAAAACAACAAATAAAATATTTAAAAAGTTCTTAGGTGGTTCTAATTGAGTAACTAATGAGACCCCTGGTTTAAGTTTTGGTACCCATTTGTTCGAGGTTTGTTTTTATGCTTTGGGCATGGGTTGTGAGAGAGGTCTGTACTTAGTGATACTCATCCACCATCCCAGAACTTGGTCCCCAAAGGAGGGATGAGTCATCGTAACATTTTCAGAGGCAGGAGAAACGATGGAAGAGCTCAAAAGCAGGAGCACAAGTGAGAGGGACAGCCAGGGAGAACAGTTTTGGGGGCATGGGAATTGAGAGATGGAGTCTCTTGTCTGGCCTCCAGCCACAATGCTTCTTAACACCTGATAAGAGTCTCTGTAGCAGTGCAGGTTCATGGGCTCTACTCTGGAGAGCTAATCTCTGTAGGGCCTGAGGAGGCCCCAGTAAGTCTCATTGTCAATCCAAATGATTCTAATGTGAAAGTCTAGGGCCCTATCCTGAAACAAGCACTGCTAGAAGACTGTGTTCTGGTTGGCTATTAGAATTGCCTAGAGAAACTAAATAATACAGGTTTCTAGGTCCTGTCCCCAACTCTTCTAGTTTGTTAGGTCTGATGGGTCAGTGTGGCTTATTAAGCAGTCCAGGTCTTCCAAACTGTGATCTCAGGAACCCCTGAGATTCCTCTGTAATGTCAGAGGGTACCAAGGGAAAAGGGAGATTAAACCCTCTGGTTTCATCTATTCTTATATTAACTTTCAGTGTAAAATGATATTTGAAGAGAGGTTTCCATCTTCTAGAACAATTTTGCTAAGTAACTGTAACTGTCCATTGACACAGATCCTGCCTCAAGCTGGTTGGGTTGTCACTTCCTGAGTGACAGTTTTGAGGACAGCTTCTCTGCCTGTGGACTGCTCATCTTTCCTGACATGTTGGCCTTAACCACTGAGCTGTCTCCTACCTGGCCTGCGGTGCTGAGCATCTGGGTGACCTGAACCCACTCTCGTGATAGAGTTGCCAACTCTATCTGCCTTATTACCACAGTATGGAGTTACTTTGCAGCCAGCAGTACTGGTCACTGCAGGAATACCCTTTGCATAAATCACAGTTCCTTAAGGTAGTGACTATCAAATAGGACTGTGGCTTTTAAAGTATTTCATGGTACAGTATCACCCGGATTGCCTGCTGAAGTGCAGATTGCTGGGCCCAAGCCAGAGTTTCTAGTTCCAGTGGGCAAGAAAATGGGCATTTCTAGAAAGATCTGAGGTTCCCCTGGTGCTGTTGGTCCATAAGACTACATAATGTTGAATATATTGGGGTCCTGCTACCACTGGGACTACCACTGGGTAGTTCTTCTTCCCATGTTGAAATATATGAGGAAAGAAAGAGCTTTTTGGGAGACTAAGCAATTACTGGGAGGAAGAACTCTGAGTAAATCAGGATTGGGGCTCGGCCCCATTATGTGCTTTGTGGGGCTCACCTGCTAAGCCACCTGCCATTCACGACATTGTTTCTACAGATGCAATTGCTATCTCACGGACCCTGCCAGAATGACTTATGGCTGTGGTGAAGATCTGGCTGTGACTTCTTAGTACGCAGCCTGGGCTGAGAATATGACAAGTCATCACTGGATTCTGATTATCAGAGAGGCAAAAAACGATGAAAGTGACCTCTATTTCACTGTCTTTTATTTATTTATTTATTTATTTATTTATTTATTTATTTATTTATTTTTGTCTTTTTGAGACAGGGTCTCCCTCCCTGTAGCCCCAGCTGGTCTGGAACTCGCTCTGTAGACCAGGCTGGCCTTGAACTCACAAAGATCTGCCTGCCTTTGCCTCCCAAGTGCTGCCACCACGCCTGGCTTTTAAAAGGTCTCTGTTCCTTGCAACTTAAAGGCGTGCGCCACCACACCTGGCTTTTAAAAGGTCTCTGTTCCTTGCAACTTCATGGCCCTGAGCAAGTTCTGGTGGCAGATGGAAGTGTCCTCCTGTGGTGAAGCAGACTGGGTGATGGGCCCTGCTGCTGGAGTCAGAGGCCATCAAAACTTTGGCCAGGTCCTGTACCAGTTGCTGGTGGGAAATTCTCCGGGATACCTCCCCTTGTTGTTGAATATTTTAACCATGAAATTGACAATAATTACTATGGTGTTGCAGGAAAATGAATGATCTAGAAAGTATACTATTAAGTGAGGTGACCCAAATTCAGAAAGACAAAAGCCTCATGTTCTTTTTCATATATAGATCCTACCCTGTAGTGTGTGTGTGTGTGTGTGTGTGTGTGTGTGAAGCCTAAAAAAATTAGAAAGGAGACCAAGAGAGAGTGATGAGGAAGTTCAGAGGAGGAAAAGATACTGAGGGGGAGATTTCAGGAGGGGATCAGAGGTGGCAGGGGGTCAGGGAGAGCAAGGGGAAGGGAATCTGTTAAAACATACTGTGCCGGGCTGGAGAGACGGCCTAGCGGTTAAGAGCACCCACTGCTCTTGCGGAGGACCCGGGTTCGATCCCCAGCACCCACATGGCGGCTGAGAACCGTCTATAACTCCAGTTCTAGGAGAACTCCAGTTCCAGGAGAACTCCAGTTCCAGGGGAATCCGACACCCTCTTCTGACCTCCACGGCATTGCGCAACACGGTGCACAAACCTACATGCAGACAGTACATTCATACACATACAGAAATAAATAAAATTAAAAAATAATGTTTAAAAAATACTGTGCTCAAAACTGTCCAATGGTATCCAATATTGTGGCTGCTAATTTAAAAATACATTTTTAAGCTGGGCATGGTAGCCTTTAATCCCAACACTTGGGAGGCAGAGGCAGGTGGATCTCTGTGAGTTCAAGGCCAGCCTGGTCTATATAGTGAGTTCCAGGACAGCCGGGGTTACAGGGAGACCCTGTCTCAAAAAGACACACACACATAAAAATTTAAAAATCCTACTGTAGTAGTTCAGCTCTGTGCTATGGTGGGATATTTTTAATTTCAGTTTTCAGCTGTACATTTGGGTGACTCTACTGGCTGCCCTTGAATAGAGGTTTTGGTAATAAAGATCATTATATTTGTGCAGGTCATGGGGCGGGTGTCAGTGTTACGATGAAAAGAAACATGAGTTTAATGTTTAGTAAAGTGGAATCAGGCAAAATCACTTTCTTGTTTTCTGGCCCTGAGGCTGGGTCTGGAGTCAGGGTAAATGATAACAGAGATGAGTGCTTCTGCCTGGGTGTGAACATGGCCACCGATGAGCTCTGCTTTGTACTTCCGGAAGGTTAGGCCCAGGACTACTTTGACAAAGTGCTCTTGTAGAGGGAATTTCCAGCTCCCTTTATCCTGCTTACTGAAAGAAGTAGCAGGTAATAGAAAATAGAAAAATGTCCTGGGCATGACATATTACAAAACTATTCTTTGCACTGTCCCTCTTACAGTTGGTGCTATTCTTTGTCCTGCCTTAACAATAGAAAGAGCAAGCAACCCTGCGTAACTCCTGGGCTCTGGAGTCTGTGCTAGTTGCTTAACGTTGAGTGGGTTCTGTTGTCATGGAGTTGTATCATAGGTGGTTGAATGAACCTGAAAAACTACATGTGCTTGGCAGAGAGAAAAAAAAAAATCACCTCATTTGTAGAATGACATTTTGAAAGGCAGTGTACTGGTCAGCTAAGTAGATTTCCAAGACTAAGTTTCTCTTTTTTTATTGCTTATTATTTTATTATTATTTTTTTAGATGGGGTCTCCCTGTAGCCTCAGCTGGCCTGGAACTCACTATGTAGAGCAGGCTGGCCCCAGTGTCAGAGATCGGCCGGCCTTTGCCTCCTAAGTGCTGGGATTAAAGGCGTGAGCCACCACACCCAGCTCTTTCTCTTTTTTTAGACAAGGTCTAGATTTGAAGCCCCAGCTGGCCTTGAACTCAAGATCCTCCTGCCTCAGCCTCCCAAGTGCTGGGATTATAGATGTACACCACTGTGCCTCGTAATTCTGACTGTAATGTTTCACCTTAGGAAATTCCTTCATAGCTCCTTCTCCAAAATGAGGCTTCCTTTTCACTGTCCTCAATTCACAGATGTTGTAGTTGAGGCTGAAGGAGTCCAAATAGCCTGATGCTGCTCACAGGGCCTCTTCATGATTTCGGTGGTTAACCTTGGTTTTCAAGTTGATATGATTTAGAGTCACCATTGAAACATATCTCTGGGCATGTCTGTGAGGGACTGTAGATTAGGTTCATTGAGGTGGGAGGATCCATCCTAAATGTGAGCACTGTTTCACCGGCTGGGGGCCTGAATAAAAAGGATAAAGCGAGTGGAGCACCGGCATTCATCTCTTCTGCTTCCTGGAGGCAATGTGGCCAGCTGTCCCCAGCCCCTGCCAAACTGTAACTTCCTTCCTGTGATAGACAGATAGTGCCCTCAGACTGTGAGCCAGAATTAAACTTTTGCTTTCTTAAGTTGCTTTTGCCAGATGTCACAGCAACAAGAAAAGTAACTAAGAAAGCAATGGAATTCTGATTTCAGCCTGCAGTTTTGATTCCAGAGCTTGTGTTCCTCAGCAGTACCAGGACATACAGTCGTGTCCTTGGAGCCATGCAGGCAGGACGGTGAAGGAAAATGAAACATATCCCTAGGAGGACAGGGTGTAGGAAGGGAATGGGTATACTGAGTCAGAGGAAAAGAAGACACAGGCAGTGTGGTAGAACTTTCTTCAGACTCTGGGAAGGAGAGCAGTGGATGGGAACTATAAGCAAACAGATTTTAACTCAGCAAAAAGAAATGCCTTTTATGAAAGAGCCATTCCAAGATAACCAAACCTGTTTGAAAACAAGGTACTTGCCTTGGGCAGAGTGATGGTAGGAGAACTGTCATTCTTGGATGAGCTTCTACTCTTCTGAAAGCCTATGACGTAAGCTTTTGCCACAGTGGAACCAATCAGTTTGCATCTGTTCTTTATGATGCACTTTAGGATGAGCTGTTTGATGGGTTCATCATCTTACATGAGCATTATGTGCTTTACAACACAGCTTTTATTGGGTGGAGAGATGGTTCAGTGGTTGAGAGCACTTGCTGCTTTTCCAGAGAACCCGAGTTCAGTTCCCTATGTTGGGCAACCCACTACCCCCTGTTATTCCAAGGATTCGACACTCTCTTCTGACCTCCTCTGATACCCTCCACATGTGCAGAAAAATAAATAAAAAGAGGGGCTGGAGAGGTGGCTTAGGAGATAAGAGCACTTTTTGTTCTTCCAGAGAACCTGGGTTCGACTCCCAGTACCCACATGTGGCTCCGGCCCTCTTGTCCTTCACGCCTTCACAAGCCCTACATATACACCAATAAACATGCTGGCAATTCAGAGACTTGTACAAAATTTAAAAAGTCATCGAAAAATAAAAAAGAGAGGGCTGAAGAGATTGCTCAGCAGTTAAGAGCACTGGCTACTCTTGAAGAGGACCTGGGTTCAATTCTCAGCACCCACATGGCAGTTAATGACCATCTGTAACTCTAATTCCCAGGGAATTCGATGCCTTCCTCTGACCTTGGGCATTGCTTACATACATGCAAGTAATACGTTCGTACACATAAAAACAATAAATAAAATATTTAAAAATTAAAAAGAAAAATAAATCTTAAAGAACAGCTTTATTAAGATATAATTCACATATCGTGAATAGGAAGCAGTTTATCTACTGAGCCCCCTCTCCCCCAGTTCTAAAGCCAATTTAAACACATGTACAAAGTCACAACCATATATGGATAAAAGAGCATTTATTTAATTTCGAAATGCTCAGGATCAAACCTAGACCCTTGTTCATTTTAAGCACATGCTACCACTAAAGCTAAAAGGAGCATTTTAAACTCATGGATTTACTAGGATAATTTAGCCATTCACAGGGATGTCAGGAGTGGGAAACCTATTACAAATCTAAATTTGATCTATTATTGTTTTGAAAAGAGAGCTTTGCTCATTCCATTCAGCTGTCCCTTTTGGGACCTTGATGTCTACAGTTACATTTCAGCTTAATTTCTGAAAATGCATACGTTACATTTTCACAGTGAGAGTTGGTAGCGAGAGGATTAGCTGCTTGCAAATGCATCCTCAGCCATGCATCTCCCTTCCGCTTTGAGGAGCGGCCTCAGATTTCATAGTGAGGTGTCAACTGTTGGCCCTTGTGGGATGTGAGCGTCTCTGTAGCAGGGTGTTCTCTCACAACACTTGGCATCAGTTATATTTGAAGGCATTTTTATTTTAGTGAGGAAAAGCCTTGGTTTGGTTTGGATGGCATTGCTTCCAGAGGACACCATGCTCGGTCACATAATACCGCTATTAATTTGCCTTCAGGAATGCTGTCAGAATAACTCAAATGGTTATTTGAAAAGGTTCTGCCTCAGCCATTATTCTTCATTCAGTTATGAACATCAGTTTGGAAATGTCTTGAGTGTAAGAATGACCACACAGTATTTTATTTTAGCTCTGAGATGTCTGCTGTCATCTTGCTGTGGCCAGTTTTACTTTGAATGATAGTGTGTGAAAGAAAGAAAGGAAAGCGCGAATAGTACCTAAATATGTTTGATTCAACAAGAAAGACTGTTTTAGGCTAGTGGGACATTCCTTAGGTAGAAATAATATTCTGTCTCAGAAATATGACCTGTTTCTTTATGGCCTTCTCAGAATATTTTAGTGTGTGGACAGGATGAATTGGGAGTAGAAGAAAATAATTGACACCTGACGGATGTTTCTCTGAGACAGGAACTGTCTTTGCATATGTTAATTAATCTACATAGAAGCTGACTTTTCATTGGTCACATTTTACAGATGGGAAAACTGAGGCACAAAGATAATAGTATTTCAGGCCACATAACCCAGTCACTGGCTGACCTAGAACTTGTTCTTGGCCACCAGGCTTTTGAGGAACCACTGTGACCATCCCTAATCAGAATAGATTATTATTTTTTTCATATTTTACTCTTTCCTACCTTTATGTTAAACCAACTTTGAGATACTTGCCTGTGAAGTTGACAGTTATTTCTGTCTTATAAAGCTTATTTTGATTGCTCCAATTTTTCAACAAAAGCCTATCTTGGTTAATAATTTTGCATGATGAACATACATGAAGCCAGCTTTTTGTGGCTGGTGAGGTGGCTCAGCTGGTAAACACACTTGTTACCAAGTCTCATGACCTGAGTTCCATTTCTGGGCCCCACATGCTGGAGGAAGACAACCGACTCTTGCAAGTTGTTCTCTACATGTAGGTTGTAGCATGCACATGTGCACACACAGAGAGAAATAAGTAAATGTAATAAAAGCTAGCTTTTCAAACAGATCAAATATGCTGATAATAGGGCTAGACGTATTAATCAATCATAGTATATGAAGAATTGGTTTCAAAGCTAAAATAATATAAGTTCCAATATAGTACAGTCATCATAAATTCTAGTGTATGGCACTCTGTCTCATACATTGTTTATATTGTAGAAGTTACAGCTCTTAAAACTTTAAGTATGTTTAAACTAGCCCTTTAAGCGAGTTAAAATTTCTTTTCAAAAAAGTAATGTTGATTTTTTTCCATACTATAATAATAATAACAGGCCATGATAGAAAATCTGGAAAGTATAATATAAACAAAGCTTAATAATTTATATAATTTTGTTACTCATAGGGAAATAATTCATGTTAGCATCTAAGTATATTCTCTTTCCACCTTCATTCCTGCATTCATTTCTTCATCAATTGCTTTGATGATCTCCTAGGAGCAGATGCTGTTCTCACACAGGGCAAAGGTGGCCACTGCTTTTCTCCGCGTGGAGCTGTGCTTCAGAGGGAGAAGCTGACAGTGACTGGATAAATCCGTAAATAGTGTCTGGCAGGGAGAAAATCTTTGAAGAAAAGAGAGGCAGAAAGGCTGATGTTTTGGGGGAAGGGTCTGGAGGAACCTGCTTGATGCAAGACAGGCAAGCAAGGAGCCCAGCGAAACTCAGGCCGGTGCCAGGAACTGGCTGTGGGAAGTGGGCCTGGCTGCTGCTCCATTTGATTGGAGGGTTTGGAGCAGAGGAGTGATGTTACCTGGTTTTGGTTCTAACAGGCCTTCTGGTTTCTCTTGGAAGAATAGAAATAGGAGGCGGGTAGGCAGAGAAGGTTTGTTGGGAGGGGGTAAGAAGAACGGTCAGCTTCATGATGTAAAGTAGAGCCTACAGGAAGTGGAGCCTACAGGAAGTGGAGCCTACAGGAAGTGGAGCCTACAGGAAGTGGAGCCTACAGGAAGTGGAGCCTACAGGAAGTGGAACCTACAGGATGTGGAGCCTACAGGATGTGGAGAGGATTTGATGGTTGGTGTGAGGAAAAGAGAAGACAGATCTGTGGCATCTTTTTAAAATTACATATTAAAAACCCCTCCTTCGTATGTTAATATCCTAACCACCAGTATCTCAGAGATGGCTACCTGAGGACCTAGGGTCAATGTAGATGTAGTTAGCTAAGGTAGAGTCATGGACTTCTGGCCTCTGGGGCTCTGAGGCAATGTGTTTCTGTTGTTTGAGTTTTGTGGTGTTAGCCCTGGCAAGTGAACATCCTTTGTGAGCACTGTGGGCAAACCATGGCTCCTTTCAGGAAGATGACTACTGGGAAGCAGGTCTTGTTTGAAGTTTGGGGTAGAGGGAGAGGGACACAAAATATGCTAAGTGTGAGAAGCTTGTTGTATATTTATGGGGATCTAACAGTTGGACACTGCAGTTCAGGTAAGATGACACAGCCTGTTATCTAACTTGGGCTACAGTCTCTGGAAACCAAAACCATGGGGCTAAATAAGATTCCCCTGGAAGGGTATCCATGAAGTGAGGAAGCCTGGGAAATTGCAACTCTTGGGAAGAGAGAAGAGAAAGAGGGTTTGGGGTTAGGCAGGAAGAAGGGTGGCCGCTTGTGGCAGCCCAGTACCCGAGGGAAGGAAGTGCTAAGAAGGGAACAGATGGACAGACCTCTCCTGGCCAGCATGGTTGATGGCCATGAAGGGAGGGGACCAAAACCCCCACTGGATTTGACAGTCTTCATGTCACTGATAACTCTGACAAGATGAGATTCAGAGGGGAGGTGGAGGCACAACACTGATTGGAATGAGGTCAAGAAAAAGTGGCAACTTAGAAACCCTGGCATTACACCACAAGCAGTTTTCATGTCCCTGAAAGTTCTTCAATATTGCTTTTAATGACCGTATCACATGCCACCATTTTTATATAGTCTGTGTTTGATCTAAGAGTAGAATGCCTGTAATTTTTACTGCTATGTTGATTGCAATACTGCAGTGTGTATATTTGAACATAAAACTCCCTACATTATGAATGATACAATGCAGCGGATGTTTGTTTTTAGGGCTTCTTACTGACTGACTTAGAGAGGTCACAAGATCTAACAACTGTGTGCACCTCCAGAGTGTAGGAGCAGGAGGATCTCACTGTGTAGTTCTCTTTTACGTGTTCATGATTGACCAGAACACACACAGAACAGCATTAAATTACCATACTGATGGTATGTGTTTAATTAATATGTTAAAGTCTTTATTAGTCTTTCTTGTTTGTCCCGCGCAGCAGTCTCGCCGGCAAGAACTTCACGCGGACAACAGGATTCTTTTGCAGCAGTATTTATTGTGCACAGTTCTTTTAGGAGAAGGACCCTGAAATGGGGCAGAAGCACTGCTTATATAGCAGTCTAGAGGGCTCGTGCATGCTCTGGATAGGTGCACAGTCCGATGCCTCATTTGCATATTAAAAGCGCGAGCTCAGAGAGCGGTAGTCATGCGCAGTCTGCAGGCAATAAGCGGAAGTCAGTGATCATGCTAATGAGTGCTCCAGATTGAAGCTCTCCCATTGGCTGGGAAATGAACTGGGTAGTTAGGCGACAAAATGGCGATCATAAGACCTGGCCAGGGTCCAAGGCGCCATTTTGGTCAACGTCCGCTCTCTACA
>VZQC01007259.1:963573-977389 GCA_009823505.1 Rhizomys pruinosus | reverse complement strand
CCAGCATTGGTGAGGGGTCCTCCTATTTCTCTGCATGCCCTCAACCATGACTGTAGGCCTTTTGTCTTACGGGGGATGATGGCCGCCCTGCATTCCTTAGTGCATTGTTTAAAAATGAGTTGCTCTATAAGGGGCATTGCCTGTTCCTGGTCCCCAAAAATCCTTCCCGCAGCTTCCAATAGTCTAGCAACGAAGTCAGAAAAGGGCTCACTTGGGCCTTGAATTATTTTTGTTAAATTGCCCGAGACTTCTCCCTTTGTTAGTCAGTGCTTTCCAGGCACGCAGCGCTGCAGTAGCTATTTGGGTGTAAACAGCAAGGGGCATGTTGGTCTGATCAGCGGCGTGCTCTCCCTGACCGGTAAGCATTTCAAATGTCCATCGGGCCGCCTCGCCTCCAGCTGTAGCATTAGAGTGGGCTTGTGTCTGGCAGGCATCATGCCAGAGTGCTTTCCATTCCAGATATTGCCCAATTGTTAGGAGGCAAGTTTTTGCAACATACTGCCAGTCTGTTGGTGTCATGGCAATACTGGCCAGGCGTTCTACTTGTGATACAGTAAAATTGGCATTAACCCCATAAGTGCGGACAGACTCCGCTAACTCTTTAACTTGTTTGTGCTCTACGGCACGGTGGCCCCGACCACCATCATCAGTCTCAATGACTGGGAACATCTGTCTCATGGCATGCCGCACCTCCGGGGAGCAAAAAGAGGTGAAACATTTCCCAGGTGCATAAGGCGGAGGAGCAGAAGGCACAAGGGTGGGTGAGCTGCGGGGCTCGTTTACTTTCAGTTTTAACCTGTCCCACCTCCGGGCAGACTGAAAGTGTTTATTTTTATACCGGGCCGCTTCCTCCTCTAAATCATCCTCCTCGGATGGTGACAGTTCCTCATTAGACTCTGAATCAGTTAATGTTAAAGTTTGCACGTCTTTAAACGGGTATAAAGTATCCTTGCAGTCTCGCCGGCAAGAACTTCACGCGGACAACAGGATTCTTCTGCAGCAGTATTTATTGTGCACAGCTCTTTTAGGAGAAGGACCCCGAAATGGGGCAGAAGCACTGCTTATATAGCAGTCTAGAGGGCTCGTGCATGCTCTGGATAGGTGCACAGTCCGATGCCTCATTTGCATATTAAAAGCACGAGCTCAGAGAGCGGTAGTCATGCGCAGTCTGCAGGCAATAAGCGGAAGTCAGTGATCATGCTAATGAGTGCTTCAGATTGAAGCTCTCCCATTGGCTGGGAAATGAACTGGGTAGTTAGGCGACAAAATGGCGATCATAAGACCTGGCCAGGGTCCAAGGCGCCATTTTGGTCAACGTCCGCTCTCTACACTTGTTGTTACAGCAAAATGTCTGAGGCTGGATAAAATATAAAGAAAAGAAGTTTATTTAGTTTATAATTTTGGAGACCAGAAGTCCAAGGTTGGGAGGTCTCATTTGTTCCTCCTTGGTGAGGACTTCTTTAAAAAAATTTTTTTTTGGCCTTTTGAGACAGGGTCTCCCTGTAGCCCCAGCTGTCCTGGAATTCACTCTGTAGACCAGGTTGGCCTTGAACTCACAAAGATCCGCCTGCCTCTGCCTCCCGAGTGCTAGGATTAAAGGCGTGCACTACCACGCCCAGCTTTAAATATTTTATTCATTGTTTTAATTTTATGTGTATGAGTGTATTGCCTGCATTTGTGTAAGTGCACCCATGTTGTGCAATGCCTACAGAGGTCAGAAGAGGGCATAGGATCCCTTGGAACTGGAGTTGGATGGTTGTTAGCTGCCGTGTGTGTGTGTGTGTGTGTGTGTGTGTGTGTGTGTGTGTGTGTTGGGAATCGAACCTGGGTCCTCTGCAGGAGCAGCCAGTACTCTTAACTACTGAGCCATCCCTCCAGCCTCCCATGAGGACTTCTTAATGGGGGCGAATGTGAGACAGGTCACAGCCAGGTGGAAACTCAGAGCATGAGGAAGAGCTACCCTTTCTGTTTCATGACAACCCACTCTCGTAGGAACTAATGATGGCTTTCTAGATAACTACTGCAACTCTTCTGAGGGCTGTACCCCCAGTGACTTAGTCACTTCTATCCAGGCCCCCTTTAAACATTACTACCCTAATCTCCAGAACCCTAGAGTGGATCTATATTTCGAACAGGGTCTTAAAAGAGGTCATTTAAAAAACTGAGAGAAAGATGCAGGACAGTTATGGCAGAATGCATGATCTGGGATGGGGGGGAGGAAAAGGGAAATAAGCCTGAACTGAATTGGAAAAAATGTATGAAATGCACAAAGCATCAATAAAAACTAATTTAAAAAAAAAATAAATAAAGTGAAGTCAGTAGGGGAGACCTTGATCCAGTGTGTCTTTGAGAGGAAATTTAGACAAAGATGCCAGGAAAAAAACACATGAAGACACAGAGAAGACAACCACACACAAGCTGATGACTGAAGTCGGGAAAGTTGACACATGGCATCCCACTGTTCCTGCCTTATGGTTAAGTTCATGGTTTCAGAAGCATGTTCCCTACCCCCCAAAAGTCTCCTGAAGAGCAGCCCTCACTGCACACACTGCACTTTCCAAAGGTTTGTCATAGTTGTAATTACTTCTTGGCTGTATGGGCTGGGCTGTGAGCTGCAGAATAGAGAAGTCCACCTGTGTCCAGTTCAGCCTTTGAAATATGTGACAGTCCAGTTCCAGCAGAACACAAAGTTGTCATCTGTATTTTGTTGAAGGCACAGGTCAAATTCAGCAACTTGCCACTTGGAGCTGGAGGAAGAGCCATCAAATTCAGAACTGTGCTCCTCAAAGTTCTATGCCTCGTCACCTGCCTTCTCGCCAGGAGATACAGGACAAATCACAGTTTTAGATTTTCTGTCATCAGCTACATCAAGACACCAAAGCTTTTCTAATAATTCTTTGTTTCCTTTATGATCTCTTTTAAATTTAAATTTTATTTACTTGTGTGCGTATGTGGTATATGCCCGTGTGTGTGTGTGTGTGTGCATGTGGAGGTCAGAGGATGGTGTTGGGTATCCTGTTCTGCCATTCTCTGCCTTATATCCTTGACAAAGGGTCTCTCACTGAGCCTGGAGCTAGGCTGGCTGGCCGTCAAGCCCCAGCCATCCTGTCCTCTCTGCCTATCTCAGTGCTGGGGTTACAGGCATAAGGGGCCACTTCAGCTTTTTAGTGGCTGCTGGGGATTTGAACTCAGGTCCTTATGCCTGTGCAGCAGGTATTCTTACCTACTAAGCGTGGCCCCTTTACGATCTCTTGAATATCATAATTCACAATTACTGGTCACTCACTCAGGCCCTCATCTCTCCCTCCTCTATGCCTGTATTACTGTAACACAGAATTATGTGGCTTATTTATTTATTTATTTTTTGGTCTTTTCAAGACAGGTTCCTGTAGCCCCAGCTGTTCTGGAACTCCCTCTGTAGACCAGGCTGGCCTTGAACTCACAAAGATCCGCCTGCCTCCCGAGTGCTAGGATTAAAGGCGTGCACACCACGCCTGGCTGTGTGGTGCTTTTATTTATTTATTTTTATTTTTTTTTAATCTTTATTTTTTTATTTTTATTGATGCTTTGTATATTTCATACATCATTTTCCAATTCAGTTCAGGCATATATCCCCTTCCCTTCCCCCCACCCCACCCCTACCCATCCCAGATCATGCATTCTGCCATGACTTTTCTGCATCTTTCTCTGTTTTTTTGTTTTGTTTTGTTTTCATTTTTTTTAACAATAAGTGATAATTTGTGAGTACAAGCATCCTTCATGTAAAACCAATTTTTGAAAACACACATCTTTAAATCCGCCTGAAAAGCAATGTGTCCCTTCTCTGAAACAGCCGAGCCACAAGAAAACTCGAAGGTCCCACCTCGGACAAAGGGTGGGGTGGTGGTTCTTTTATAAAAAGGTCTTATTGAACATTGTCCCATATTCAGATTCCAATTGTAGTTTCTGCGCAACATGCTCCATCTGAAAACTTCAATATTCCCTACTTTATTACACCACATTCATGAAGCCACAATAATAACTTTTAAGAGGAAAAGTCAATATTTAACATGGGGAAGACACTAGTTGTGCTGTTAACTGACCATTACTTATTGTCGATGGGTGCTTGAGTTCAAATGGAACAAAGGCTTATAAAAGAGGAACTGGTTCAACGTAAAGTTCACGTTATATGCTTTTATAACTTAAATTCTATTAAAGACCCATTATGATTCGATCTAACCCAACCTTTTATTATGCAGTCGTATTACGTAGTAACTTTTCACATAGTTTTTGAGATAATATGTCTCCCAGTAATATTCAGCTCCCTGACGCTGGCCTGGCAGACCATTGCCAGACTTTACATGGGCTCCTCAGGACGCAGAGCGCTGGGAGCCAGCGGGCTTCCTTGATGCATGGAGCATATGTCACACCTTCACGTTTACTCATACACACAACTGGCGAGTTTCCTGTTGTCCCTGTAATTAAGCCAAGATGGCTCGACTTCCTCTTCTTCTTTCATTCACACCCCTTCCTATCCCCAATATCCACCTGCATACAGCCTCAAGTTACCTTTAGTATATAATACGATTACACTATGTGTTTCAATAAAACCGACGTCATTCCACGAGAATCCCTCCTGCTTGCCTTCTGAGTCTTATTCTTTCTTCTTCTTTCTTTCTTTTTTCTTTTCTTTCTTTCTTTTCTTCTTTTCTTCTTTCTTTGCTTCTGCTCTCCTCTTCTCTCTCTTCTCTCTCTCTTTCTTTCTTTCTTTCTTTCTTTCTTTCTTTCTTCTTCTCTTCACCAGGTATTACTTCCTATCTCCCTCACCCTCCCTACCAGGACACAGGTCTGTGGGGGGCATTTCTTAACAGCTGGCTTACGGAAATAAATCCTGCAGCTTGCAGTCCCACAGAACTGTGGGCCCTGGTCTAGAGAGGAAGAACACCCCATAGAAGGCTGTACATGCATAATATATCAAATTCTCCACACTGTGGTTTTTATCCTGAAATAATGCTCTACACTGTGCTGTGTATCGGAATCTTACTCCTGCTGCTTTTGTGGCTGGTAATACAGGCAACAACATCACACTTGTGCTGGATAGCTTTAGTAGTCAACTTTGACAAACCTGGGTTGGGGAGCCTCACATTCGGGAATTGGCTCCATTGGGATTGGCCTGTGGCCAACATGCTGTGGAGTATTGTCTTGATTGGTCCTTCAGCAGTGTGGGAGGGCCCACGCCACTAATGAGGTGGTTGCCACCGTGGGCAGGTTGTTGTGTTCAATATAAGAAAGCAGGCTGGGGGCGGGAGAGATGGCACACCCCTAGCGGTTAAGGAATGCCGATCCCCCACGCAACCGACCCGCTCTTCTACAGAGGACCGAGGTTCATTCCCCAGCACCCACCATGGCTGAGGCCAGAGGAAAGCCCGTCCTGAGCAGCTCCAATTCCAGCATGAGAATCCCAGCTCCAGGGGAATCCAGAGGACCCTCTTCTGACCTCCCGCGCTACGTTCTCTGTGACATCGAGTCTGGCAATTGCACGACACGGGTGCAACAGACTCTTTTCGCATGCAGCACAAGACTTACATTCATTTTACAAAATACAGAAATACAATAAAAAAAAAAAATTTAAAAAAAAAAAGAATGCAGCTGGGCATGCAGCGGTGGCGAGCAAGCCAGGTGAATAGATCCCCATGGGCTTGTGCTTCAGTTTCCGCTCCAGGTTCCTGCCCTGAGTTTCCTGCCTTGGCTCCCTAAGTGATGAACTTCAACCTGGAAGATGTAGGCTATATAAATCTTTTCCTCCCCAATTTGGTGTTGGACAGAGTGTTTTGCTCCACAGCAATGGAAGGCAAACTAGAACACACACTGTGGCTGTGTAACCAGCCAAAATTGTGCCACACCTTGGCTGTGTATCCAGGCAACACTGCTATATGCAGTACAGTGTATCCAGGCAACAATGCTCAACACTCTGGCTGTGTACCCATGCAACATTGCTCTGTGCATGGGTACACAGCTGTGTATCCAGGCAACACAGTGCCAGACCTTGGCTGTGTATCCAGGCAACAAGGCCAGTTGCAGTGCTGTATGTCTAGGAAACACTGGTCCATGAAGTGGTTTTGTATCCAGGGAATACTGCTCCACACTGTGGTTTTGTGTTGCCGACTGTTCCCGGCTGCCTGCTACCGCTAAGCTCCTCCTCGGCTGACGGTCTGGGATTTTTTTGCAGATCCTCTTGGCAGGAAAAAACACAGTGAAGTTTGAATGGCGTGCAGAAATGAAAAACTCAAGAGGAGTTTTCCAGATCTTACAACAACTTTATTGAAAAGGGCAGTGATTATATTAGGTTAGTCTTAGCGAGAGGGCAGAACAAATGATTTTGCCAAAGCTTTACAATTACATCAGGGTAAGGTAAAAAGGTCAAGTATTTTTGCCACATTAAACTGAAAAGCTTTCAGAGCACTCAGCAGCAGGAACATACAAACATCACAAAATATTTTAGGAAATAAAACTTTCTTTGAAGGTTTAGAATGTAGAAATCTTTAAGATAACCTTTACTTGATGGGAGAATAACATTCTTAAGAAGGAAAAAATGAAACATCAATTGGGTTTTACAGCCTATAATTGTGCAACAGTCATTAGCTCCACAGAACAGGTAGTAACTACCAATTCAGTTACACCAGGGGCAGAGTCACGTAGGTTTTCTGTTCCCATTCTGGAGGCAGTGAGAGGGTAAAATGCTTGAGATCACCGCCCCTGTTTCTATCCTCTGACTCCTCATACGTCCGCTTTAATTCTATCTTACTACCATGCCCTGCCACAATGCTTTTTATTGGATTCTTCACTATTTACTTTTGCTCTCCCCCTTTCTAACATCCTCCCATCGGAGTCCACTTCCTGCCCTCTTCCTGTCCTCCTCCCCCAACTTCATTGTTCCCTTATGGTACAATAGGTTACCCCTCTTCTGCCTGCCTGTGCTATAATATCATGATCCACGCGACAAAAACACGCCTAGAAGGAGAAGAGTTCTTATTTGGGCTTATGATTCGCAGAGGGCTGATGTGTCCATCCTACGAGCGCCGAGATGGCATGACAACCATGAGAGCGCTAGAGTCAGAAAGCCTGAGTTGCCCACATCATCTAGGCCACAAAGCAGGAAGGACGACAGGAAGCGCCAAGCTCCGGAGAAGGGCACGTTGTCAAAGGCATTTGTGTCGATAGTACTCTCAGATAACCTGGTCCCCCAAAAATCACTCGGGGTGCTTTCCCTCACTCCCAAGGCTACACAAGTATCACAGACCGACCCACCTTCTCCCTATAAAATCTCCTACCTCCAGTGAAAACAATGACATAATTAGTCGCCGCCAAATGGGGCCAAACTGTATAAGTGAAATATAAAAATAAACAAAATACACCTCTTGAGACAAAGGTTTACAATCTATATCTCAGATGGGGGATGACAAAAGGCAGTGACGCCTAGAGATCGTCTCATTATAAACAACCTCTACTCCGAGGTGATAAGTCATGTGCTTCTCTCTTTTGCTTTCTTTACTGCCTCATCACGGCACTTCTTTGGACTTTTGTGAGACAGGCACTCTGCAGACGAGTACTGGCCAAGGTGTTTTCCATGAATGGACTGCCCCAGACGGCTATACCATAAGAAGCTTGGTCTAATGAATCGACTCAGATGCTGTGATCAAGGTCTGTCCATATGCTCACAGATGAGTCACCTACCTGTGTATGGACCTCTACCTACCATATATGAGATCCGGACTCAGTGCTGTCGATCACTCATCACTGGAAGAGCTCGTGACTCCCATTACCGCATGTCTAAGTCATTGAGGGCTCTACCGACTCTCATACTGCCTCAGCGTGGCTCTCAGGTTCTGGATGGCGCCCCTTTCCTCATCTCCACAGCTTCTCTTGCTCTGTGGGTCCCTCGAAAGGATGCTTCTTCCTTCCTCAGATTCATGCGGTTTCCTTCCTTCCTTCCTTCTCTCTTCCCTCCACCCCTCCATCCAATACCATAATAAATATCTAGGCGGCCAGCTAGAAATCTCCCAATTAAGCTCTTCTTCGTTCTAAGTTCTCTATCTGCTCCAAGAGCTTTTGAATCACTGCTCTACTCCTCTGTGCCTCATATACGTAACACTCTGAACTCACCCTACTAGTTATCGCTATGATACGTTTACCGCTTAGCTACTTGATCCTTGTAGACTGGCAAGCGGTTTTAAATCCTTATCTATAGACTCCACTCTCATCTATAACACTATCCTTACTCGCTCTCTACCTGTTCTTGCCACGGTGTGCAACGACATTCACATATCAAGTTTGCCTTTTTGCAACTTCAGATATCCATTGTCTCCTTGTGGTTGCTACATGGCATGTTCCCTTTCTCGCCTCTGTTTTGCTGATCTAATCTCCCGAGTATGCTGTCTCTAGACGTACCTACAAGGACTATATAACCAGGTGATATATTGATACCTCCTCCTATTTACCTCTCCTTGTCTAGCATCTAATTGGGACGCAGAGTATAATAAGATCTTTTATGTTATAGTAAGTTTAAGAGGGGCATTTTTGTTTCTTCAAACCTTTGTCCATATCATATTAAGATGACTCATGCTAAGCTAAAGGACTTGAATACTATAAAGTAAAGTTTGTATAAGGAGGAAAAGGTCTCGATTTTTGACTTCGTAGATACCTAGTGTCAAGACAACTATGACATTTTCTTGCTGCCAGGAAAAAGACCTGTGCTCAAGAGAGGCATTTTGATTGCCAGTTCTTGACACATTCAAAAAGTTTATTTTGTATCTATAAGCTGGCTTTAAGTAAAGATCTTTTTGTGCTTCAGTGTTATGCTAAGTTCAACACCAGAAAACGTAAGATCCTAGGAAAGCATCTCAATCTCGGGAGTTATCTTAGCTGAGCGTTCTGCCAGGGACCTCCAAGGGTGGGGGTATGCGTATGGACCCCTATAGGACCACTGCTACACTTTGTTCCCTGCTCTTACCTGTTGAATATGATTTCTCATATNCATGGGGGGACAGACAGGGAGAAGGAAAGAAAATAAAACCAAAAAAAAAAAAAAAAAAAAAAAAAAAAAAAAAAAAAAAAAAATAAAAAGGTTCTTTTGACATTGTCCATATCAGATTCCAGTATTCTGGAAAACCATTCTTCCCTGTCTTTTTACCCACAGTTCTTAGCACAATGCTAACATTTAAGAGGAGCTCAATATTTAGACAATGAATGTACATACTATGGATGGTATTGGAACAAGCTTAAAGACTGTTCAGAAATCAGTTCTTTTTACTAAATTATAAAGATATGATCTCTAATAACTTTATTTATGCAGTATACATACTTTTTTTCGGTATTTTTGAGATATGGTCTCCCTTAAGTCCCAGCTGGCCTGGAGCTCACTCTGTAGACCAGGCTGGCCTTGAACTCATAGAGATCCGCCTGCCTCTGCCTCCCCAGTGCTAGTATTAAAAGTGTGTGCCACCATGTCTGGCTGTGCAATACAGTTTGAGGCCTGACAAATCCCCTAACTTCCAGACATTCACATTTCCCACCCACTTATATCTACTACTGTGAAAACACATGTAAATTTGTACTGTTATTAATGTTAAAAGGAAAAAAAAAACACTTTGACAAGTTAAATCTATGCCAGAGGATGATTCACAAGTCAGGAGGCCTTAGAGACGGAACAACTTCTGAGAACTCTTGCTTGCCACATGGCAGGTGGCACTTCTGGACAGTGTGGAAGGACAGCACGGTTGAATTGCTTTCAGTTTGGCATTTTACTTTATTTGAATCAGCCACCTGTGACTGAAGCTTGGTCGCTGTCACTGAGACTCAACTCTTTGATATAGGCCTATCCGAAGCTAACTGCCTCAGCTGGTGGCTCTTCAGGCTGAGTGCCCCTTATCCAAGATGTTTGGGCCTGAAAGTGTTTCCCTAGATATGGGTGTATCTGCATATACATAATGAAATATCTTAGGGGTGGGGCCCACGTCTCAACTTGAAATTCACTGTTTCCTCCCTGTGCTATACACGCAGTCTGAAAGTTGTTCTGTATGCTAGTTTTGGTGCATGCGCACTTTGCTCCCTCACGAGAAGTCCAATGTAGAATTTTCCCCTGTGTGGCATCATGTTCGGACTTTAAAAGTTCTGGATTTTACAGCCTTCCGAATTTAGGAGCATTTGGATTTTGGGATTAGAGAGCTCAGCCTGTGCTAAGTTAAGCTAAAGCTTGCTAAGTAAAGAAGGCTCAGTTGCTGAGACATTTCCAGCCAGAGTTTGCCTTAGAGGTGTTTGAGTGAATGGTGAAGTCACTGTTTTTACCTGCGTTAGTGATTTTCCACACTTTAAAAATGTCTGCCACAGGGCTGGAGAGTAGGTTAGCTGTTAAGAATACTGGCTGCTCTTGCAGAGGACCCGGGTTCAGTTCCCAGCACCCAAATGGATGCTAACAACTACCCTAACTCCAGTTCCAAGGGACTCCAATGCCTTCTTTTGACCTCTGAGGGTATTGTATGACACAGGTGAGCTTACATATAGGCAGGCAATACACTTCTACACACAAAATAAAAATAATAAAATATTTTTTAAAACATGTATCATGGGGCTGGAGAGATAGCCTAGCAGTTAAGAGCACCGACTGCTCTTGCAGAGGACCTGGGTTCTATCCCCAGCACCCACATGGCGGCTAAGAACCGTCTGTAACTCCAATTCCAGGAGAGCTCCAGTTCCAAGGGAATCCGAGACCCTCTTCTGACCTCCGTGGCATTGCACGACACGGGTGCACAGACGTACATGCAGACAGTACACTCATACACATACAAAAATAAATAAATAAATAAAGATATTTTTTAAAAAAGTAAAAAGTTTTAAAAAATCAGCATTATAAAATGATACTTAAAAAATATCTTTATTTATTTATTTTTGTATGTGTATGAATGTACTGTCTGCATGTAGGTTTGCGCACCCGTGTCGTGCAATGCCACGGAGGTCAGAAGAGGGTCTCAGATTCCCTTGGAACTGGAGTTCTCCTGGAATTGGAGTTACAGA
The DNA here is from genome assembly GCA_009823505.1 of Rhizomys pruinosus. Taxonomy (NCBI): domain Eukaryota; kingdom Metazoa; phylum Chordata; class Mammalia; order Rodentia; family Spalacidae; genus Rhizomys; species Rhizomys pruinosus. The sequence continues at coordinate 966,340 of VZQC01007259.1, read as the reverse complement.
CGGTTCTTAGCCGCCATGTGGGTGCTGGGGATAGAACCCAGGTCCTCTGCATGAGCAGTCGGTGCTCCTAACCGATAGGCTATCTCTCCAGCCCATAATGCTGATTTGAATGGCTCTACGGCCACATTTTGCTTTATTCCTTTTTCCTTTTGGGGCTGACACTGCTGAGGACACTGGGGTGTGTGTATGGTCGTAGACTCTTCCTCTTTAGATTGTTAGACTAGCAATTAGGGTATGAAATATTTGAAGTATACTGTCAAACTTTTCTCTAAATCTGTCTGCCAGGACAGGGAAGATGGCTCATTTGGTAAAGGAGCTGCTGTACAAGCAAGCCCTATGGTCACAAGTGTGACCATAGCATCTGTGTGAAAGCTGGGTATGGTGGCTTGGGTCGGTAACCCCAGCGCTGGGCGTGGGGGAAGTCTGAGACAGGTGGATTCCTGGAGCTCATTGGCCAGCCAGCCAAGGGGAATCGATGAGCTCTAGGTTCAGTGAAAGACCTTATCTCAAAGAAGAAGTGGAGAGGGATCAAGTGTTGACTTCTGGCCTCCGTACTCATGTGGACCAATACTTACATGCACACATCATCCAAACATACACACACCACACAAGCACCTTGGAAAAAGACATGCTGTTTTCCTCCAGTGTTTGTGGTACCCCATGTTAACATTTTTACATGGTTCCTTAGAAACAAAGTAGCTAAAATGGTTTACTTGCTTCAGTTTGTTTTCCTGCAGATGGTCTGGTCGATTTGGATGGTACCACAGGCTTATCTGCTCCTTGCAGTTTTTTCTTTGTCTTCTTCTTTCTTTAAAAAAATGTTTTAGGTCTAACTTTGTTAAAGACAACATTTTACTTTTTTTTTTTTCTAATGGCATTTTCTAGAAAATATTTTTTCTGGTTTATTTTCCCCCTTTTGCTATTTTTAATTGAATAACGAATGCTTATACAGTCTAAACTGTAGACATTGAACTTTTTTTTCTTTACTCCTCATAGAGCACCTGTGACTTAAAACAAAACAAAACCCCAAACTCCATAAAACAGCAGTAAAAAGACCAGAAATGGAGTCCAATAAGACTGCTTGTTTTTCATTACATGACATGATTTAATTGTATTATTTTCTGGGATTAGTTTTATAGTTCTTGGTGGCATCAGGAGGAGTGTGCTTGACCCCAGCTGACTGCCTATTTTAGATTAAATCACATGGTAGCACTACTCCTCCCTGAGCTCAGGTAGAGAACCGAGCCTTCTGTAACAAGGCTCTAAGGCCATTAGTCAGGTGGGGATCTGTTGAGTGCTTGACATTAAGGCATAAAACTCCTGTGACTCTGCAGCCTTCAGTTTGCCTTCACTGTGCTTTGTGGCTCACCCAACTACCTGCTTGGTGCGTAGCTTGGAAGAGTAAACTATGAGGGCGGAAGTGCCAAGAAAGCCTGTGTTACGAGACATGATGTAGTGAGAGGCTGTGACAGCGAATGACAGCAAAACCACTGATGGGCAAGACAGACAGGCAGACAAACAAACAGATACATACCTCAAGTGTTTAAAAAAAAAACCCATGAAGATCATTCAGTGTTTGATGAACTGTGGCTTACCTCTCCAGAAAATTCAGTTATGTAGAATTCTTCATTATTCCAGAAGGCTGGCTAGAAAAGTCATTGGGAGGTTATGGTACTATTTATTTGGTTTTTTATCTTTAGCGATTGTGGAAGTTGCTGACCCAGGGTAATTCAGAAGGAAGTGGAGCATTTATTTGGGGTTGTTAGACTTCAACTTGTGACCTCATACTATGCTTCTTGTGATCTGATACCTCTTCTCGTTACTGAATAACTTCAAAAGACAGCTGGGCAGGGCTGTGGACATGGCTGAGCAGTTTCTCACCTGCTTTCTCTGATCACAGAAGACACAGCTCAGCTCCATTTCTTTCAGGACACATGTGGTGGCATGCAGCTACTTGTTGGGAGATAAGGAAAGGGGCCGAGAGTCACACTGAGCTGTGTGTGGGTGGGGACAAGCTTTAAATATAACAGGGCTACACTTTTAGAATGAAAAGCAAAGGAGGCTGAGCTTGGGGCATGGGTTGCTTCCTAAAAATAAAGTCGCTGAACTTTGAAAGAACTTTGGGATTAGCTTGTCAAACTGGAGTAGCTTCCAGTGGTGGAAATCTGAAACTGTTTACCATTTGGGCTAGAAATGGAGCATTGATTCAGTTGCGACTGTTTCCAGTGAAGACAGTGTTTTTGCAAGGCCAACCTGGTAGGTGAGGACAGAGATCTGCTCACCCAGATCTTGATGGTGCCTGGAATGCATCTGAATCATGGTGATGATTTTTTTCCCCGTGACAGACCCGATTGCATCATCACTCTTTGACCCTGTGATCAAGAAACAGCTTCTGGTCGGCTCTGCTCTCAGTTGCTTTTTGCTGGATAATTGAAACATTTTTTTTTTGTTTTTGTTTGAGAAGTCTAGTAGCAAACACATCTGTTGCCCATAGTCAACACAGATCTGCTTGTTGTATTTGTACTCATTTTTGTTTTTATTCTTTAAAATATTTTCTTTATTATTTTTTATGTGTATGAGCATAGTGCCTGCATGTCTTTAAGTGCACTTGTGTTGTGCAATGCCCATGATCAGAAAAGAGTGTTTGATCTCCTGCAACTGAAGATCAGACAGTTGCTAGCTGCCATATGGGTGCTGGGAATTGAACCAGGGTCATCTGCTGGAGCAGTCAGTGGTCTTAACCAGTGTACTTTTTTTTTTTTTTTTT
>VZQC01007259.1:799816-947150 GCA_009823505.1 Rhizomys pruinosus | reverse complement strand
TTGCTGATTTTATATATATATATATATATATATATATGTGTGTGTGTGTGTGTGTGTGTGTGTATATATACATATATACATATATATATATATACACACACACACAGGTGCAGAGTTTCCAACCCTCACAACAGCTTTTTCAAGAAGTAAAATTTTAACCCCCCCAAAATACATAGATTAAGATGTTGCCTTTTGTAACACTTCATAGTCAACAAAGTTCTTTGACAGCATCTTACAAACCAATAGTGCAAAGCAAAACAAAGCATGAAGAACAGCAGGTGAGGAGCAGCACCTGTACCTAAAGGACAGCAGACACCTACTGTGGAGTATTTCAGTATTTATAATCTTTGCAATTATATGGATGGCCAGATTTAAGGTTACATCCCAGACTAGCACTGTTGTTTAAATATTGATAATATGCTCACAGAACACTTGACTGATCCTTGAGATACTGGGGACTGAACCCAAAGACTTACATGTGTTTAGCCAAGTGCTCCCCAGAACTACACTCCAAACACCAAGGCAATCTCATTTTGGACATAGCATACCATCATCGAAGGGAACAAAATGTTTTGAAAATCATCAGCAATCAGAACTATATTCTGATGTTAAAGGAGCTTAGAAGTCTGAGCTCCTAGAGAAATTCCCCATGAAGTTTGGCTTTCCTGTGTTACCTACTTTAATACACATTAGTGGACTATTAGGAACTGTATTAGAAGAATTGAGACCATCTTTATTAGCTGGCAGATGTACCAGTAAATGGCAAAGAGAAAAATCTATATTTGGAATACATTTCACTTCCTGTATTTGAATGGAAACCAAATATCACCTGACAACCCTAATTCAGTACTGAAGCATCAAAACTACCATTCCAGTTGACATTTACAGCAAAGCCCATGTCAAAAAATAATGAATTTTGAAAACAGTATTTTTCTATCATATAACATGTAACTGGATTGGGCCCAGCGATATAGTCCTATCTGAATTTGTTTCTATTTAGGCCTTTACATCATAAATTCTACCTGTTAACTTGGGTTATTTAAAAGTTAAGAAATCTCAGGCTGGAGAGATGGCCTAGTGGTTAAGAGTGCTGACTGCTTTGTTCCAGGAACTTTCATGGACATGGGTAAGGAGAAGAGGTGCCCTGGATGCTGTCTGTTCTGATAGTCACCTCATACTCTGTAGATTACAGTCTTTATCTGGTTCTCAGGAAGGATTAAGACAGAGAGGAGTGAAAGCCCTGGGAGAGCTGTTAGCCTGGGCTTGGACACCGGAGCTGGAGAAGAAGGGCTCTTCTAGAGGAAAGAACGATGGTCTTCCAGAGGTCTTGAAGTGGTACATTACAGCTTTAGAGAGCACAGAGGATGGGCATAGTTGTCCTGTTGATCAAAGTAGATAACAACAGTATCACTCTGGATCATATGTAACCAACTGACAAGGACTCTCATGTAGTAGACTTATTTTGGCTACTTCCCTTATGCTATCTTTTAAGTTTTATTATTTTTATGTGTATGAGTATTTCACCTACATGTAAGCACACCATGTGGGTACAATGCTCACAGAGGCCAGAAGAGGGCATCAGATTCCCCAGAACTGGAGTTGTGGACAGTTGTTAGCCACTATGCGGGTTCTGGGAACTGAACCTGGGTCCTCTGCAAGAATAGCCAGTGCTCTTAACCACTGAGCTATACTTATATACAGAAAACTCATCTTATCTTTATTGTACTTGGTCCTGTTGGCTTCCACCAGCTTAGCCAGAGTCACTGTGGTGCATGTCTTCCTGTGGACCAGCCACCTCAGGCTGGTCTTCTCTGTGATGATGCAGTAGGGGACCCCCATCTTGTGACACAGGGCAGGCAGGAAGACCACCAGCTCAATGGGGTCCATGTCATGTGCGGTCACCACCACCTGAGCCTTCTTGTTCTTCAAGGTAGCAGCAGTAGGACCCCTGCTCCAAGGACAGGTCTCTTGGTGGGGATGTCCCCTTTGTCAGAAGCCTTCTTCTCAGATGGGGCCAACAGCCTCTGCTTCCCCTGCTTTATCCCTGGCTGGTACTTGTGTGCAAGCTTGAGCAGCTGGATAGCTCTTTGGTGCAGGGCCTGGGTGAACTGGTTGATGGAAGGCGGCCCTTTCAGCAGCTTATAGAGGATCTCCCTTTGTGGGTTGTGGAGCCGGATGCAGTGGAGCCTTTGATGAAGCAGGTGAGGTCTCTTTTGGGCTGGATGTCCTGTCTTTTCTCAGACAGAGGATTCACATCTTCTTGGCCTCCTCCTTCGGCCTCCAGGGCCACCTTCTTCCCCTTGGCCTTCTTTCTTTTTGGCATTTTTCTCTGCTGGAGGAGAGAGAAAGAAAAGGGAATTGTCTAGGTCTTGTTTTCAACTAATGAAATGGAAAGCAAGATTCCTAAAACATCCTGCTGTAAGTAAGAGTTGCCTATGATGTGTAGATAAACCTTTATTTACGTTATCTAAAATATATGTGCTCATGGGTTCCACAGTTTTTGTTGAGCACATCTGTAGAGGTGTGGCTCTTAGGGCAAGGGTGGGTCTAAATGAGTGGCTGCTTTCCTAGAGCTCACAGTCTATAGAGGGCAAGAGGACTGATGAATGATGCTGTTAAGTACCTGTTGGATTATGGTAAGTGCTGTGGAGAAAACAAATATGTAGGTAATGTGTCTGGGAGTGCTGGGCGGGTGTGTGTAATGAGGTGGGGAGGACTGTGGTGGCTTAGAATAGGCTGTCAGAACAGTCCCTGGGGAGAAGGTAGCTGTTAAACCAAGCCCTGAAGGAGGTGAGAGCAGGAGCTTTGTAAATATTAGCCCAAGGGGTCAGACACAGGCCTTGAGCCTGGAGTGTTCCCAGTGTGTTTGAAGAACAGCTTTTGATTAAACCGTATTGTTCAAATGTCACAGACAGCTGTCCCTGGGGCGCAGGTGTGGTACTAGATTAGATTAGGCAGGTGGGCATTACTTGAATTGGTGTTGCTTGTGGCTGAGTTGGGTTTAAGATTCTCATATTGTACTGAATACCTACAAAGCTCCTTAGAGACTTAAAGGAACAGGCAGTTATTTTCAGATTTTGCTGTTTGGGGGAAGTGGAGTCCCAGAGAGCTCTCTGGAGAAGGCAGTTCGTGAACTTGGGCATGTAGAGCTGAAGAAGGTGTTTCCAGAGGAGACAGTGATGCAAGGCTGGTGCATTAGTTATCTTTTGCTGTATAATATATTGCTCTACAACTCAGCAGTCTAAATCAACAAACATTTCCTGATGGACAGTTTGTGTGTCCAGAATCCTGAAAGCTTGAAGCTGTGATCTCTGGATGGGTCTCTCTTTAAGTGGCAGTTATACGGGTGCAGTCTCTTAGCTTGCCTGGGGTTGGAGCATTTACTGCCAGAAGGAATCGCTACCAAGGTTGCTGAGAGGAAGCCTCAGGTCCAGCACAAGAAGCCTTACTCCTGGATACATGGACCTCTGTAGAACTGCCCAGGGTCCTTTAACATGGCTGCTGACATCTCCTAAGTGAGTGATCTCAGAAAGCCATCGGTGCCCTTGTAGCCAGTAGTCTTAAAGATGACACACTCCTTAGATTTGGGTCACTAAGTCTTAGACTGTGTTTACAAGGAGTAGAATTGAGCACTGCTTGAAGGGGAAAATACCGAGGAATTTGTTAACATTACTAAAAATGGCCAGTGATGGTTAATGTTGTCAACTTGACAGAATCTAGGATCACCTGGGAAATGGGCCTCTAGACTGCCTATGGGAGATTTTCCTGACTGCGTAGTTGATGTGGGAAGACTCACTCTGTGTGTGGTGCCCTTGCCTGACTGGGATCATCTGAACTTTGGACCTGGAGAAATGGAACTGCCCTGCAGCACACATCCTCTCTGTTCTGTTAGTGGATGTGATGTGACTATGTGCTTCAAGCTCTGCAGCCTTGACTTGCCTGCTATGTACTTTGAATTGTGAGCTGAGACTCATCAGTTGCTGTGGTCAGAGCATTTTATCACAGCAACAGGCAAAGAAACGAAGACGGGTCATGGTTAGGATAAGAAGAGAAGACTAGGGGTAATATCGACACCAAAGGTATTGACTCCAGGTTCCTGCCCTGAGTTCTACCTTGGGCTCCTTCAGTGATGAACCGTGACTGTGGAGATGTGAGCCCAATATACCCTTTCCTCCCCAAGTTGGTTTTGGTCAGAGTGTTTTGTCACAGCAGTTGAACAGAAACTAGAACAGAAATCGGTACGTTGGTGTTTGGGGGAGGATTATGGAAGCATTTGGACCTTTGTGCTGGAAAAACCATTGAGTGCTTAGAGTTTGTTGCTGTGGAGCTTGGAACTGAAGGAGTTGTAGATGATGGAGGCCTGGCTTGTGAAGCTTCAGAGGGAAGCAGAGACCATCAGGACTGTTTGCATGCTATTTCTGAATTGAGAATCTGTGGGTTCTGGTCAGCTGGGGCTGAAGGATCAGCTCTAAGTAACAAGAGACCAGCATCACTGTGGTGAAATCTTCTGGGAAGAATTTCTTCAGGGTCAGCACACAGAAGCTGTAGTTCAGGGGAGGCCCAAGCCTCCATCTCAAGCCAGAAGCAGGACTTGGTATCATATAAGAGTCTCCTATATGGCTCTGGTGTTGAAATGTGAAAGAAAGCAGTTGAGGCCTGGCACTGTGAGAGGCCAGGGAAGGCTATTGATGAAAGTGTGGCCTTAGTTACAGTGAAGACCCCCAGGATTGCAGGGGTCATGGAGAGAAGCTGAGGCTTGGCACTATGAGAGGCCAGAAAAGCCCATTGGTGACGATGCAGCCAGAGTTTTAGTGTGGACCCCAGCCTTTTGGAGATCCCAGGACCCTGGGACGACCACCAAGGGCAGCAGCAGGTGTGAGATGGAGCTGACCTGGGCCTGCGAGATGAGCTGTGTGTGCTGTGGACGGCAGAGTCAGAGAAGGGGAGCTGCCAAAACCCCTTGGAGCCCAGAAGATGGTGAGTGAATCCCCGATGTCCAGCCTTGAGTGACTTTGCTGGACTTAGGTTTTGTTTGCATGTGCCTGATTCTTCCCTTTGAAATAAGATAGTGCTTGTTTTGGATTTTGCAGGAGCCCACAGTTAAAAGACTTAGCAGACTGAGGTTTTAAGTGCTTGGATTTTTTTTTTTTTTAAGGACTGTGGGGCTTTTAGGTATGTACTGTCTTATGTTGTGATTAATGTTAATGTCATATCTTGGGGACAGGAAATGGAAAGGTTGTGGTTTAATAGTGATGTGTTTTGTGTGTGTCAAGTTGACAAGGGCTCATTGTGCTGGATAGCTTTAGTGTCAACTTGACACACCTAGGTTGAGGGAGCCTCAATTGGGGAATTTCCTCCATTGGACTGGCCTGTGGCCACATCTGTGGAGTATTGTTTTTCTTGATTGTTGAGTGATGTGGGAGGGCCCAGCCCATTGTGGGCAGTGTCACCCTTGGGCAGGTTGTTGTATATTAAATAAGAAAGCAGGCTTAGCATGGGCCAGGGGAGCAAGCCAGTAAGCAGCATTCCTCCATGGCCTGTGCATCAGCTCCTGCTTCCGGGTTCCTGCCCTGAGTACCTACCTTAGGCTTCCTCAGTGACCCTGGAGATGTGAGCTGAATAAACCCTTTTCCCCCCAAGTTGGTTTTGGTCGGAGTGTTTTGTCACAGCAATTGAAGAGAAACTAGAACATTATATTAAAAGCATTATGTGATTAAAATATGTCATGTTGGAGATTTGAGTCATGACAGTGGGTGGAGTGGTAGCCACACACAGCAGCTGTGAGGTGATGGTTATCGATGCTGAATGAAGGGTCCATGAGGGCGTCCTACAAAATTTTCTTTATATTTTGGATTTTTTTTTTGTAACTGACCAATTGAAAGAATCCAAGAAAGTTTCTGGGAGAATGTTGTAATTTACTTGTTACTTGGAAGCCTGACCTGGCTGTGGTATTTGCAGTGGATTTAGTTAGTGGAGGCTGGAGCAGGTCTGTTAGCAGCAGCCATGGTCATGCAGAGGAAGGAAGTGAACCAGAAGTTCTCATTATGAAGGCCTGACTGAACTTGGAAAGCGAAGGAGAGAAAACCAGCTGTGGGACTATGGGAGAAAGGGAGGATGTGAAAGAACACCCGCTGTCTTGTCTTTTTTTTTTTGACATTTTTTTAAATTGAATTTTTTAGTCAGTCTTAATCATCTTTTTTTTTTTTTTTTTTTTTTTTTTTTGTCTTTTCGAGACAGGGTATCCCTGTAGCCCCAGCTGTTCTGGAACTCACTCTGTAGACCGGGCTGGCCTTGAACTCACAAAGATCTGCCTGTCTCTGCCTCCCAAGTGCTAGGATTAAAGGCGTGCGCCACCACGCCCCCGGCTAGTCTTAATCATCTTTATACCTGCCTTTCCCTTGGCACTCTCCTTTAGCTCCCCCCACCCCCCCTGGAGTTCACACCTTTGTGCTAGAGTCCCTTGTGCCAAATTACTCTCCCTGTCTACTCCTCAGTGCCAGCTCCTCCCTGGAGCTCTAGTCATCCTATTTGCAATCTCTCTTCTAAAGAAGGCCAGGTCTTCCTTACCTGACCACCATCTGCTGCCAATATGTCTTTAGCCGAGGTTGGGCTCTGCTACCCATTTCTGCAGTTCTGTGCTGGGTTTTTGTCCAGCAGAGCTTGCATGGGTCTTGTGTGTGCTGACACCAGTGTTGTAGGTTATGAACTGGGTCCCAGGAGCTTGTAGGATTCACTTCCATTTGGTTTTGCATCACCTCCCTGGCTCTTCTAATCTTTCTATCCATTTGTTTGCAATGTTCCCTGAGCCCTGGGTGGGTGAAGCTGAATATAGGCGGCCTGTCTATGGACACACACTCTGTAGTCTCCTAATCTTCGTGGTTCGGCCATTCAGGCCCTTTTGGGTTCCTGGTCTCTTGTTGCCTGGAGGAGCTTCCTTAACGAGAATTAAAAGGTAATTAATGTCTTCTTGGGTCCTTGTTCTATGATGCTTGGGTCCTGTGTGTAGAGGTTGTGACCTAGGCATGAGTAATTCACAGACCATGTCTGTGTGGGTCCATTTGTGGGACTCTATTATTCTCATGTGGAGCAAAAGAAGCTTCTTTTCTGAGTGGTGTCTGGGATATTTGTCTGTAAATATAAGGATACTGCTTTCGTAGTTAGTAAAATGTTACCTAAGCCTAGGGATGTGTTGATCTTGTGGAATTCTCTAAGATCTATGTCCTCTCCAGATGTGTGCATCAGGCTATGTTAACAATACCATATATGAGTTTCCTTCCACTGAGTGGGCTTTAGGTCCAATTGGTTAGCATTGATTTCCCCCAAGATAGAAGTGCTGCTACTGCTCCGATGTCATATGCTGTGCTGGTCATTGATGTGGATATTTGGTCTTCAGGCTGATCTTGGATCATTTATTAATGATCTCCCTTAGTGGTTTGTATAGTGCTCTCCACAGCTATGAGAGCTAGCCTTCAGGTACCATTTATTTTCTTGATCATGGCTAATTTTATTGGGGTAAGATGAAATCTTAAAGTGGTTTTAATTTGTATTTCCTTAATTAGTAATGGAGTTGAACACTTTTTTTTTTTTTTTGGTATTTTTTGAGACAGGGTTTCTCTTTAGTCTCAGATGGCCTGGAGCTCGCTCTGTAGGCCAGGCTGGCCTTGAACTCCCAGAGCCTCTGCCTCCCGAGTGTTGGGATTAAAGGTGTGCACCACCATGCCTAGTGAACACTTTGTAAGGTTTCTTAGTCATCTTCTTCTCTTGAGGAGTCTCTGTTCAGATCTTTAGCCCATCTTTTAATTGGATCATTTCTTTTCTTTTCTTTTTTTTTTTTGAGTAATTTATATATTTTGGATGTTAAACTTCTGTCAGATGTGTCACTGGTGAAGACTTCCACTCTGTGGATTTTCTCTTCACTTCTTTGTTTCTTTTGCTTTTTAGTTTAATGAGGTCCCCCTTGTTGATTGTTGGCCTTATTTTCTGTGCAGCTACTGACTTAGAAAGTCTTTTCCCACACTTGTATCTTAGATTACTGCCAGTGTTTTCTTCTGAAATTTCCAGAGTTTCAGGTTTCTCATTCAGGCCTTCTCCAGTTAGAGTTGACTTTTGTGCAAGACGAAAGGTAGGGGTTTAGTTTCATTCTTCTACATGTGGTGATCCAATTTTGCCAGCACCATTTGCTGAAGATACTGTCTTTCCTCCATTGAGTGTTCTTGGCACCTTTGTCAAATATCAGGTGACTGAAATTGTATGCACTCAAGTTTGGGTCTTCCATTTTGCTCCATTGATCTACAGGTCTATTTTTGTGCCAGTACCATGCTATTTTTTTTTTTTTTAACTATAGCTTCGTAGTATAGTTTGAAATCTGGTATGGTAATCCCCCCTGCATTATTACTCTTTGTGCTCAGGGTTGCTTTGCCTACCGGGGGTCTTTTTTTTCCTTATGAATTTTAGGATGTCCCCCCCCCCAATTCTGTAAAGAAAGTCATGGTGATTTTGCAAGTATTTTGTTGAGAATTTTTCCATCTATATTCATTAAGGATATGGGTCTATAGTTTTCCTTTTTGGTTGTATCTTTCCTGCTGTGTTTTCAAATTGGTTTAGTCTTGGGAAGTATTCCGTACTTGGTAAGAGAGTCTGGTATGGAGCTTTGTGGTGGGATGGCTGAGATCACTGTCTGTACTCCACCTCTGACTCCAGCAAGTGGATGTCAGTAGGACAGGGTTGGTTAGTTGGTTTAGAAACCCTGGCCAGTGTGTTCAGGAAATGTGACTGCTGGGGTGGGCCATGCCATTCCTGCTTTCCTGTGAGGTGAACTGCTGTGGTGACCCTGTTTCTATACTTCTGTGTCAAAGGAAAGAGCATGACCCTTCATCCTCCTGGCTGCTAGTATTTGTAGTCACTTTAGAGTCCTCTGTGCCTGTGTGCAGATGCACATGGCTGTGCGTATGTGCACATGTGTGGAGGCCAGAGGACAACTGTGGGTTGTTCTTTATGCACTGTCTACCTTTTTATTTTTTGGAAGGGATAGGAGGAAAGGGTATCTCAATGGCCTGGGACTTGCCAAGTAGGCTAGGCTGGCTGGCCAGTGAGCCCCAGGGATCTGCCTGTTTCTGCCTCCCCAGTGCTGGGATTATAAGTGTGCCACCATATTCAGCTTCCTCTTTATGTGGACTCTTTATATATGGGGGATCCATTTCAGGTTCCCAGGTTTGCCAGGCAAGGCTTTACCAACTGAGTTGCCAAAACTTCAAACCTACTTCATAATACTGAGATCCTTAGAAAGGCCACAGTAACACTTCAGGTTACTGTCACACTTGTATACTGTAGATGTTACTCAAGTGCAGCTGTCAGTGCCATCTCTGCACAGGTACTCTCAGACTGCAGGTCTGTTCCAGGGTCTGTCTTTGATTCTAATGTTTACAGGTGTGTATAAGTTATGGCTGGAATAATTTACCAAAGAGCAACAATGAAAACTGTTCTGTTTTTCAGTCTTTTCACTCTGTCTCTATCATTATTCACATATACACTATAGCTTTCCATGTGTTTGTTTTAAACTCTCTGCTGTGAAATAAGGCCATCTAGACTCTTGTAGAATGCCCCCTTCTATCCTTGTTCATTGGGATGGTTGTTACAGGCACTGGCTGGGGGAGTGTGAGGTAGAGTGGACAAGGGACTTTCTTTAGTTTTGAAGTCTTTCAGTGTTTAGGGAATGTTGGTACAATGAACCCTGCTTTGCCAAGTATGGAGCTGTTATCTCTAGTGTATGAGGAGGAAGCCCTTTTGTAGGACACAATGTGCCCAGTCCCTGCTCTTCGAGCCTGGGCAGGAAGTCTGGTTTTACTCAGGATATGGATGTCAAGTCTATCTGGAGAGCTTACATGTGACCAGTCTTCTTCTTTGGTGATAGTCATTTTTCATCAACTTCTGGTATCCTGAAGTAACAAAGGAGGGTGGTAGCAAGGGTGTAACAAAGGCTGCTCTGGAAAAATTAGCTTTCTTGTCAATGACATTGATAATGCTCTTTACTGAGACCTTCTTCACATGCACACGATGAAGGTAAAAGAAAGGAATTTGAACATGTTTTTTTTTTTAAAAAAAAAAACAGGACTGACTCACGATGTGCTCTACATTTATCAAGTGAGTTTATAGTATGCCAGATATTTTCTAAATATAGAGGTCTTTTAAAAGTCCATTCAGAGATGACCAGTTCTACTTTTAAAGTTCTTGAGAAACAAGTACTTGACATTTATCCTGGGTCGGTTGATAGGAGTTGAAGTTGGGGCTATGCAGGAGAAGGTAGGCCCAGTGCTAGAGCCCTGTCTGGTTCTTATCTTCCTGATACTGTGCTTAGGTACCTTCAAAATGGGATATTCTGCTGCCTACAAAGATGGGAGACCTTGTGGAATAGTCCTTCAAGTTCTCTGTCCTCAGCAACAGCAGCAACAATACATATTTTTTTTTTGAACATTTTATACTCCAAAGAAAGCTCATTATAGAGCTATATCAGGAATTGAAGCTTGGGGGTTAGAGAGATGGCTCAGTGTTTAAGAGCACTTCCTGTTCTTCCAGAGGACCTGAGTTTGATTCCTAGCACCGTGTTGGTGTGTAACTCCAACTCTAGGGATCTGATGCCCTGTTCTGGCCTCTGAAGGCACCTGGACTGGTGTACAGACACAGACACACACACAGACACACACACAGACACACACACACACAGACACACACATGCGCGTGCGCGTGCACATGCACACACATCTAATTAAAATTTCTCCAAATGATCACCTGACATACAGCTGGATTATGTTTGGTGTTAACCTTTTCACCTGGGCCCCTGCAGAGGTGACCCCTCCCCAAGGGTGTGTGTGCCTGCACATACACATACACATATGTGGACATAAAAGTAATAAAAGTCTCTAAAAAGATTTTCACTTTTACCTGGAGGAAAAAAATTTAACAATGTCCAGAACCCTGCGTGCACATTGCCCCATGGATACTTACAATGCAGGAGTCAGCTTCTTTCTCTCTTGGACTAACCATTCACCTTTGTAGAATTCTAGATACTTTATAGCTAACTTTGCATTCTTTACTGTACTTTGTCTGCCTGACAAGTCTGTGAGATAGTCGGTCTTTGATACCTGCTTTCTGATGAGGAAGAAAAGGCAAAATGTTAGAAAGTTGAATGTCAAGAGCTCAGTTCAAGAATTGTACCATTCATTTCATAGCACCTTCAGAGTATGGTAAGAACTAAAAGCTTGAACTACAGAGGCTGGCCTTGACCTGACAGAGATTCTCCTGTTTCTGCCTCCTGAGTACTGGAGTTAAAGGAGTGCACCATCATGCCCATTTCTGTAAAAGACTATTTCATCATGTGCAAATACCTCGTTGCTTACTTAGTCTGCTCTTGATGGATATTTTGAGTTTTTCTGGTTTTTTCTTTGTTTTATAATCTCCAGCTGAATTGATAAATAATTGACAAAAATATATATACAGCATGTAGTGTGATCACTGCTACCAAACCAATCTGCCTATCCATCTCACCAGTTGCCATGTTTTTTTTTTTTTTTCTGTTTCTGGTAAGAATTTTGAATCTACTGTTTTAGTGCATTTCCAGTGGACAGTATGATACCATTATATGTGGTCACCTGGTGGTCACACCTCTCCTCCTCTGCCACTCATTCAGTGTAACTGAAAATTTGTACCTTTTGGGCAGTTTTTGGCTTTTATGAGGCCTGTTATTTAGGCATGTACATGTGGGAGCCACAGAAGGCTTGCTGATACTCTTGGGTGCAGTAGTGAAGGTTTGAGAAAGACTTTACACCCTGTGATACTAAGGTAAAGCTGGATCGCATTGCCAATTCTAGCTCAGAGATACACTGAGAAAGACAAACACATGTGGGGTTGAGGGGTAGTGGGTGGGAGGGTGAGTTGTATTGGGTGTGGGGGGGGTGAGGGGTGGCAGGTAGGAATGCCAGGGTAAGTTTTTTCTTTTTGTTCTGATGCGGATGCGGATGCGGATGTGGATGTGGATGCAGATGCGGATGCGGATGTGGGTGTTGGTGTGGCCAGAGGACGCTGGGTGTCCTGCTCTGTCCCTCTCTGCCTTATTCCTTTGGGACAGGATCTCTAATTGAACTTGGAGCTAGGAGGAATCCTTTTGTCTCTGCCGTCTACAACCTACCTCATATTTGCAAGTCAGGGCTCTTACCCCCTGAACCATCTCTCCAGCCACAGGTGATTTCTTGAGGAACTGGAATTAAAGAACTCTAGTATTTTCCTCCTGGGGGAATAATACATTATGGGGTGGGGATGGGAGAGATGGGCGGAGCAGAGGAGGTGCTTGGAGATCGCTGCATATTGCTAGGTCCCATGAGAAAAGAATGACCCAAGTAGACGGGTAAAGAACCAGTAATTGCTTTGGTTTAAATTCTGGTCAGTGGTATTTAAGTTTTGTGGTTAAAACTGTTTTCAGCTAGAAAGACAAGCGCTAGGCAGGGCACAGTTTGTCCCCCAGTTTAATTGCCTTGGTGCTGTGTGAGAACAGTGCAAGCGCATGCGTAGTCAGCGTTTGTTCTGTGCCAGACGCTGTTCTCATTCTTTGTGTGTGTGTGTGGAATTATATTATCGAAGTTTTTCAAAGGATAGAGATTGTCTTAGTCTATTTTGTGCTGCTATAGCAAAATACCTAAAGGTGGGTAATGTATAAAGAAAAGAGGTTTGTTTATAGCCTAAGATAGCCATAGGGGTAGGGAGGAGAGGAAATGATCATGTGAGGGGAGAAGCAAGAAGGTGAGCAAGACTTGCTTTGTAGTAACCTCCTTTTGATAATTAATCCAGTTTCTTCAAACCACATCCAGCTTTGATAGAACTAATCTAGTCTCCTGAGAAAAGCATTAGTCTAGTCACAAAGTGATCAATCCATAACCCCATCCTATATGATGAAGTAGCTCAGGTACTGGGAGATTAAGTAATTTGCCTAAATTTCCTTACTTTTTTTTTTTTTTTTTTGAGACTGGATCTCCATGTAGCCTCAGGTGGAGTGGAACTTGATATGTAGACCAGGTTGGCACCACAATCTCATAGAGATCTGCCTGCTTCTCTCTCCTGAGAACTGGGATTAAAGACATCATCCACCATGCTTGGTTCCTTCTTTCTTTTTTAAAATGTAGTCTAGATTGAAATTCAGGCACTCTGTGAATGGGACCTCTGAACTATGTACTGCATTTTTAAAACTTACATTTCTATTACTGCTGTAGTAAACTGCCATAAATTTGGTGCCTTAATGCTCTTTGTCCTCTTTTTCTGGGTTAGAAATCCAAAACGGGTCCCAATAAGCAGCTGTGGAGGTGCCATTGGGGCTGCACCCTTCTGGTTCTGTGGAGCTGCTGCCTTGCTTATCCTCTAGATGCTGCCTGCATTCCTTGTCTTATTCCTTCATCCAGCATCAAAGGCAGCCGTGTTGAGCTGAGTCCTTGTGCTGACATCTCTCTTGTGGTTTTCTTTTGACTGCTCTACTTCCTTCCCTCCCTCTCTTCCTCCCTCTTCATTCCCCTCCTCCCTCCCTCCCTTCCTTCCCCTCCCCTGTCTTCTCTCTTCCCTTCTTCTTTCTCTTTCTTTTTCTTTTCTTTCCTTCTGTCTTGCTAAGTAGCCCAGGCTGGCGTTAAATTCACAGGCCTCCTCCCTCAGGTCCTATGCATGGGTATTCCTCTTCTTTTTTAAAAAAATACTTTATTTTTTATTTTATGTTTATGAGTATATTGCCTGTGCAGTTCAGAAGAGGGTGTTAGATCCCCTGGAATTAGTTATGGATGGTTGTTAGCTGCTATGTGGGTGCTGGGAATTGATCCTGGGTTCTTTGCAAGAGCAGCCAGTGCTCTTAACCACTGAGCAATCTCTCCAGCCCTTATTCCTCTTCTTTTAAGGACACATTATTTATTTTTTATGTGTATGAGTGTACTGTTTGCATGTAGGTTGGTGCACCTGTGTCATACAATGCTGCGGAGGTCAGAAGAGGGCATCAGATTCCCCTGGAACTGGAGTTAAAAACGGTTCTTAGCTGCCATGTGGGTGCTGGGAATTGAACACTGGTCTTCTGCAAGAGCAGTCGGTGCTCTTAACCACTGAGCCATCTCTCCAGCCCCCAAGAACACTTTATTATATTGAACCTGACTGGATAATGCACCTCAAAGCCAGCTGATTAACAGTGTTAATTTTCTCTGCAACTTTCATTCCCACTTAGCTGTAGGATTTGGGCAGCTCTGGGGGTAGAGGTCCATTTTTCTTCTTAGCACAGTATTGTCACAGAGCCAGGCTTGTGCCAGCAGTTTTTCTTTCTGTCATGAGTGAGCTCTAACCATAAGAAAGAGTGAATAGCTCTCATAGTATGTTCCAGCTTGTAGGTAGGATGACCTGTGTGTCTTTTGTAAAAATTAGATTTAAGGGCTGGAGAGATGGCCTAGCAGTTAAGAGCACCAACCGCTCTTACAGAGGACCTGGGTTCGATCCCCAGCACCCACATGGCGGCCAAGAACCATCTGAAACTCCAATTCCAGGAGAACTCCAGTTCCAGGGGAATCCGACACCCTCTTCTGACCTCCATGGCATTGCACGACATGGGTGCACAAACCTGCATGCAGACAGTACATTCATACACATATAGAAATAAATAAAATTTAAAAAATAGATTTAAATATTTCACATAGGTTTATGTTTTATTTTATTTACTTATTTTTTTTTCTTTTTGTGTATGAGTGTACTGTCTGCATGTAGTTTGGTGCACCTGTGTCATGCAATGCTGAGGTCAGAAGGGGGCATCGGATTCCCCTGGAACTGGAGTTAAAGATGGTTCTTAGCCTCCATATGGGTGCTGGGAATCGAACCTGGGTCCTCTACAAGAGCAGTCAGTGCTCTTAACCATTGAGCCATCTCTCCAGCCCCAAGTTTATGTTTTAAAATGCATCTCCTTTGCATTGTCCATTGAAATCTTGGTCCAACATGCACAGGCACTTGTCTTGAAGGAAGACAGAGAAACTAGAGAAGTCCAGGCTTGTGAGGATCACTGACTACACTCTTGCACATAGCCCCATGGAACTAGATTTGAGATGAGAATACCACTCAAACTTGTGCCGTTTGATCTATACTAGTGACCCTACCCATTAGTCAGTATGGCTGAGGACCCTGATTTTCTTGGAGTGGGAGAGTTAGGAAGGGGGGCCATAGGGGTATAGCCTGGGGAGAGAGTTAGGTATTCTCACTCTTCATCAATAAGATGAGGACCCTGGATCCTGAAAAAATGCTTTTCATATGATTTTTCTTTTTCTTTTTTTTTTGATTTTTCTATAGTTGAAAAAATTTGTGCACTGAAAATTGAGTTACTTAGTTGTACAAGGACTTGTTGCTAATTGTAGAAGTGAGATTGAAATTCATATGAATCCACATGAGACCCAGGAGCTGTAGGCTGTGACTGTATGATTGATGCCAAACATAAGAATGATGTCGAGCCTGACTGTGGTATTGATTAAATTGAAGTAAAACAGCTTCCTTCCATTTGAATGTGCTTTGCCTTGCAGAAGTACTGCCATGGATCCACAGAGCCTCTGGGCTCATGCTAAATCCCCCTTCCTTGTTTCCCATGCACTAAACATTAGACTAAAATTTATGACTCAAATTCCATAGCAGCTCTGAGCCACAGTGGGTGTGGAGTGTGTTTCAGGTCCTCTGAAGTACATAGCAAGTGGGAACTCAAGAACAAAGCTTGTGTGGTAGGGATTCACTGAAGCTCTCAGGGTTGAATGTGTGTTTGATATATTTATCATTCTCTCAAAGGTATTAGTGGTGATCTAGCAGAGATGCCAGTTCTCATGGTCCTGGAAGTAAGAACTTTCTTTTATTTATTTATTTTTAAATTAATTAATTAATTTTTTTTATCAAATCTAGACCCGTGTCCCCCCGCCATTCCCCCACCTCACCAGAGCTCATGCATTCTGCCAGACATGCCCCTCGTCTCTTTCTCAGTCCTTCTCAATATTCTCCATGTGGAAGTTGACTGTTTTGAGCAGAAGTTCAGTTTCAGTCAGTTCTTCGATGCAGTCCCTTCTGTTGTTGTTGTTGTTGTTGTTTCCAATATGCATCACTCCCAACTGCTTTGGACAAAAGCTCAAGGGGCCGTGCACAAGAAATACTTACAACTAGGTAATTGGCACTAGCATCCACAGATGAGGGATACCATTCATTGTTTGTTTTTCTGGGACTGTGTCACTTCACTCAGCATGATGTCCTCTAGCTCCAGCCATTTTCCTGCAAAGCTCATGATGTCGTCTTTCTTTACTGCTTCATAGAACTCCATTGTGTAGATATACCACATTTTCTCTATCCACTCATCAGTTGAGGGGCATTTGGGTTGGTTCCAGTTCCTTGCAATTGTGAAGAGAGCTGAAATAAACATGGCCGTGCATGTATCTCTGCAGTGGGGTGAGTCTTGAGGGTACATGCCCAGGAATGGTATGGCTGAGTCAGGTGGCAAGTTCATTCCAAGTCTTCCAAGGGTTCTCCACACTGCTTTCCATAGTGGCTGTACGAGTTTACATTCCCACCAGCAGTGGATGAGTGTTCCCCTTTCCCCATAACCTCTCCAGCACTTGGTATCATTTGTTTTCTTGATCCTAGCCAGTCTTATTGGAGTAAGATGATATCTTAAGGTGGTTTTGATTTGCATTTCCTTAATGATTAGTGATGTTGGACACTTCTTAAGGTGTTTCTCAGCCATCTGTAATTCCTCAATTGTGAAGTCTCTGTTCAGCTCTTTGGGAAGTAAGAACTTTCAAGTGTAAAGAATGTCTACTTAAGCTCTATGGAAAAGAGAAACCCTAGGTTTGGCAATCTAGGAAAGACCGTTTCTCATTATTCAGGTCTATTATTTTTGGACAAGATGTTTATGTATGTATGTATGTATGTATGTATGTATGTATGTATGTGTCATACAAATAGGAACCAGAAAGATCAAGTGCACTGAGAGAATGTGTAGAATGTGTCCTGCCCATGGGTCAGAGAAGAGAGGCCCTGGCTGAATCCTGTGTTCTCATAATGTGGGACAGACTCAATGAAGGGCAACAGAGTCGAATCTAAACCTGAGCCCATAGCTACAGAGTTTTTCAGAACTGCTTATCTTGCCCTGCCCTGTCTTGGCTGGGTTCTTAGAAATAAAGATCAAAATCCTCAACATAGTGCCATCTGACTTCCTGGTTTTACTTGGTGCTTTTTCTCCTGGTCATTGTCAAGGTCACAGGCAGTTCCATCTTGCTACCTCCTTCCTGACAGGGGCAGGATTTTCTGCAATTCTTCCACTTCTCTAATAAGGCATGCAAATTCTGTTGATTTCAGTTTCCAAGGAGAATAGTCTCAGATACCCCAGTTGCTCCCTACAAGGTACCCTTCTAGTACCCTGCCTGTTTCACCACTTCATAGCATTCATTTTGATTTTTAATTTATTCCGCCTGCTCAGTGCTTACTTGGTGAGTGAATACTTTTTCTTTTTTTTTTCTTTTTTTTTGAGACAGAGTCTCCCTGTAGCCCCAGCTGTCCTGGAACTCACTCTGTAGACAAGGCTAGCCTTGAATTCAGAAAGAGTGCTAGGATTAAAGGTGTGGACCACCACGCCTGACATTGAGCGAATACATTTTAATGATAGGAAATGACCAAAGTTGGAGCAAGCAGGACTAAAGATTTTTTTTTGTCTTTTTGAGACAGGGTCTCCCTGTAGCTCCAGTTGTCCTGGAACTTGCTATGTTGACCATGCTGGCCTTGAACTCACAAAGATCTGCCTGCCTCTGCCTCCCAAGTGCTAGGCATGTGCCACCATACCTGGCTAAGGACTAAAGATATTAACACTATCTTCTAGGCTGCTTTACTTCCCCCAAAGTGATGAGAGGTGACTAGTCCATGCAAGCACTGATGGTAGGGATGTTGGAAATAAAATACAGGGTCCAAGGGCCACACTGATACCACACAAAAAAAGATGTGGACGAAGGGTATGTTACCTCATTGGGTAATAAGCAAGCACCCCAAGCAGGAAATTTTGATGGGTTTTTGTCCTAATTCACAAGTACCATGTCTTTTCCCCATTGCTGGGGTCTGACCTCATAGTCTTTGGCAACTGGGTAGTCTGAAAAGAATCAGCACCACAGCAATGAAGGAGAGGGGGATGATGCTGGGCATCAAGTTTTGGGAATGCATCAGAGACTGCATAAACAAAATTTTTACAGGTGAGTATGTTAATTTTCTGTTGCTGTGATAAAATGTCATGACCAAGGCAACTTATAGCAGAGTTTATTGGACTTACAGTAAGTTCTAGGAGCAGACAGCACACATCTTTAACCACATGCAGGAAGGAGAGGAGGGAGCTAGAAACTCTCAAAGCCTGCCCCCAGTGACAGCTTCCTCCAGGGAGGCCACACCTCTTACAAGTTCCATGACTTCCCCAGACATTGCTGCCAACTAAGCAAGTGCTCAAGTACATGAGCCTATAGGGGATACTTCTCATTCATATCACAATTGGGGGAGATTACAAATAGCATTAAAAGGTTTCATTCCTGAAAGCATTCTTTTGTTATGAAAGATTTGAAGACCTTGTCATTATTTCTGTCAGTGTGTAGAAGTCAGTCAATCATTCCATTGTATGTATTGCAGGGTTAGTGAGTAGTTCAGCCATGGAACTGCATTCTGTGATATTTCTTGGTGTTGAGAAGACCCATTTCTTGTATGTGTCAATGTTCTGAGGGCTTTTCACCGATCAGATCATAGTTAACTTTCTGGATCTTGGTTTTACAGTGCTGGGTTTTTCTGTTCCTTGTACTTCCTAGACTGGCTGGGATAGACATAAGGAATTTTCTACAAAGGATAACAGCATGGTCCAGGCAGCCCTCTCTATGGACACTGACACTGTAAATTCAACTTACGAGCTTGAAAATTCCTAGTGCTTATAAGTATTAAATTACATATTGATGTGAACCTTGACATATTTGGCTCAAGTGCTCTGGGACAGTGAGCAGATACTCGGGAAAACCTGAATTATTTTTCATGCGCAGTTTATGTAATTCCAGACTTACGTCATTTACTGGTATTAGCTCTCACCAAAACACTGGAGACATATCTTATCAATGTTAGTATCTCTGTGTAAAATTAATCCTGGGTACTTGTAATGTTAGTATATCTGAGTAGAATGAATCCTGGGTACTTGTCTCTTTGAAAGTTATTATTTAAGGATGATGGAATACAGAACAAGACTTAGGTACAATCCTTAGGAGACCCCCTTTTCTATTAATTTTCTACCAATGCAAACTGTAGTTTTAGAACTGTGGGAGGGTGGGGTGTAGGGTGACATGGAGGGGGCCCGAATGCCCTGTTTAAAGCCACTCAGAAGTCTTAACAGAGCTTGAACTTGAGGCAGGCTTCCTGACTTCGGATTCAGTCTTCTTTCTATACTATCATCATATACCTGTTAGCAAAATAAAGTGGGCAGGGGGGGAGGCCAGGCCAGATGGTCACACCTCTAACCCCAGCACTTGGGAAGCAGAGGCAGGAGGATTGGTAAACTGAGACCAGCCTGAGCTAAACAGTGAGCTCCTATTTCAGAACCCAAAATATTCCAGGCAGTATTTTTGAAGCTCCAAATACAAGGAAAAAGTGTGGACGAGCAAACGTTTTAGTTATTTCATCAATCTCAAATGGTTGCACTGAAAGCTGTTTATTTACAGTTTAAGATTCACTTCAGGTATAGTCTGTTTTGTGAGGAAAACATGGCAGCTTCCTGTAGAGTCAGTTGCCAATGTAGAACACCATTTCTAAATCTTCAAAGAATTATTCAAGACCATCTGGCCCAAATACAGAATTTTTTGGGGGAAAACCTCCTATTTTGGGATTTTCTCTGACATGGGCACGGCTTCTGCTGCTTTCAAGTGCTGTCGTTTCCTTTTCTGACGGTGTTTTGCTGAGTGCAGATGTTTGGAGATTTGAAGGACAGAAGCTACAGTGAGGCACCTTTCTTAACGTGTTCAGAGCCTCTGTACATAACAGCTAATCCTTCCTAATTATATTTCTTGGAAGGATGTTCTTAACTCTAACAGGAAGATGACATTTTGAGAAGCTTAGGACAGCCCTGAAGAAAAGACCGAAGTGTAAAGGAAGAGCAGTTTCTGCTCCTGGGGCCCAGCACTGCCCCTCCCTGCCAGGGAAGAGCCTTCCTCCCGCCCTCTGCCCCTCTTTCATTCCTTTGACCTTTGTTTTACTCCTGGCTTAACCAAGCCATATTGAAGGAGAAAAAAAAAAAAACAACCCAACTTTTTCTAAAGAACCCATTTCCATGTAATTAGGTGGACTTTAACAACTTAGTTGCCTTAGTTTTTTGAAAGGTGACCTGTGAAATAAAAGACTTAGGGAATTTAATTTATATATTAGATATATTTTATGTAAGATTGAAACACTACAGTCCTCAATTAATTTCTTTATCACTGTTTGTTGCTCCATATCAATTTAAGGTAGTGATTTTTATGGGACTGTATGCTAAAGAATTATGTATATCAGGTTATTTTATGTCTGTCATATTTTGAACCAAATCAGTGTGTTTACTGTCGAATAAGGATTTGATGAATCAAATAAATGGCAGTTTGTGAAGTTTTAGTGGTTTTGAATATTCTTTTTTATTTTATTTATTTTTTATGTGTATGAATGTACTGTCTGCATGTAGGTTTGTGCACCCGTGTTGTGCACTGCCGAGGAGGTCAGAAGAGGGTGTTGGATTCCCCTGGAACTAGAGTTAAAAATGGTTCTCAGCTGCCATGTGGGTGCTGGGAATTGAACTCAGGTCCTCTGCAAGAGCAGTTGACGCTTTAACCGCCAGGCCATCTCTCCAGCCCCGGTTTTGAATATTCTTGTGAGATGTAATTATCTCACAGAATAATTTTATGCTTTTACATTTTTAAGTGAGCTTGAAAACAAAAATTTCATATTTTAGATCAAGAATTATTGTGGGAAGTCTGATAACACTTTTCATAAATTCCCTGTTAACTGTTCTTATATTTTTAAATTTCTAAGTGCTTTTTTCATATTACAGGTCCTTTTTAGTCAGATATTTCAAGAATTCTTCAAGGGAGGGAGGGGCTTTTATGCAAAGAATTCTATTAGGGCTTACTGAATTTCTTCTCTCCAAATTTGAAGATGCTTTTTCTTTTTTCCATGATTGGGGGTTACACCCAGGTCTTACACATACTCTTTTCTAAACTCTGAGCTATATTCTTTGCCCACTAGAAGAAACTTTATGCACTGAATCTTTCAAAATCTGTACTTGTCCATGTAGCATAAATGTGTTTTATTCATTTATTATTCATTTTGACTGGGTAATTTATTTCAGAATTATTCTAACTTATTAGAGGCATATTGGTTTATAGAGGTATACTGGTTTATATAGACATGAATATTTTTTCAATTTTTACTTTTATTGTGTGTGGGGTATGTGTGTATGTGTGTGTTCATTGCAGGTACATGCATGCCACACAATGCACATGGGAATCAGTGGTTTCCTTCCACACTGCCTCTTATGGTGTTTTTGTGGCTTTGCACACCACAGGGCCACTTCCTGTCTCTGCCTCCCATCTACTCTGGGTTTACAGATAGGAGCTATCACATCTGGAACACTCAGGGTTCAGGGGATCAACTTCAGGTTTCCAGGCATGCATAGCGAGTGCTTTTTACCCACAGAGCCATCTCACCAGTGACTGGACTGTATTAAAAAAGGGTGTTTTTTTCCTGATGTTCATCAGGCCTTGAATTTCTACCTTTCTTGATTTTTGCTGACTTCCTAGCCTTTGGCATTAAGGGCTTTATGCTATCTAAAATAAATTTTTTTAAATTTGATTTATTTTTGTATGTGTATGAATGTACTGTCTTCATGTAGGTCTGTGCACCCGTGTTGTGCAATGCTGCGGAGGTCAGAAGAGGGTCTCGGATTCCCCTGGAACTGGAGTTCTCCTGGAATTGGAGTTACAGATGGTTCTTAGCCACCATGTGGGTGCTGGGGATCGAACCCGGGTCCTCTGCAAGAGCAGTTGGTGCTCTTGACCGCTAGGCTATCTCTCCAGCCCCTAAAATAAATTTTTAAAAAAGACAATTTTTTTTCAAAAAAAGTTTTTTAGAACTTAGCATGAGAGACATGTATTCTGCTCTCATTTTTAAAAATTATTTAATTTATTTTAATAATAAGTAATAAGTAATGATACAAACATCCTTCATGTAAAACCAATTTGCAAGCAGCTAATGCCCAAACTTATACATCCCAAGGCCCCCATTGTCCAGCTGGAGGGGCTTATATGTACAAGCATGTTGATCAAATAAGAGTCCAGTCTATATCAATTTTTTTTTTTTTTGGTCTTTTTGAGACAGGGTCTTCCTTTCAGTCCCAGCTGGCCTGGAGCTCTCTATGTAGACCAGGCTGGCTTTGAACTCACAGAGATCTGCCTGCCTCTGCCTCCTGAGTGCTAGGATTAAAGGCGTGCACCACCATGCCCGGCTCAAATGTTTTTAACATTATTTTGTTCTTTATGTGTATGAGTGTGTTGCTTGCATGTGTGTAAGTGCTGGCAGAGGTCAGAATAAGGTGTCAGATCCCCTGGAACTAGAGTTCCAAGTGATTGTTAGCCACCATATGGGTGCTGGGAACTGAACTGAGGTCCTCTGCAAGAGCAGTCAGTGCTCCTAACTGCTGAGCCATCTCTCCAGCCCCAAAATTGACAATTCTTAGGAAGCTCCTGAAACTTACATGACTCACAAGACCCCTCCTCAAGGTTATATATGGAGTGACAGTTGCTAGGGTGAGGAGACTCTAGGACTAGGAAAACTGCTGGCCAGAGGAGTTGAGCTGGTGCTGGGGTGGGCTTTATGGTGAAGGAGATGTCTTTAAGCCATCCTTATTCCCTGTAAATAAGCCCAGTAAACTCACTGGTCCTGTAAGCTGCACTTGAATAGACTGTTTCTTTGGTCTGCTGTCAGTGCCCTGTTTGGGGTGGGTAGACATTTGTTCATGTTCCCCAAAGAAAAGCCACACAACAAAATGTTAAGTCTTTGAAAAAAAAAAAACAACCCAAAAGAAATAATTTGGGATTTTCAATCTCATTCACATTGATTATTTAATGTGTGCCAAGCATGATACTAGCAGCTAACGGAAGTAATAATGAATAAGGCGATACTGGAGATGTATTTTTCCTTCTCTTTATATTATTTAGCTATAGGTATATTTCTAAAGAACAAAATACATGAAATGCTATTCCCCCTAATAAAGTGACATGTTCATTCAAGGCCTAGTCCTGGTGTTGATGGGCCTGGAATCAATAAGTGACTTACTGAATCCATATCTGTGTGTACCAGTTCTGAGTCACAGATAGAGCATTTGGGAAACACTAAATTTGAACCTCACAAACTGGGTGCCTGTAGATGGTCTGGCTCACTGTGGGCAGATGTGAGCAATTAGGTGAGAGGATGGATGAGTGCCCCCCTCCCCTTACCCCATCAGAAACAATGTGCTGTATTACTGCAGGGACTGATGGCTCCTAGGGGGCTTGTGAAGAAAGGGTTAAACCAACCACAGGTCAGGCAATGAAAAGGGACTTTAAGAACGTATGCTGCTATTCCAGGAAGAACCTTCTGAAAATTAAGTGGCTGCAGTGGAGAGGGCTTCCTTTTGTGTGGAAATGCTGCCTCTAGTGTTGAGAAAGCAACACACACTGGAAATTAGTGCAAGGTTGTGGAGTGGTTTTTGCCGCCTGCTTTATTGTAGATCCCAGACAACAAAGATGCTTCAAATAGCTTTGGCTCCATTTGGCGTATGGGGAAGTACAAACGGCAGAAGCCTTTACAGTTGTGTTTCAAAGGCCCCTGGGTTATGAGTGTGACTTGAAGAGCTGAGTTCTCTTAAGTCTAGGAACTGCTGCCATCCACCTGCTCCTCTGGGCACAGGGTACATATGGGCTTCTTACCCTTGTACCAGCCGCTCTCCTCTAAGGTTTGTAACTCACTGTCAGGAGGTCTGAGACACAGATGGCGATTCTTCTTTCTCTTTTAACAACGTTCTGGATTGTTTCTCAGGGGCTGATGGCATGGATGCCCACATTTACAGAGGTAGAAGACTGAGCGAGACAGTATTTGAGAAGCAGTTTCTTTTTTCTATTATTATTATTAAATAAAGGCTAACATTCATTTACTTCTCAGATTTTCTTAAAATAAATGAAAATGGAAATGAATACTGGAGCCTTGAGAACCTATGAAAACACGAGTGAGTGTTAACGTAATTAAGTCATTTGACAGTTTAAATATGGAATCATTGAGAAACTATTTCGTTTTGATCATCTGGGCTGCTACTTAAGGTTTTGTAATATGAATGCATATAGACTATTTATAAACTTGCTTAATGCAGTTAGGCTTTAATGTTTGGATTTTAAAGTCTGCATGGATCCAACAATGGATTTAGTATTCCGTATCATCCAGAACGATGACAGGCCACAGGAGTGCAAGGCAATGCTGGCACGTTTTCAAAGGCATTCCTTCCTGTTCTGGATGCTATAATAAATACAACTGCAGCTCGGTGGATTTATTAGATACGCAATGTGTGCAATAATTTGGAAGCTGGTGGTTTTGTATTTTTTTTTCTTTTTTTTGGTTAGGTACACTGCTTCTAGCTGATTATGTATTGAAATGACATCTGGTGTTGTAAGTTAGGGTTGACATTTTCTCCTGAAAGTAAAAAAAAAAAAAAGCTGTGGTAAGAACTAATGAATACCTACCTACACAATAGGCAAACATCCATAGCAGTCAACTTGTTAAAGGGGCTTAAGTTGAAAAATGTGGGTGCAATTTGAACATTCACGATTTTGCTCTCGGGCAGCAGGTGGCAAGCTTTGCTTTTCAATGTTCCTCAGTTTTATTTTTATACCACAGGATGCCAAAATCTGAAGAGGGTGGTTTGAGTCCACTGGAATATGTCATTTCTTGGCATGTCTTTTGAACCACGTCTTTTGCTCATTGTGGGTAATTGCTTTCCTCTGAATGCCAACGCCGACCCTCAGGTCCCCTTATTGCATATGGACAGGAATTAATTCATATGAGCAATGCTTTATTCTCTTGTGATTTCTAGCAACATGTTCCTAATAGAGAGGAAAATGCAAAACAAATGAGTTGAAGGCAGTTCCTGTATGGTTAATAAAGATTTGGTTGTACAGTTTCACTTAATGCTAAATAATTATATATTTAAAAAAATATAAATATAAGTAGCATATATCTTTGAATAAAAAAAAAAATCTCTTCTAACTAACTCAGGGCCTTGATGGAGGTGGAGGCGAGAAGGAAGCAGAATTGAATAGTGTTCTAGGAAAGTGTTTGAAAAGTGAAGAAGCTGGGCGTGGTGGCACATGCCTTTAATCCTAACACTTGGGAGGCAGAGACAGGTGGATCTTTGTGAGTTCAAGGCCAGCCTGGTCTACAAAGTGAGTTCCAGGACAGCCAGAGCTACAGGGAGACCCTGTCTCAAAAAGACCAAACAAACAAACAAACAAAAAATAAACAAAAAACAAACAAAAAAGAAAGAAAGAAAAGTGAAGAAAAACACATTTCAAGACCAGAATGGGAAGCCATGGGCTTCTCGTCATCTCTGCTGTGTGCTTATTCAGCATTTGAACAGATGAAGCTGAGGGCCTTGTTGGTCAGTCAGTCTAGCACCGAGCTCTACCCCAACCCTAGGATTTGAATTTTCAGCCAAAGAGTTTACTTTTGGAGAGGAAAATGATGGTTAGGTGGGCAGTAAATTCTTTTCTAGACCAATTGTTTATACTTTTCTATATTAAAGGTTTCATTTTGGATTATTTTGTACATCGTGAACAATGGAGAGCTATTAAAAAGGCCTCTGCATTGCTGCAAGTTTTACAAGTCTCCAAATGTTCAGCACGTGCTCTGTGCTCAATGATCTTTCCCGAGCCTTTTGTTAGAGTTGAGTTCGATGGGGGTATATTTTACATTCATTATTTTATGTGTTTCTCAACTTTTTTTTTCCTATTTCATCTCTGCATTTTAATTTTCTTGTTCAAACACATATCATCCATAAACAGATATATAATGTATAAGGATAGCAATAAACAGCCAAACGCTTGTGCCTACTGAGTGAGGACATACAACACTGGCCATTAACTTATGTTCTGTGGTCCTTCCTGGTCCCGTTATCCTCTGCTTTCCCTGAAAGTAATTTCTGTCAATTGTTAGCCACTTCGCAGACAGATATTTTGGAATATCATGCTACAGAATTTTGTTAGCCAGTTTTGACTTTTAACGAAATCTAATCATAGTCTTTGCACTGTTTAGAAACTTGGTTTTCTTGTTTGGGATTGTTTTAGCATTCATTTGGTAGTGACTCTCAGGCCTGGGCTTGAAGCCGAATTACATGGTAGGCTTGGTGAACTCAGCTTGCTGTCTCCCACTTGTTTGAGATTCAGTAGCTCTGGGGAGGGTCCTAAGGGTCTTCAGCCCAGGAGCTTACAGGTGACATCCGTGCTGTGGACCTGGGGCCCAGGCTGTGAAACCTTGGAATCTCGATGCAGATGGCTTGGGGTCCCCTTTTTTTCCCTTCCTCTCATACCCTATGACTAGGCCCGAGTTTATTATCCTTTCTTCTGATGGTGTTTGGGTTGCTTCCAGTATTTTGCTTTTACAACATTGTTATGGAGAACATTTCAGTACAAATGTCCCTTTGCACATTAAAATTTTTTTATAAACTGGAATAAGTATAATAATGTTTCCCTCATGTTAAGGGTAAGTTTTGCTTCCTGAATTTTTATTTTAGAGACCCATACTCTCTATGTAAAATGCCTTTCTTGTAGTAAGTTGTTACCAACACAATTTAGAAGTTTTGTTTTTTTTTTTTGGTCTGCAGTAATGAAATTAAACATGTTTTCTTCATAAATTATGTAGTTTAAGATTTTTTCTCTGGCTGTAAGGAAGTTTTTCTGAATTTTTTCTAAAAGCTTTTTCATTTCATACTTGCTTTAATGCACAGGAAATTAACTTTCTGAATATGGTGTGACTTTATGTTCACATATCAGTTGTCTCACTATTTATTGAATAATTTTTGCCTCCTCAATCTGTGTGGCATATGGTGTGTGTTTTGTTCATGGATGCCTGAGGCTGTTTCTGAGTCCTTTATCCTGCTGTCCTAGTCTTTATCCTTGGGTCAGGTGATGCCTTGAAATTCTCTAATTATATATATAATTATATATATATATATATATATATATGTATATATGTCTTGGTAGCAAAGCTCTCTCTTACTGTTCTTTAAGGCTTTAGTGGCATCTCTATAATTATAGAATCAGCTTATCAATACCAATTTTTAAAGAAAGAAAACCCAATTAGGATTTTTGTTAGAATTGCATTTAACCAATACACGGTTTTGAAGCAAATATACGTAATTTGATATTGATTCCTCCTATTTATAAATGTTCTCTATCCTTCCATTTTTAGGTTTTACTAGCTTTCAGTACATTTGAGTGATTCATTAGGTCTCGCACATCTGTTGTGAAATTGTCTTAGTTACTCTGCTGCTGCTGTGATAAAACACTACGACCAAGGCAACTTATAGAAGGAAGAGTCTACTTAAGCTTATGGTTCCCGAGGGTTAGAGTCCACAATGGTGGGGGAGGCTTGGCGACAGAGGTGGCTGAAGCAGAAAGCAGAGGCTCACATCTTCAAGCAGGCACAGGCAGCAGAGAGCAGCTGGAAATCTGGAAGGCTTAAGAACTCTCCAAGTCTGCCCATAGTGAGGTGCTTCCCTCAGCAAGGCTACACCTCCAAAAACCCAGGGAAACAGTGCCACCAACTGGGGACAAAATGTCCAGTACTTGGAGCCTGTGGGGGACAAGCTCATTCAAACCCCCAAGGAGATCCATTCACAAACATTCTTGGCTGTGGTCAAAATGGTATCTTTCTTAAAATTTCTTTTTCCAATATTCTTCCTCAGGGAAATGAGGCCCCGTTATTTTTCTTACACGAGCTTTGCTGAACGTAGTGCTCCTGGACATCTCTGTAAAGAACTTTGCTGGGTATGATGACGAGAGGCTTCTTTCTTTTAATCTGTGTCTGTCATTTTTGTCTTGCTGCATTGGTTGGAACCTTCACAGACGCAGACATCACAGAGGTCACGTGGTTCCTCATGTTAAATGGTGATCACTTGGCCTTTTATCGTTGAGAACCACATCTGCTGGAACTTCTGCAGATTACCTTTCATCCAGTCTTAAGGGGACAGCCTTCCAGCATGAGACTGTGGAGTATCTATTACAGATGTTGAGTTTGGCAATTTGATATGCTGGTTTGATCATGTTGTTTCCTTTTATCTTTACTGTGGTGAATTATATTAATAGATTTGCTAACGCTTGGGACAGTTGTGCATTCCTGTAATAAAATCCACTTGTCCCTGACATCTTTTTTAATCTTTCAATGAATTCAGTGTGGTTTGTATACATGAAATATTTTGATATAATTTTCCTTTCTACTACTGGCTAATTTTTTTTAATTAAAAATTTGAAATAGAATCTCTCTCTTTAGCCTTGGGTGGCTGGCTGCTTGGTGTGTAGTCAAGGTAGCTTGGAACTTGGAGCATTCCTCATGTCTTAGTCTTCTGAATGCTCGTTCTCACACTGTTGTGATATGATTTAGTATTAATATTAGTCTAATAGAGTGAGCTGGGTTATATTCCTTCTTATTCTTTTTGAAAAGAAAAATTTGAGTGATATTGAGTGTTTTGTAGAGCTTACTTATACACTAGATGTTTCTATTTCATTTTTATTTTAAAATTTGTACTTAGAATTCTTTTTTCCCCTTCCTCTTTTCCTACCTTTCACCCCCTCCCTTCTTCCTGGTAGATTAGGCACTCACCCCCCTCCCTGCCCCACTTTTTCCTCCCTCTCCACAAATTATGTTGGATTATGTACCCTTTCCATTTCCCTACTGATTGCCCTAAGAATTTTAGTAGGTAGCATTTAAATTAACAGAGGCGGAGGCAGTCAGTATTTTGACTCCTGACCTAACAACAGAAAGTCTTACAATCCTTGGGCTGTGATGAGGTTGGAGCTTTTTTTCAGGAATGTGAAGAATGTTGCTCTTACCAAGTAGATACTCCATCACTGCTGTATACAGTCAGTGCTCATTTGGATGTTCCCAGTATCCGCTTTGTTGGCCATTCCCACTTGCATTTCAGGCATTCTTTCTGGGACAGTTTATCTTAAAGTGCCTATTTTAGAAATTCCTGTGGTAAGGGTCTTCTAAATGCATTTCATTGAGTTTTTCTGACTGTGTAGTTGTAGCTTGACAGTCATTTTCTACCAAAATATTTTCAAACCAGTACCCTCCTGCCCCTTCTGTTCCTTTACTGACAAGTAAATGTGCTTTTTAAATTCTTCCTGGGCCGTGAAACCGGCTCATGCTTTAATCATTGTTCCCATAAATATTCTTCTGTCTGGCTTTGAAAAATTCATCTTGGTTGAAATTTATTGGAATTCTGATGTGAGGATTCATATATTTCATGCTTCTGGAAAGGTCTTAGCTACTTTTATTTCTTGGAATATGATTTACTTTTAATTATTTTCATCTAGAAGTGTGGTTAGACAACTATTATACCTTCTTCGTCTGTTCTCGATATTTCTTTTTGTGTGCGTGTGTGTGGAGTATGGGGTCTCATGTAGTCCAGGTTGGCTTTGAACTTACTTATGTAAGCAAGCAGACCTTTAATTTCTGATCCTCCTGCCTACATCTCCCGAGTGCTGGGCATCCAGGTATGTGTCGCCATGCTGGGTTTATGTGATATGGAGATCAAGCCCAGGACTTTGTGCACCTTGGGTAAGCACTTTAGCAGCTGAGCTACATCCTGGCTCTCTCGCTATCTTTTGACTTCTATCTTCCTTGCTTTTATCTAGGCTGATTTCTAGTTTACTAATTCTCCATTTAGCTCTGTTGTCACTACTGCCTTCCTTTTCGTGCCCCTGTTAAATATTCATTTTTTTCTATCTAGTTTGTTCTTTTCCAGATTTTTCTTAGTCTACAAGAGTCTTCTCTTCATCATACTTTCAATGCCTGCTCATGCATATTACAAAGGCATGTTCTGATACCTGCAGTTGTCAGCTAACCTGCAGGTTTTACTGGACCCATGGTGCAGTTTGATTTTTCTGCTAATGCTGGCTTGTTTCTTATTCATTTTGTGACTTGATGGCAAGTATTTACTGGAATCTCATCTCTAGAACTTCCTTAAAAATTAAAAAATAATTTATGTCTATGAGTATTTTGCCTACATATATGTAAGTGCATCATATGTATGCAGTGCCCACAGGGGCCAGAAAAGGGCATTGGATCTCCTGTAACTGGAGTTAAGGACAGACTCTATATAAATGTTGGGAACTGAACCTGGGTTCTCTGCAAAAGCATGGAGTGCTCCTAACTGCTGAGACATCTCTCCCATTTCTAGAATATTTTTTGTTTCTTTTTTGAGACATGGTCTCCCTGTAGCCCCATCTGTCCTAGAACTTTCTATGTAGACCAGGCTAGTCTAGATCTCACAGAGATTCACCTGCCTCTGCCTCCTGAGACCTGGGATTAAAGGTGTGAACCCAGCTTAGACCTTCTTGAGATCTAGTTTCAAGTTATGTTTCTCCAGTGTGTATGCCTGCTTTTAGTGACTTTGGGGGCTGGGTGGTACTACCGACTCAGGCCCAGTTTTAATCAATGTTAGGTTTATTGATGACTTTGGTCATCAGATGTTTTTAGTTGGAAAGACAAACTTGTGCAGAGGTGACCCCACAGTCAGGAATTCTTGCTGACAATTCTGTTGTTGCTGGTTTTCATGTTGACGCTAAGCCCAGTCAGAGACAGAGATGGACATAGCATCTGTGCTGTCTTGATGTAGGGTGAGTTATTTTCTTGAGTCACTAACTGAAGGACCTACATGGAAGACTCTTATCTAACGTTTTACCTCTTGTGGTCATCAAGCTATGTCCCAGAGTCACATGTAACACGTCTCAACCTGTAACCTGGAAACGCAGAGGTGGTAGATGCTCTCTGGTGAACTGAGCCTCCCATGGGTCCTGTGACTCTTGGGCCAACTTAGCTATAGTATTATTACTAATAGTTTTATTTCTGAGGAATAGGAAGTATTTTTTGGAAGATACTTTCATATTTCCATAAAGTTCCTTGTGCTGCAAGGAACTCTTATCTCAGGTGAATAATACTCTGAGTCTCTGAAGAGACTCAAGCATTCTTTTCCTTGTCTCTTATGACATTAGAAACTTGATGACAGCCTTCTGGGTTGGGGCCTAGGAAATTCCTGGGGTGCTATGAAGAAGGTTCTCTCGTACTTGTCCCTTAGCACCCCTGCTGGAGACACTTGTTCTCTGGGCTGGGCCTCTACTTGCTGCATGGTGTTTTTCTATCCCAGGCCAGTTGTAAAGGTTTGTCTCCCAATTCTTCATTTCGCTCAGTGATGTCATTTGGGCACTCTCTTAATCTCCCAAGCAAGCGCTTCTAGAATACTGATGAGTATGATCCAAGGAGGAATGAGCCTTTGTGTGTTACAGTTGCACTTTTTCTTTAAGGGTTTGGTGAGAGAAATTGGACAATCTGTGTGTTCTTGCTTTTGGGGGAGGAGAGGGATAGTAATTTTGGGTTAGGAAAAGGAAAATACATAGATACCACTTCTACTCCATGGCATGGGAAAATTCAAAATTGCTCTTCTAAGGGAGAGCTGGTAGAGAGAGAAGCCCTGTCTCTATTGTTTTTCAGCCATGTGGACTCCTGAATTTACTTTGGTATAGCTGTACAAACTTAAATGCAATAATATTGTATCCTCTTGGAGGGTGTGTGTGTGTGTGTGTGTGTGTGTGTGTGTATGCACATGTGAATGTACACAAGGAGGGCAATGGTTGGCATTCAGTGTCTTTTTTTTTTTGTCTTTTTAAGACAGGGTCTCCCTTTAGTCCCAGCTGGCCTGGAACTCACAGGGATCCGCCTGCCTCTGCCTCCCAAGTGCTGGGATTAAAGGCGTGAACCACATGCCTGGCTCAGTGTCTTTTTCTATCGCTCATCCCCTTATTTTTTTGAGATGGGGCTCTCACTGAAGCTAGAACTTCTCGATTTGGCAAGACTAGCTGGCCAGTCAGCTCTGGGGACCCGCTCATCTCCATCCCCAGCACTGGAATTATAGGTTTGTGCAGTTGTACCTGGCTTTCCGCATGGTTCTGGGGCTGTGAACTCGCGGTTTTAGGCTTGCATGGTAAGTGAGCCCCTGGACGGTGCTTCTTTCTTCTTGAATCTATATTTATAATTTTCAATGTTTTATTTTAGGCTCATGCCTTATAATGGCCACCCATAACTTGATAGCCTGCAGAGTATGGGCAGATACATCAGGATGCTAAGTAAAATATCTTTTCTAGCCAGAACTGAAGTCAAGTATTTTTGGCTGACCAGTTCTAATCTAAGAGTTGTCTAAATCAATGAGAAATGATATGCTATGTTTGGGGAGAGGGTGATGATAACATAATGATAGGAAATTAAATTGAGGAAGCGAATGAAATTAACTTTTTTTTTTAAGCTCCATATTATTTCTTTTTCAGAAATTTGAGTTGGAATTTGATAACCATCAGTTTTATATCACGATGATGATGGGTTTGGGAAGGCAAGTCCAAAGCAAAGGGAAATTGATAATGGTTGCTTAAAGATGAGGTTTTAGATGATGAAGGCTTGGTTTTGTATGTGATTTAGATTGAGGCTGAAAACAAGATGAAGAGGGAAAGCAGGTGCAGAAACCACGAGTGGGAGGAGTCAAGGAGAGTTCAGATGAGGGAGAGCTGAAAGGAGTTGGCAAAGGCTCGGGGAGCAGAGGCCCATAGGCATCCCATCCCCTGGGGAAAAATGAGCCAGAGTTATGTGAAGGGTGAGCCAGAGTTACCTAAAGGCTTGGGATCGTGGGTCCCTGATTGTAGGAGGCAATCATGAGTAGTTAGTGAGAGCCGGCAGGGGAGGGACTGTTCCATTAGAGGAACAAGGGGATCCAAGGATGGATACGGATTCAGGTTTTTATGGAGCAGTAGGTATTGGATGCTGGATTCCTATGTCTGTGACAATTAGAGACCTTTCTTGTTCTCCGGGTGTGTTAGTCAGGGTTCTCTAAAGAAACAGAAGCAACAGGACGAATATATATAGCTATATACAATTTATTGATTTGCTCACGTGACAGAGTTCAAGGAGTCCAACAGTAGCTGCACCA
Organism: Rhizomys pruinosus; assembly: GCA_009823505.1. NCBI lineage: Eukaryota > Metazoa > Chordata > Mammalia > Rodentia > Spalacidae > Rhizomys > Rhizomys pruinosus. Next base: position 913,819 of record VZQC01007259.1, on the reverse strand, counting down.
CACTGGAAAGGCCGAGAGAATCCAGGGAACTGCTCAGTCTGCAAGGCTGGATGTCTCAGTAGTTCCAATCTAGTGCTGAAGGCCCGAATGGATTCCAGGAGATCTGCCGGTCTCAGTACACGCTGGGATCCGAAAGGTTGATCACAGCAGCAAGACAAACTCACCAGATGAGAGAGGCAAACCGCAGGAGAAAAAAGGGACCAGCTGCTTCTGCCGTGGCCTTTTATACTGCCTGCCGGCAGAAGGTAACACCCACATTTGGGGTGGGCCATCCGGGTTGAGGCGGTCCAATCAGAAGACCCTTTTTCTCTTATTTGTTCCTTAGTCCAGTGAAGTTGACACCCAGGATTAACCATCACACTGGGTACTTGCAATTCAGTGGAAGGTGACCTTCCATACGTAGAACAATATTTCGTCATGGGAAAGGTAATGAATGAAGCCTTGCAGTAGGTGATCTGGAAGATCCAGGGAGAGGAATTTACCACTTTCTGCTGCATCAAACCAAGTTCATTTCAAGGCCCTCTAACGTGCTGACCCATCTACTGTCCATCACACGCTTCACCTACAGCTCACGCCTCATTCTGTCACTGTCCCACGTTTTGTGTTATCTTTACCTCTTCCTATTGAGCTTCCTGAATTATGGGCACATTCAAGAGTCTCTCCTGAGCTTTACAAAATATCTAACATTTACTGAGAATACAATGCTTAAAAGAATGTCAGGAATTTACTTGCTGATCCTGAACCTGGTGATGCTCAGCACACATGTAGGACAATCGGGGCACAGCTGGACACGGGGCTGGTTTCCTGATGTCATGAAGGATATTTCTTTAGTGCCGGGGTCATATTGTAGGGAGGTCTTGGGTGGTGGTGTCACATGGGGACACCGAACAGCATCTTAGGTGGAAGAAAGTTGGCAATGGCAGTTCTATAATGTCTCTAACCATGTGACTGGAGGCCCCTCATAACCACTAGTATCCTCCTTTTATGAATTAGGAAAATTAGTTGTAGAAAGGTCAGGTAATGTACCAGAATGACAGCAAATGAGGAAGGATCCAACCTTAAATCCAAGCCTGTGTGACCCCATATAACCCCGAAGAATTCTCGACTGCCAGATTCCCCAGTGTGGAGAGTCTTGTGCTGCACAGTCTTCCCCCCAGGTTGAGCTTCTTTCTCTAGCTTGAGGGATTTCTAAAGATGCAGACTGTGTCCTATTCCCCGGTGCCTGATCTGGAAAGGGGCACCTGGGAAATGTTATTCAGCCTTGTATTCATTATGTAGCTCTTACGGATTGCCTACTGCATGTCAAGCTTTGTGTTAAGAGATAAATGGACAATTAAAGCTAGAGAAAGTCCCTGAAAGAACTCAGTTTATGGCCAGCGTGGTAGTGCACACCTTTAGTCTCAGCACTCAGGAGGCAGAGACAGGTAATCTATGTGAGTTCAAGCCAGCTTGTCTATGTAGTGAGTTCCAGGCCAGGGCTGCATGGTGAGACCCTATCTCAAAAACCAAACCCAACCCCAATCCCAAGTCCCTTCAGTTTACTGGAAGTCTCAGTCTCCCCTCGATTCCTAATACAGACAATTATAATGGAATGTGGTTCATACAGTGATAGAAATTTGCAGTAGATGCACCTCTTTGGAGAGGTTAAGTAGCTCCAGGTCATAGTTTATAAGATGCTGATAAGCTGGTTTTCTTTTTTCTTTTTTTTTCTTTATTAGGCCGAAAGATGTGATAAGCTGTTTTTCACAGTGATTGTGCCATGTTCTGTTCATATCAGCAGTGTCTGAGAGTTCACTTGCTCCACATCCTTGCCAGCACTTAGTACTATCCATTTTTCTAATTTGTGTGATTCTCCCTATTATATAAGTTGTGGCTCATTGTGGTTTTGTTGTAAGATTTTTCTAGTCAGTCTTTTCAGATGCTTGCTTGCAGTCCATATATCTGCTTGACATCTCTATTAGATCTTTTGTCCATGTGTTTAATTGCTGTTTATTTTTTTATTAATATGACTGACTTTAAACAGAATATCATTTTCAGGAATTTGTTAATTGGGCTTTCAGTGCATTTGAAATAAACAGTTTACAAAGTGCTTTGAAGGAGGCGCTCTAGAAGTGGTTGCCAAGGAGACTGAAATGGCCTGTGATCCCAACTGGAGGTGAGCAGTGGGACCAGACTGCGTTTGCCCTCCTTGGGATGATGAAACAGAGGACGGGGGAGTGAAGAGAAAGAAGGAGCAGAGTGCACAGGAGGGCCGGGATCTTCAGCAGAGGAAAGCGGGCTTCTGTAAGCTGGGTGGGGCCACTGGAAGATGGATGGGTTAGAAGTGCCCGCAGGCTGCTTTATACCTGTTCCTGTTCCTCAGCCTAGAACTGGATGGGGGCAAGAAATACAGGGGTTGCACCACTGAGAGAGGAGGTCCTGGGACGAGGCTAGACAGATAAGGCTCTCTACCAGCAGGAGAAAAGGTCCTGGGACGAGGCTAGACAGACAGGGGTTCTGTAGAATAGGGGAGGCAGTCCTGGAATGAAACAAGACAGACAGGGCTCTCCAGCAGGGGAGAAGAGGTCCTGGTATTTTGTATTTAATGAGGCATTGATATTTTCAGGAAAGGTAAGCATTATTACTTTATGCTGAATGAATGTTTATAATACGTATGCAGTTTTGACTTCTGCATCAACATGCTAGTAAAATGGTATTTTTAAATGAAAAAAAAAAAAAGGCCAATTATGTAAAAACTGTTCTTGGAAGGAGGTCCGAAGGCTAAAGTGCTCCCTTCCTTCCTGTTACCTGACTTGTAGGCTCTGTGCCAATGGGAAAACCCAAAAATAACAAGACTCCTTATAAGGTTTGAGGCTTTCTGTGCGTCTGACCCCTGGCACCACCTGTATGGTTTTGTGTGCTGTGAGAGTTCCATGGCTCTCCTCAGCCTCAAAGAGGCCCACGATCCCCAAATGGCTGCAGACCACTGTTCTAGAGGGTGTGCTTGGCACGCTCACAGCAGCAATGGCACAGCAAATATCTGTGTCCCAGCTTGAAGTCCTGCATTGGATGAAATTAGGTGTATGTTAAAGTTGTGGGATTGAGTCCAGGGTTTTTCAGTTCTTGGTCAAGCAACTTTGACTCTCTTCCTAACATAATTAATCTGTAGTAATTAGTCAGGAAAACCTTTTTTGAAAATTTAAAAATATTTTTTAATGGATAATGTTTGCTTCTGATGATTTTACGATGATAAAACCCTTGTTCTGTTCAGTAAAAATCAACACAGCTTACAGGATTGGCCTGATACTATATTCACAGGGCCATATTATATCTTAGAGAAGACAGAACAGAACAAAATGGGATCCTGGGGGGACAAGAGCCCCAGGAGAGGGGCAGAGGGAGAACATTTCATGCACAGACGGTGGGATGGTGGGTGACAGGGAGGAAGTACAGTGGGAGAGTGGGCTGAGCTCTCTGTGGCGTGTTCCTGCTGGGGGAGAGCTGCTCATGAGGCTGAGAAGAAACAGGAGAGAGGGGCAGTGAGTCAGGCGGTTCTACTGATGCACAGACTCATGTCCTCAGTAGAAATTTAGGCTCCTTTTAAAAGAAATTTCTCAAAATGTTTGAAAGGAAAGCATGTGGACCCTTTTGTGAAGTAGAACCATTAAAGGAAAAGACTTTGTTTTTAAAATGCAGGAGATTGGGTTGGAGAGATGGCTCAGGGGTTAAGAGCACTTGCTGTCCTTCCAGAGGACCTTGGTTGGATTTTCAGAACCCACATGGTGGCTCTGGCCCCCTCTTCTGGCCTTTGTGGGCACTACATACATACTAGTATACATATAGGCAATCAGAGCACTTGTATAAATAACAATAAAGAAATCATTTAAAGTACAAGAAATTGGGGCTAGAGAGGTGGCTTGGTTCGTAAAGCGCTGCTGTGTAGGCACAAGGATGCAAGTTCGGATACCTAGCATCCAGATGAAATTCAGAGGTGTCCACATGTACTTGTAACCCCAGTTCTGGGGATGCAATCCCTGGGGCTTGCTGGCCAGCCAGTCTAGCCAAATTGGCATGCCCATGTTGAGTGAGATGCCTTCTGTTAGGAAAAAAGGTGGAGATTGACTAAGAAGACACTTGATGTAGGCTTCTGGCCTCCTCATGAAATGTACAAGCATGTGCACCTGCACACACACACACACACACACACACACACACACACACACACTCTCTAAAAGATAAACTAGACGAGATGAACCATTACTAGAAATAGATGCAGTGGCATTTCAGATGATAGGATTTTAACTAGCTACCAAGTCTTACAGTGCTTAGTAATAAATAAGTGAATGATCCTGTTAGCCTTCTGTATCACAGATGCTAGCTAGAACAGGTTAAGGAGTTGTTGAATATAAGTTACCCTTTCTTGCAGTGGGTATGTACTTTGAATTAGCTGGTCTTTTGTGTTATGGCTTTGAGCGGTCTTCTTGTCCTATAGATATTTAAAAAGTAAATTACATGAAACCTCCCCTTTTGTAGTGCAGTACATTAATAAATAAAAGAGTAATCTGTTTTCAGACAAAGAAAAGACCTTGTGTTTCTGAGAAAGCATTTGTAAAATAAGTACATAAATATCTTTCCTTGTATGTATATGTAAAAACTAATATCCATGGACTTTAAAATTCTGGAAGCAAACTAATGTCTTCCAAACAGTTTTAAATCTAGTAGAAGCACTTGTCAAAATGTGACATTTTCCAAATAATTTGCTGGATGAACTGGCTGAGGTTAGGGAAAATGGAAGTTAAAATGTCTTTGAGTGATTACTGTGTGAGATAGAAGCAGACTTTGTAAATACATGTCTTCCATTTGCCTCTGTGTGTATTCATTAGATATTGTTTTAGCTAGCCTAGGTGGTAAACTAAATGATGGTGTACACCCAATTTAGAATCACAACTTTGAATTTGTGTATCATTGAAGCAGTAAACCAAGATTTAAAAAGCTATTGAATCGGGGGCTGGAGAGATGGCCTAGCGGTTAAGAGCGCCGACTGCTCTTGCAGAGGACCCAGGTTCAATCCCCAGCACCCACATGGCGGCTGAGAACCGTCTGTAACTCCAGTTCCAGGGGAATCTGACACTCTCTTCTGACGTCTTCGGCATTGCACAACACGGGTGCACAAACCTACATGCGGACAGTACATTCATACACATAAAAAATAAATAAATAAAATTTAAAAAAGCTATTGAATCATACTGCAGTAAATGAGAGATGCATTTTTCAGTGAGAACAAAAGGACTCATGAAATAAAAGTATTTGAATTCCTAGTTTTCTCTTTTTCTCAGACTTCTGTCTGGTTTTTAGTATGTTTTTTAATAATACATTAATATGTATGTGGGTGCAGGGTCCCTGCTCATAGCTGGAGCACTTTCTGGTGTAGGCTGGGAAGACAGTGATTTCTGAGAGAGGCAGGACTGTGCCTTGCTGGTGGGAGTGTGGAGGCCTGGAGGGGAGAAGATGCTGCAGAGATTCTGCAGAGCCTGCTCCAGCTTGAGTCTTTGTTGGCAAGCAGTGCTCATCATGAATTTTGTCCTTAGAGTGGGATTATCTAATAGAAATATAATGTGAGCCACATAGGTAATTTTAGATATTTAGTGGCCATTAAAAAGTAAAAAGAAAACGGGTAAAATGGTTTAATGTCTCATATAGAATCCCATATATCCAGAATATGATTTCACCACATAATCAATGCAAAATGATAATGTGTGAGATCAAAGCTGCTCATGCTGGTGTCTGTTGTGTTTTAGATAGCTTTGGAATATATAATCAACAATAAGGCTAGACAAAACTAGGGATGGTCTAGATTTTCACAGCTTGCTAGATGACGCCCCCACAAGGATCCTAGTTCTCGGTGGGTGGTAGGGAAAGAAGAGGAATCTTTTCTCTCCATACCAAAGCCACTTTATATATTTATAGTCTGCCTAAGATTTACTTTAAGAAATAATTCTGAACAATTTTAAAAATTAAAGTGATTCAAACCTGTAGCTGTTTAAAAAAAAATTAAAGTGAAAAGGTTAAAAATCCCAGAATTAAAATTTCACCTAGTTCTTTTTACAAATGAAGAAATAAAAGCCCATGATGCTAAGTTATTTGGCCAAGATCACCTTCATTAGGCAGGTCCATTCCTACCCTTAATTCACACTTATGGGTCTCCTTATCCCCTTAAAAAAATTGGAGTCCTGTATGTACTTGAAGATAGCATAATAGCTAGCTGACTTTGGTGGCCAGGATTCAGGTGAGGCATGAACAGTTTTTGGAACCTTTGGATTTTCTGCATACACAGGAAGATTCAGAGCCTCTTCTCTGCCTTTAATGTCCACTCAAGAAAGAGACATCCCTCTACATCTGCAGCCATGCGTACCTGTGAGCCTGCACCATCTGAACGTGCTGTTGCTGATGGGTAAGAGCTCTGGTCTAGGAGTAATCCTGACCTGGAATCACAACACAGGGATTCAGTGTTCTGTTTTGCTGTATCCTGACTATAATCTTTTTTTTTGTTAATTTTATTTATTTTTGTATGTGTATGAATGTACTGTCTGCATGTAGGATTGTGCACCCGTGTTGTGTAATGCCGCGGAGGTCAGAAGAGGGTCTCGGATTCCCCTGAACTGGAGTTCTCCTGGAATTGGAGTTACGGACAGTTCTTAGTCGCCATGTGGGTGCTGGGGATCGAACCCGGGTCCTCTGCAAGAGCAGCCTGACTATAATCTTGATAGACCACCAAATCCCTTGATTGGGCTTGCTCAGGTAGGAAGTGAGCATGATCATTGGTCCCAGCCCGACGGTGAACCTCGGTGAGTTAGGGCAGAAGGAAGTTCTATAATAAAAACCCTATAGAGAGCTGGAGAAATGGCTCAGTGGGCAAAGTGCTTGCTGTGTTAAGTGTGAGGAACAGAGTTTTAATCCCCAGCACCCGCGTAAGTGCCAGATGCGGGGGAGACAGAGACAGGGTTTCCTGGAGTAAAGCTGGCCAGCTAGACTATCAGAATTGGTGAGCGCTAGTTTCAGGTGAGAGACCCTGCCTCAATATATGAAGTGGAAAAACAACTGAGGAAGAGACAGGATGTCAGCTTCTAGCACACCCCCCCCCCCAGCAAATCTCTCCATAGCCTCACTGAGCTGAGACCTGGGAGGCAATTACTCAATTCCTTCCATTTTAGTGGTCATTCTGCCCTTCCCTGAGATTGAAAGTTCTTTAGAAAACACTTGAGTTGCCCCTGAGCACCGTTCCAAGCCTCTTCTCTTTCTGATGCGGAGGCCATCTTCTAGGCTGCTCTTGCGTTCTCATTCTTATTGTTGCCAAGTTGGGGGAGGTGTGCAAAGCCTCTGTAGGCTTGTGGTGCTGGCTTCTTGTGTGGTGTGCAAAGGGTCCCAAGGTGCTGGTGACTCTTGATCAAAAGCCACTTTATTCTCCCTTCCACATCTTTCTCAGCCTGGGAAGCTAACAACCATCTAAATCCCAGAAGGCCAGTCAACTCTCCCCAGGAAGTGTAGAACCCAGAGATGTAGGCACATACTTTCATTTCCTTTTTAAATGAATACCATCTCTTTAAAAGTTTTATTTGAATACCGAACCATGGTTTGCACAGGCTGCTTGAATTTTAAACAGATGTGTGTGTGCAATGCTGGGTGTCAGCTTGTGTGTCTCAGTCCAGTTTCACAGTCAGTGGCTTTTAGGGGTAACAGCCAGGTCTTAGGTCTGAACCTTGAGTGGACAAGCTGGTGAGGGCTTTCCTTTGCTTTTCTGTGTAGAGCCATGGCACTTGAGCCAGGGCCAGGGCTGTTTTCTGTGTGTCCAGTGGAGGGCCCTGCCATCTGGCCATTGCTACAGGGCCCTTCACTAGACACACAGAAAACAGCCCTGGCCCTGGCCCATGGACTGTCACAGGCTCTACGTTACTACTCAGAGTCTAAGGGTGCAAGGAGTCTGGAAAGCTGTAGGTGGGAAAGTATTTTCTAATGCATTGGTCCTTTGAAAGGGGTCTGCTAATGTTCACTTTTCTTAATTGCAAACCAATTTAATAGTATTTCCAGCTAGCTAAGATTAGACTAAATTACCTCAGCATATTTAAACATTGTCTAAGTAAGAGTGACTGGGAAAATATAGATAAAATAAACAAAACCTTTATTATTGAAAACTAGCAAAATTGGTTCTTTAAAAATGCCTAGTATCAGCCAGGCGTGGTGGAAAGCCAGACATGGTGGCGCACGCCTTTAATCCTAGCACTTGGGAGGCAGAGGCAGGCGGATCTTTGTGAGTTCAAGGCCAGCCTGGTCTACAGAGTTCCAGGACAGCTGGGGCTACAGGGAGACCCTGTCTCAAAAAGACCAAAAAAAAAAAAAATCCTTAATTGTTAATGTCAAGTATCATGAATGAGCAAGCCCAGGAGCTTGAGTTATTATTTGGTGACTGCGTTTCTTTGCCCTCAATAAACGAATGTTGTCTTTAAAGAAAAGGAGCTACTTAGAGATGTGTTTACTTTATTCTGATAGAAACAAGTTAAGTGAGGATTTAGTTTGGATCATGCTTTCATGGGCTATCAGTTTGTCATGGTGGGGAGCCATGGCAGCCTGATGTCCTCCGTGGTGATGGTCACGTTTTGGTGGACCAGGAAGAGCAGGACTGGAAGCAGTGCAAGCTGTAACCCTAGTGGCCTGTGCTTGCTGTCTAGGCCCTGTTCCTAAACACAGCTTTATTCTAGGTTGGGGCAGGGAGGCAGGATGGTTAAGTTTCTTTTTGGTAATAACTTTCTCAAGCTACAATCAACATCAGCATGCCATGTCTTCATCCATTAAAGTGTACCCCGTTAGTGTGTTCAGAATTTTCTCATTTCCGTGTTTCTTGACTATAGCTAGAAGTTAAAAGTTGCTTCCACTCATATTCCCACTGGGGAAGGTGTAACTATGTGATCCTAACCTAATTTCAGAGAAGCTTGGAAAAGGCAGTTCTTATTGTGCCAGGAAGAAAAATGTATCATGGGGAAGCCATGTCACCATTTCCATGGAGCCATTTTCTGTGATGTCCACTTGATTTACAGGGAGGTTGTTCCTCTTGGAGTGTAGCCCAGGTGCCTCTCACTACTTTCAGACCCTTTCTGCCATGTTGTCATTTCAGTTTTTCTCTCTGCTCTTCAAACATGGGCATGACTGATGACTACACCACTGTGGTCATCTGACGGGCAGCAGGTGCCAGTTGCGTCTTGTCATGACTTGGTGTGATTTTTTTTCCCTAGGGAGTCATAAACAAATGCTTATTCACCCCAGATTGGGCATCACTGGAAGACCGAGGGGTATCTTGGTGAACCAGTGAGTTTTTGTACAGGAGTACGCCTGACTCAAAGATGTCTCTCTCACTGAAAAGCTCACCAGCATGGGTATGGACCCATGAAGCGCCTTGCAGGACTTGTGCATCTTCAAGCTTTCATGAGCTTCCTGAGCTGTCCATACACGTTTTATTAGCTTCCTGAGTATGAGGAGCCATCCTCTTCCCTCCAGAAGAGAATGCTCCACTTCAGAGGAAATAGCTCACAACACATAGGAAATCCCAAGTTATATGGAGTTCTTACCAAGTGATTCCCTCATTTCGCTTTCAGAAAGCTGTAACTTCCCGCAAGATCATGGATTCCAGACTCAAGTTTTCTTTCTTCATCCTCTCCTTTACTGTCTGAGTCTGAGGTTATATATTATGAAAGTCTGTATACCCGATAGCTATCTCTTATATTGGGGAGAGTTTACTTTTATGGAAACTGGAAGCATTTCCTTATTTATAATCCCACCAAGTAATGAATTTCTATGAAATAGGAGCTTATAATTATAATCGTATCATCTGTAATCATTTTTCTATTGAGAACATCAATTAGAGTTCTAAAATGTTCATTTTATTAAATGCACATCAGAATTTCTTGGATTATTTGCATGTATTTGAATGAGTTAATATGAGGTCTCTGAGTCACCATTAATAAATTTTACTCTAAATATTTAAAACATTTTGATTGCTATTACTGTATCAATAAACAATATTTTGGAGGAGTAACTTTAAGCTTAGAGAAAAGTTACAAAGATAATACAAGGAATTTCGATATACTTATAACCAATTTCTTCCTAATATAAACATTTTGCATAACCATGTACATTTATCAAAGTTAAGAAATTAGGGCTGGAGAGACGAGGGCTCAGCACCTCAGAGCACAGGCCGCTCCTTCAGAAGACCCGGATTTGCTTCCCAGTGCCCTCACTGTGGCTGACAACAATCTGTAACTCCAGTCCCAGGGCTCTGGCATTCTCTTCTGGCCTCTGTAGGCGTTGCATGACATGGGTGCACGTATGTGCATGCAGTAAAGCAAGTACATGTAAGGCAAAATAAAATGAAATAAAAAAGAAATTAGGGTTGGAGAGCTGGCTTAGCGATTAAGTGCTCATCTTCATGTTTGTTCTGTGCATTTGACAAATAAAAGAAAGCAAGTTAGAAAGATTTCTATCTTTGATTTCTCAATTATTTTGGCCTGGAATGAATGGGTCTTCTCTGTGCCCTCAAAATAATAAATGTACAGTGAGATGCATTTCTATAATCTTTCTAAAGTTCCAGTAGACCAAAGAGCTATAAAGAATATACAGATATTTGTCCGTATTTATAAAGTTGGTCCATGTTTAGCGTTAGAATTGAAACACTAATAAGCCAGTGAAACCATACCTTATTTCAAAGAGACTTGATTTTTGCCCAAGACCATTGTGGCTAGGCTCCTGGTGACTTCAAGGGAATGATGAGCAACTAAAGCTTCCATGTTTAAGTGATCTGCCAAGCATGGCCCATATAAAACTCTAATTCTTCTAAATGAACTAATTCCTGTATTTATGTAGCCTTCCTGTCCTGTCTTTTTTTGTCTTTTAAGCAAATTAATTTTCTGAAATTTTTTGCAGATATAGAAGCGTAATTAGTAGTGAAAAAAAAAACAAACCCAAGAAGATAAATTGCATACGTTTTCCCCAAATTTGAATTTCTTATTGTTAGTTTGTAGTAATAGTATATAATTTATTTAATTTCATATTTTGATTCTAGAAGTTTTGCTTGTTGTGTTAATTCACTTGCACCAATTTTACATTTGCAGCAGGAGAGAATGCAGTGCCCTTAAACCCCAACAGTGCTCCATGAGAGACTCATGCATTGAAACCACAGCAGAAGATGGAAAAGCTACAGTGCCAGTTTGGTGATTTCACCTGGGGCTTACACAAATGTGGGACATCTGTCTTGTTTTCATGGCCATACATTCACTGTCACTTGGAGTTATCCTTATAAGCGATCAGCATTCAGTTCGGCTTTCAGGAGCAGAAGGAAAAGGAGGATGTGAATTTTGCCTTTAAAAGGCAGCATTGGGCGGCATAACATGTTTAAGAAGTGCATTTAGCCCGTGTCAGCAAAAAGCTATGCTGTCCAGTTATGTTGATGGATTTGCTACTTTGTGTCTTATGGAGTGTAAAATGTGGCCAGTACAGTTTGGATTCTGGGGTCTTTTCCGGTTTGTTGAGCACACTGGTGCTTAAGATGATGATGTAAATTAGTTTTAATGTACTTGGGTAATCAAGCATACACTGTTTTGAAGCTATAAAGGGAAGAAAAAAAGAAGAGACTACGGCACCTTCCTCAGTAATGAGCCCCATAAATCAAAAGAATGAACATGGAAACTTCAGCTGAGCCCGGGTCTGGTTTCAAGCACATTAAACGGATGCCTTTTTTGGTTCAGGCTTGCTATGACCAAGGTGCCCAGTGTATGGATAAAATGGAAAAATCTAGATATGAAACAGAGAACCTCTATAGAATAAAACAAAGCAAGAGGACAGAAAAACGCCCCAGAACCCAACCTTGCCTCAGAGCTGGGATAACGTAAGGAGATTGTTCAGTAATGGGCATGTGTGTTTAAATACCAAATGCATGTTACTGATGGCAATCGTAAGTTGAATATGCAAGAGAAAGCATGTTTTCCACTCTGTGTGTAATTATGTAATTCTCAAACTAACCAGTGCCATACATTTTGAGTATAAATACCTTTTAACTGAAAAAAGGAAATGACATGAATTTTGGAGAAGAAACCAGAGGCGTCCTTTTAGAAGACAAAAGTGCTTCTGATAGAGGTACAGCAAGTAAGACAGACTGTTTCTAGAACTTGGCAGGCAGACTGGCGTTTCACCCAGGTCTTGAGGGGAGAGTAAGCAAAACAGGCAAAAGAAGTTTAAGAGATCCAATTCTAGATGTTAGGTCAGGCTGCGTCAGAAATCCTCCCCAGCTCCATGCCCTCAGGCTGACTTTGGACTGTGCACACTGGCCTGTTTTTAAGCTGCGGACTCCATTTCACAGCTACATTACCTTCTCCTGTTCAAGTTCTCAAATCAGGATCATGTCAGGTAGTTTACACTGGGCTGCAGGCTGGGATGACAGTCTAGGTTATGATGGTGTAAAAAGTGACAGGAGAAAATTAATGTTGGAAGGCTGAGAATGAGATGTGCATGTTTTTCCTTTCCATGTTCTCTTTCATTAAAACTTGAAGTCCTAGAACATTGGACTCCCTATCTGTTGGAGTATTAACATCGAGGTGATTTCATTTTGATTTTAGCAATGTGTTGTTTTGATGAATATTGGAAATAATATAAGCCCAAGGTACATAATTATTTTTGCCAATGAGGACTGTGGTTAATTCATCTTGGATTTGGGGTATAGGGAGGCATTTAGAACTTTTGAATGTGATTAGCTGATCTGAATTTAAAATTTGGGTTTGTATACATATGGAAAGTAAGAAGTTTATACAGCTAAATATTCTCTTTAAAAGGTAGAACAAGGGCTGGAGAGATGGCTCCACAGTTAAGAGAACTGGCTGCTCTCAGAGAACCCAGGTTTGATTCCCAGCACATGGTGGCTAACAACAACCATCAGTAACTCCAGTTCCAGGGGATATGATGCCCTCTTCTGACCTCTATGGATATTTCATGATCTGGGTGCACTTACATACATGCAGGCAATATAGTCATACACATAAAATAAAAATAATAAATTAAAAATATTAAAGGGCAGAGAAAGAGAGAATGTGCAAGCCAGAGTGACATGAATATGAATGAAAACGAATTGGTGCTCTGACAGCAGTGAGGGGACAGACCCAGTTCCATACTATTGTCACCTTCAGTCTGAGAAGTTCTATTTATTTATTTATTTATTTATTTATTTATTTATTTATTTATTTTTGAGAAAGTGTCTCACTATGTAGCTCTGGCTAGCCTGGAAGACCAGGCTGGCCTGGAACTCCCAGAGATCCACCTCCCTCTCTTTCTGGATTGCCAGGATTAAAAGCCTCTCCTAATCTTTTATGGACCTCAACTCAGGCTAAACTGGGATTTGTGGCTTTGATGATGAAATAAATTTCAGGAATAGACAGTAAAATGAAGCAGAGTTGGAGATTTGTATTGAAGATACTTTAATATAGGCACAAGCATTAGAATGGTGAGAAGGGGAGGTGCTCAGAGGAGATAAGGCACAGCTGAGGGCATGGGTGTGGGCCTCTCAGCGATTTGCAGAAGGAGATGCGCACACGCAAGTGTGGGGGGAAAAGGCTTTTCGTGGCTCTCAACTTATATCTCAGAAGGTTGCTAAGAACCACTCTCTCTTGATAAGTGAGGTGGTCTAGGTGTCTCTTGGGTGGTACTATAATTTGATAAAATGAAACCAGGAGCTATTTGGGGTGCACAACGGGGTTCAGTCCACATCCTTTCCCTGTAAATAGGATTTCTGGCCAGAATCCTGGAAAACTGTGGGTTTATGGTGGGAAAGGGAGAAAGGCTCTAAGCGGTAGTTAACAGACGAAACCGTCAAATAGATATAAATACATGGGTAGTTGAGTTTTGGCCCCCCCAAAATATTGCTGTATCACTCCAATGGGAAAAAAGAAACTTCAAAAAATGGGGCTGAAATAATGGGCCATCAGTATGAACAGTAAATCTGTATCCTTACCTACATTAGGCCCATTTAACCACAGATAAGTCAGGCTTTCAAGTGAATTCAGAATGTAATTTTGTGCATAGGCAAATGTTTACTAGGACATGGAGATTAATTACTCTACTAATACAAATAAGCTGGACATCATTAAAATTAAAATCTTCTCATCACACAGACACACAAAATCCACTGTTTCGATAATAGACTATCCACAGACTGGGAGAAAAGTGTGTTTGTGTGTTTTTGTGTGTGTGTGTGTGTATGTGTGTGTGTGTACATGTCTAGAATAAAGGTTTCCAATTTAATAAGAAAATTATCAATAAATGGACACAAGATTGAGCAGGCATTTCAAAAAGGAAAACATACAGAATGCAAATGTGTTTATTAATAGCTATTCAACATCATTAGACATCAAGGCAATGCAAATTAAAGATATAACGAAGTACCAATGTACTGTGAATGGGGAGTCAGGTAACAGTGGCTCTTCTGACCTTCAAGCTCCTAGGGCATATCTACACATATACAGACCCAGCCTGAAAGTCCCAGGTTGGGCTACTCTCAGGCCTTATAGACTTAAGTTCCCTAGCCATCAGTTTACAGATCCATTTTCTGCTTATAGATCAGTTATAGAGAACGAGAGAGACCATTATATGGTTTTAATTTTTTTTTTTTTAGCTCTCATTCATCCTCTTTCCCCATTTCTTATCCTCGAGTGCCTCACTGTCTACTATTTTGTGCAATGTTAATTTCCTTGGGTTACTGACAGGGTGCATGGGTGCAGTGCTTCTGACTTGCTCAGAGTACAGGACACTATTCTCCAAAGAGCTTGATAGCTCATAGTCCAGAGGAAGCCCTGTGAGTTCATTCTATTGATCATGTTGAAAAGTGAGCATAGCATGTGGACAAGAAATGACTCATGGCGTGACTTCATTGCCCTTCTTTTAAACTCCTTACAGTGAAGGCATAACCCAGTTCTGACTGAGACTGTCAGCCAGGATCAGGCTTGCCTTTGACTCAGTGATGTGTCACATTCTCTACCGGAAACCCACATTCTTAACACTAGTCATCATAGACTTGGCTAGAAACCTTTTGGAGAGGTGTTGGTATTTGGTAGATTTATTTTTTTTTCCAACTGCCCATGAAAAACAAACTCAGAAATCTGACTTATCCCTCCTCCCCTTTGGTGAAAAGTTGGTCAGAGTAGTGTCTCACTCCTTCATCTGGAGAAGCTTGTTGCTCCGCAAAGTCTAGTTTGCTTAGGGCCATGGCAAGGATACTGTGGCCCTGCATGAAGGGTAAAATAAACTGGGGTAGCTGCCTGTTGGGGCGATGAAACCTCTTAGCTGGTGCTAGGCGGTGGGTGGCTAGCTCTGGCTGGTGACCACAGCTCTGTACTTCAAGTACGGCTGGGATTTACCAAAGTCCTTTGAGGTCTTTAAGTGATGCCTGTCCAATTACTGAAGTGGATAACTCTTTACTGTTTGATGGTTTTGTACTAAGACAATGCTCAGACTTGCCAGCCCACACTGGGAGCTTCCCAGAAGCCTAAAGGCCACACCCCGTTCTTACAGAACAGAGCTTCTTACTCTATTCTCTGGTTTGTTCTTGTATCTGATAGGAAAGGCTCCAGTGGACTGTTTGTTCTAATTTGCTGATCTGCCGCACATCGCTTCTTGAAGGTAGAGCTGTGTTTTCCTCATGTTCCTTGATGCTCAGCTCTGAGGAAACTCAGGGGAGAAGGCAGTGAGGATGGGGGAAGAGTAACACCTGTCTTGCAGACTGTCAGAGGACCAGATTAAAACTGCAGTCACTGTGGCAAGACCTTGGCCAGACAGTTTACCTCCCTGAGCACCTCCTTATTGAATTGCCAGCCTTCAAGGAGAGTCTCCTAAGGAGTGGTTTTTACTTTGGCTCTACACTGGAAATACCTGTGGATTATTGTTTGAGACAGGGTCTCTCTGTGGTCCTAGCTGGCCAGGAAATTGCTATGTAAACCAGGCTGGCCTTGAACTCACAGAGGTCCATCTGCCCCTGCTGTCCAAGTGCTAGGATGAATGGCATTGGCCACTACACCCCACCAGTTTTTTTTTTTTTTAATTCTCTAACTACACATAATTTGGCCACATTCTCAAGGTGGGGTTTAATATAATGTTCTAGTTTCTCTTTAATTTCTGTGACAAAACACTCTGACCAAAACCAACTTGGGGAGGGTTTATTTGGCTCACATCTCCTGGGTTCATCACTGAGGGAGCCCAGCATAGGAACTCAGGACAGGAGCCTGGAGGCAGGAGCTGAAGCACAGGCCATGGAGAAATGCTGCTTACTGGCTTGCTCCCATGGCCCATGCTGGTCTTTTTGAGACAGGGTCTCCCTGTAGCCCCAGCCAGCCTGGAACTTATGTAGACCAGATGGCCTCGAACTCAAGGAGATCTGCCTGCCTCTGCCTCCCAAGTGCTGGGATTAAGGGCGTGCACCACCACACCTGCCGGGCATTCATCCTGCTGTTTTATACAATACACAACAACCTACCCAGGGGTGGCACCACCCACAATGGGCTGGGCCCTCCCATGTCACTCAACAATCAAAAAAATACCCACAGATATGGTCACAGGCCAGTCCAATGGAGGAAATTCCCCAATTGAGGTTCCCTCAACTCAGGTGTGTCAAGCTGACACTAAAGCTATCCAGCACAATTGACCCCTTGTCAACTTGACACACAAAACACATCACAGCTTTTTTTTTTTTTACAAAACATCACAATTAAACCACCTTTCCATTTCTTGTCCCCAAAATATGATGCCCTTGGTGGTTGTCCCATGGTTCTGGCATCTCCAAAAAGCTGGGTTCTCTACCGAAACTGTAGCTGGCCCGGGCCTCCGAGACGAGCTGTGTGCGCTGTGGACAGCAGAGTCAGAGAAGTGGAGCTGCCAAAACCGTCTGGAGCCCAGAAGATCATGAGTGAATCCCAGGTGTCCAGCCTT
Source organism: Rhizomys pruinosus (assembly GCA_009823505.1). NCBI lineage: Eukaryota > Metazoa > Chordata > Mammalia > Rodentia > Spalacidae > Rhizomys > Rhizomys pruinosus. Next base: position 896,833 of record VZQC01007259.1, on the reverse strand, counting down.
GAGCGACTTTGCTGGACTTAGGTTTTTCTTGGTTATGCCCGATTCTTCCCTTTGACATAAGACAGTACTTGTTTTGGATTATACAGATGCCCACAGTTAAGAGACTTTTAAAAGAGACTGTGACCTTTTAAGTGTTTGGATTTTTAAGGACTGTGGGGCTTTTAAGGTTGTACTGTCTGAGGTTGTGATATTGATCTTAACATCATATTTTGGGGACAAGAAATGGAAAGGTAATGGTTTAATAGTGATGTGTTTTGTGTGTCAAGTTGACAGGGGGTCAGTTGTGCTGGATAGCTTTAGTGTCAAAGTGACATACCTGGGTTGAAGGAGCTTCATTTGGGGAATTATCTCCATTGGACTGGACTGTGGCCATATTTGTGGCGTATTTTCTTGGTTATTGAGTAATGTGGGAGGGCCCAGCCCACTGTGGGCAGGCAACCCTTAGGCAGGTGATCCTGTATTGTATAAGAAATCAGAGCCGGAGGTGGTGGTGCACGCCTTTAATCCTAGCACTCGGGAGGCAGAGGCAAGCAGATCTCTGTGAGTTCAAGGCCAGCCTGGTCTACAGAGTGAGTTCCAGGACAGCTGGGACTATAGGGAGAACCTGTCTCAAAAAGAAAAGAAAAGAAAAGAAAAGAAAAGAAAAGAAAAGAAAAGAAAAGAAAAAAAAGAAATCAGTTGGAGCATGGGCCAGGGCAGCAAGGCAGTAGGCAGCGTTCCTCCATGGCCTTGTGCTTTAGCTCCTGCCTCCGGGTTCCTGCCTTGAGTTCCTACCTTGGGCTCCCTCAGTGATTTACTGTGACCTGGAAGATGTAAGATGTATAAACCCTTTCTTTCCCAAGTTGGTACTGGTCAGAGTGTTTTGTCACAACAACTGAAGAGAAAGAACAGTAGGTCTTGATGGAGGATGGAGGTCTAGGGATAGAGACCCACCCCCCTAAGTTCTTTATGGTCCAGGCTAATAACTGTCCATAACTCTAGTTCCAAGGGAATCCAGTGTATTGCCTGCATGTGTTTAAGTGCACCCATGTCATACAATGCTCAAAGAAGTCTGCAGAGGCATTAGATCCCCTGAAACTGGAGTTATAGATGGGTGTTAGCTGCCACATGGATGCTGGGAATGGAATCTGAGTCCTCTGCAAGAGGAGTCAGTGCTCTTAACTGCTGAGCCATCTCTCCAGCTCCACCACACCACTGTTTAGTCTCTTTGGAGTAGGCAAAGCCAACTCTTTCCTTTTTGTATCTCTACTTAGTGCAAAGCAGAGCAGAAGTAATGAATCAACTGCAACTTTTGGAGAAGGAAAATAGAAAAAGTCATGGCAGGAAATGAGAGCTGGTGCTAAAAACAACCAACACTTGAGTGGATCAGCCCTGCTTATGACTATAGTTTTTCTTCATCACTTCTTTATATTTTATTTATTTTTATTTTATGGGTATGAATGTATTACCTGCATTTCCGTAAGTGTACCCATGTCATGCAGTGCCCACAGAAATGAGAAGAGGCCATTCATATGTATAGAATAAAAATGATAAATAAAATATTGGGGCTGGAGAAATGGCTCAGTGGTTAAGAGCACTGATTGCTTGCAGAGAACCTGGGTTCAATTCCCAGCACCCACATGGCAGCTAAGAACCATCTTTAAGCTGGGCATGGTAGCACACACCTTTAATCCTAACACTGGGGAGGCAGAAGCAGGCAGATCTCTGTGAGTTCAAGGCCAGCCTGATCAACAGAGTGATTTCTAGGCAAGCTGGGGCTTCAGGGAGACCCTGTCTCAAAAAGATAAAAGAAAAAAAGGTAAATAAAATATTAAAAAATGATGTGGTAGTAGAATTTCAGGTTACAGATAGGGGCTGGAGGGAGTAAATTCTGTCTTTCTCAAAGACTTGCAAGTCTGTTTACCCTGAAGGCTAACTTTACACATACTATCTGAAGATATAAATAACAACATTCAAATATCTTCAATTCTCCCAACATTTCAGGCATTTGGTAACCTTGAATATCTGACATTTGGTAACCTTGAATATCTGACATTTGATCTATGAATGATTAAAAAATCCTGGTGGGTGGTAGTATTTCCTAGAAAGTATCAGGTATATGACTTGATTTATTGCTGTCATTTTTAACTTTCAAGTTTAAACTTCATGGCCAGGTATGGTGGGCCTACCTTTAATCCCAGCACTCGGGAAGCAGAGGGAGGCAGATCTCTGTGAGATCAAGGCCAGCCTGGTGTACATAATGAGTTCCAGGCTAGCTGGGGCAATAGAGAGGCCCTATCTCAAACACAAAACCAAAACCAGGCCATTTAAAAAAATTTAATAAAGTTATCAATATCATAATTTAAAATAATTATCTTAGGTTATCTGCAGCAAATATTGTTGGTTCTGTTAAGGAAATAAACATTCAGCTATGAGAGTTATGCTGGAATTGTCCTTCCTACTTCTTGGCAACATGCAGAAATAAGCTATAAACTGAACCCTAAAATGATCTAATATGTGCTTGAAGCAACATATGACTTTGAAGTTTGTCAACATGTTACCAATTTACCTGTTTTACTGGGGTGTTATTATTTTTTCAATGTGGGTTATTAAATCTAATACTCTAGGTAGGTGATTTGATCTATATTCCTTAGAACATTATGGTGCTCTGATATAAAGTCATCTCCAGGTGTTTCTAAATGAAATACTTCAACAGGCAAATCTTTCCAGCAGTGCCTATCCCTTCATAGAAACATGCCCATTTTTCTAGACGTTGAATCCTTTTCAGATTACAATATGTTATTCAGCTGCCAAATTATTTATATGCAGGAGTAGGTCACCAATCTAAGAGTTTCTAATAACATATTAAACTTCTGAGTTGTTCAAAAATTTTTTTAAAAAAAGGAATAGCAGAGCTATTTAGGGTGTTGTATATTTTGGCTGTGAGTGGTTGGGAGAGGCAAGCTTCTGTTGCCATGCCTACGGGTACAGAAGGGGTGGTGCTCCAGGATACGTATGGAAGGCAGTCTGAATTCAGCCATGACAGTGTATGATGGTGAATGTTGTCTCAGCCTGGAAGGTGGCTGCATTGCTAGATCAAATGCTTTTCTGAGCCCAACAGGAGCTTAGATTCTAAAGAATTACTAAAGACACAAAGCTTCCTCTACTTGCTGATATGATTTTGGAAAAGCAGCATTCTTCAGTTTTGTTTAGAGACATAAACCACCCTGGAAGGTTATCTTGATTGAGAAAAGTCCCGTTTAATACATAATGTAGGTGGTAATGATAAATTGTGCTCATTTTGAACTGGTTTACTTTGGCATCAGTTTGGCGGATGTGAACAGTGAGGTTCAGGCAGACTGAGGTTGAGTAGTTTGGGTACCAGGTCACTGGAAAGAGGCACATAGCCACAGGAGGTGAATGAATTTGCCGGTGTGTGTTTGAAGTTGGGTAGCCTTTTGCTAGTCAGTCACTCAGATGGAGGTCCCAGCATGGCTGCAAATTCACAGAGCTTAGTGAAAGGTCACATCCAGGTGAATAAATGTTGGTGATATGTATTTGTGACTGAAGCCTTGGACATGGTTGAGACTGCTCATTAATCAAGGAATGTGATAACTGCTATTGTAACAGCATGAACTTTGTGCTAATTGCCCCCAAACATAATTATTAAGCAATTTTAAATGGTGGGAAACCAATCAGCCTTTTCTCTCAAGGAAATGGAACGCCTTTGACCTTGCAAAAAAATACTCTGGTTGATAAAGTTCACAGAAGTTTAATGAAGCAGTAATTTAGGTGATCTTGCCTAAAATTAACCATGTTGTTAGAAGAGTGAATAGTAAGATTACTAATGTGATCAGCATTGCTGACTGCAAAGCCAGGCTCATTTTGTTTTCACATGAGAGGAATAACTGTCAGAAAAAAATTAGAGTACAATAAACACCCTTTATAAGATGAATATTTTAGTTGAAAGCAAATTCATTCTGTGCTATTCATGATTATTAGTTTTTTTTTTTTTTGCTTTTTGTCTTTTTACTAAGATCTCAAGTTTTATACTTGAAGTACAATTTCTCAGGCCTTACTAATTATTTATTTCTGGTTATACTTTCCTTTTAGATGTTTAAGCCACACAGTTAGCCCAGAGTAACTGAGGTTTTTGTTTTCTCAAGGTCAGTTGAGGATCTGGTCCTTAGGGGTCACTCAGGTTTTGGGATGAAGGGAGGGAGCCCCTAGCTTCTTTTGGCTTTCCATTTACCAGTTCCATCCACTCGAGGACAAAGTCAGGATCTTGCTAGACCAGGCTTCCCTTTTTGAAGCATGAACCGACTTTTCTCTTTATAGACTGGACACTGGCTGAAGTCCCATTAGTGGATCTCCAAGACCTCCCTGCACAGGAAGATGGGTGATTCACATTTGCAGGACATTTCAAGAGATGCCCCCATGCCTAGTCCCCTGGGACTTAGTTGACCTCTGAGGGCAAGGAACAAAGTTATCCCTTAAGATCCTCGGCCAAATTGGTATGGGCATTAGTATGGTCATTAAGCATCCAGAAAGGCTAAGTTACACCAGCCTGATACTTTTTTTTTCTTTTTCTGGTTATACTTTCCTTTTGGATGTTTAAGTCCACACAGTAAGGATTACTAGATTTTTATAGTCACAATTTAACCAAAAGTAATGTTTGTTTGTTGAGACAGGGTCTACAAATTGTAGCCCAATTTAAGATTATATATTACTATTTTAGAATCAAAATGATAGTTTGGCGAGGTGATTATTTTCTCTCTCCTATGGTATTGAGAGAACAATTATTTTTGTATTTTATTTTGTTAATTTGGTTTCATTGGTTTTGTTCTGTTCTGATTAGTGCCTGACACTAACTCAATAATATTACTTGGAGTACCTGTTTTACATCAGGTGTTACAGACATGAGTAGGTGACAGTCTTGTGTCCTTAAGTATAAAACATTTGGTGGAGAAAAGAAAAGAATAGACCAGAAAGTGTGAAAAGGAGCAGGTAGTTCTGGGGTGGAGATTATCACAGTGAGATGGGGTACAGATCTTGTGTACAGGAAGCTTTCTGGATGTTTTCAGCTACATTCCATGACAACAATAAAGTCAACAGGTCATAAGGGAGCAATTCATTTATATGTTTGTCATGTACTAAAGCCAGACAGTTTGGATGATTTATACAGAATTGATATTATCACATCAGTAAATCCAGTATTAATAGAGCGATGGAGGAGATGAAGAATGATTATTTAGGCTTTTTTTTTTTTTGCTTTTATCACCTCATAATATCTGTGTTCTTATAGTGCAGCCTGTGGAAGTAGCAGAAGAATGGCCTTGGTTAGGCTTTGTTTCTGAATGACCAGTTGCACTCTGAGTTCTGTGCCCCAGAAGGTTTCCCTTCCAGTTCCAATTCTCATGAAAGATAACCAGGCTGCCTTAGGCTGATAGTGCCACCTGGTACCAATCAGAGGGGCAGCACATTCCACAGTCTGAGGGGCAGCTCTGTCCACATGCTTAGTCTGCTCTTTCTTTTTCCACTCCTTTGGAAACTTGTCTTTTGTTTTTTCTTTTCCTTAACTATTTGCAATACAGTTAACTCCCTAACGAATTGCCTGTATTTGCAAGTTTTTCTTAATTCATAAGCTCCTTTTTCTTTCTTTTTTTTGCCTCTTATACTTTCTCTCTGTTCCAGATGTAGACTGAATTCTTCAATCATAATTAGCAGTAATAGAAATAATGTAAATGATGTTGCTGTAGTAGGAAGACAGATTGCATGTTTGAGCCAATATCTCCATTTTCTTAATCCTTAGAAATCCTCAGAAGTCCTATTAAAGTCTCTGTCTTTATCTGATTTTTATTGCCTACTTGAATATAATATTCTTTTAAAATCATCTGTGTTCAAGATAAAAAGAATCTAATAATATTCATTCTCTTTTTGCATGTGTATATATGTGTGGTGTGCATGTATATATGCATATTCACATGTGTAGGCACATATATGTGTGTGCAGATGTGTGTGCATGATGTCTCTGTCTATGTTTATGGAGGCTCAGGGATGACATTGTCTTTATAGATCTCTCTCCACCCAGTATATTGAAACAGGGTCTCTTACAGCGAGAGTTTGCTGATTCAGATGGTTTCACTAGCTAGGTTGCTCCGGGGTCTCCTGTCTCTGCCTGTATTCTGCTGGGATTATAGAGAGGCCCATATGATATTTATGTGGGGTCTGGGGATCTAAATTCCATCCCTCAGGCATGTATGTTAAAGTTATATGTACATATAATACTGGTGTAATATATACACGTCTACATGTTTTACCTGCCTACCCTCAAATAAAGTGATGTTTGACTGGAAATTGAAGACGGGTGCAAACAAATGGGTAAATGCTGAGAAGGGTGTTTGCCATGGAGGGACAACTGTGGCCAAACACGCTGAGGTGGGAAATCTTAGGATCTGTAATAGCAGCAGCTAGTTGTGTTCACACATTTGGCTTTAAGCAAGGGTGTAGGAAGAAGGAAGGCTGGATGGGGCGGGGGGTGGGGTGGGGTGGGGGGTGGTCAGTGGTAGGAATGATTCTCAGCCCATAATGCCCATGGTGACAGCAGCAGGACTGATTTTCCTTTCTGTGAGTATGTTCCCAGCTTGTCTAGAAATGCTGTGACAACTATCTCAGCTCTCTTTGAGGCCCTCTCACTTAAGCCTTGTTTCATGGCTCTAGATTCTTACATTTGCTGTTTACTATGTAGATGTCTGGTGGTTTCCATTGTTGGCTCGTTTAAGTTACTGTTGAGGCTAAGACATCATAGTCATGTAGTCCCTCTGGCTTTCTGCTGCTTTGTGGAAGGATTTCTCAGGTGGCCAGCTGCCAAAACTCACCTTTTTCATGGAAGTCTTGTCCCTTCCTTAGAGATTCTGCTTCTTAACCCTGCAACTACTCTCCCATTTGCTTGATAGATCTCCCTCCCTTCCTATTTTATTATTTTTATTTTATGTGTATGAGTGTTTGAGTGTATACATGTATATGCACCACATGTGTGTCTGGTACCTGTGGTGGCCAGAAGAGGGCATCAGATCCTCTGGAACTGGAATCACAGATGGTTGTGAGCCACTATTTGGAACTGAACTCAGGTCCTCTGCAAGAACAGCAAGTGCTCTTAACTGCCGAGCCATCTCTCCATCCCCAAGATCTTTCTTGTTCTTGTATAACTTGGTAGTTCTGGCCAGGTGATTTGCTCTACATTTGAGACCCATCTCCCTTCTGTAGCTGAGGCTTCTGGAAATTGTTAGGGTCTGAGAATCCACACCAGACACACCGAAGGATGGAAAACCAAGACTTTATTTCGGGGGGGAAAAAGTAAACCAGCATGCTGGTGTGGGAGGGAAAAGGCTCCGACCCCAATAACTTGGCTCGCAGGCCTTTTATAGGGGAATTTTAGCGGGTTTGAGTAACTTCTAGCCTTATTGGATAATAGTAGGATTATAACTCATGGTTAGGTCAGCCCACCTGCCCCCACATACCAACAGTTATCTTTAGACACAATCCTGCAACTGGAATGAGGAAATGTTGAGTCAGTCCACCTGCATTCACATACCAACAGTTATCTTTAACAAGTTTAAATTTTATTAGCTGTTCTTGAGGCCTCAGCAACTGACCTTGTCCCTGAAAAGGTCAGTTGCCAATAAACCTAGAGCAATTGACCTTTTTCCTGAATTGGGCAAGCTCCAGTAACTGCTTAAAATGGTGGCTATAATAAAAAATGGAGTCAGTGTGGGCCTCTCTTACAAAATCAAGTTCAGGAACACTCAGGCCACTTCTGCTTCTTCCTTCTGCGAAGACAATGGGCATGAGCACTCATCTCTTCCTGGAGGAGAGAAAGCAGATGAAACAGGAAAAGAGTTGACTCATGTTCAAATATTAGTGTTTTCTCCTCTTCCCTTGTAGGATAGGTCTAAATTGAGGAGTCTTAGAAATCAAATTTAGGGGTCTAGACTCTGCTGGGAAGGGAACAGGAAGCCTTCAGTGACTCTAAGTAGCAATAATGAGGCCTGTGCTTTGGAAAGATTCCCAGATGGCAGTGGGAGGCATATACTGAGATGTAGATGCTGGAATTAAAGGAATCCCTGTGGGGAGACTCCTACTGTGATCTCTCTGAGTTCCCAAGCTTCAGAGAGGTTCCTGACCATAGAGAGTGCCAAGTACATACAGTTCATGTACTGTGGGCCTCACCCTAGGACTTAGCTAACACTTATCTGTATTTTATCTTAAAGCATTGTACAGTATCACCCTTTGGAAGGGAAGCTTCAAGGTCAAGAAACCATTTGTCAGTCAAAAAGGAAGTAACAGAAGGGCATTCAGGGAGGGAACAATATTTCGTTGGATGACCTGTCAAAGGGAGGAAGCCTAAATACCTAATGAATTTCTTGACCTCACAAGACAACCTCACAAGACACTGGATACTCCAGAAGAGGAAGCTGCTCTAATAAGGTTGGGGGCTCTCCTGTTATGTTATAGCTCATTAACTTGGGGATTCTTGCTGAGTGTTAATTAAGTTGGCATTACAGGCAGAGGAGTCTGATGTCTGGAAATACTTTTTCATTCCATTCAGATGGTGAACTGTGGCTCTCCTGGGCTCTCTTTGTGTCTCTTAAGAAAACAGCAGACAAAGAAGGCTTTTGTAGGATAAAGAAACATGGAAAACTTCTTGGTGACACTTGATGAGGACACATTTGCAGCACATACGTGTATCAGATTTTTGTGTGTGTGTGCGTGCCCGGGTAGGCATTTATGGTTTTGAATTTTCAGCCGCATCTCATTACCTTATTTGCTCAGATTGGCCTCTTGGGGGGAGACAGGGTGGAGAGAGGCTTTGAAGTTGTGAATGGGACCATGAAATATACACGCTTCTGGGGGCTGGGAAACAGCTGCCAGCGGTGGGACAGCAGGGTTGGGGGTGTCTGGAAGACTCTTGTCTTTATCCTCAGTACTCACTGTAGGTTCATGCAAAACTTTTATGGATCCAGGCAAGAGTAATAATCTGGCTTTTGGTTACATAACCAGAAGGCAAAACAATACAGAAATCTGTTCACAAGTGAGCACAGAAGCCAGGACCTCCATCCCCTGACAGCCTCATTCCTTCATCCTTCCTACTGTCCATCGCCATGACTCAATCCAGCTCAGCTTTTTTCATAGTTGTGTGGAAGGCCATGTGGTCTACAGGTTGTCTAATCAAGTTTCTGTGATAAACAGCTTAGCCATTTCTGTTGTCAGTGCTTAGTAGGTTGAATGACGTCCACCCCTCCCCCATTATAGGCTCACATTCTAATGGCCCAATCTGTAAATAGTACTTATTGGAAAATAAATTTAAGAGTCTGAAGATGCCTACATCCTAGCTTACTTGGGCCTAAATCCAGGGCTAAGCCTCCTTGTAAGACATGAAGAGAAGATGGGGGGGGGCAGGCACCCCTGTGAAGGTGGAGCAGAGATTGGAGTGAGGGAGCCACGAAGCCTGAAGTGCTTTGAAGCTGGGAGGGGCAAGGACGGGCTCCCTCTTAGGGCCTGTGGAGGAAGTTCAGTTCTGTTAGACAACCTTGATTTTGGGTTTCTGACTTCCTTAACAAGGAGAGAGAAATTTCTGTTTCAAGCACCTAGTTCAGTGATGTAACACAGCTGCCTGGGGCAATGGACATACTGCCGGAATTCTAATCATCTCTCTAGTTCTGAAAATAACAAACACTCTGTGCTACAGCTGAGCATTTCTGCTGAAGTTTGTCTGCAGGACAGATTTCCAGAATAGGAATTCTGGTTCTAAGTCCTGTTATTTTCCTTCTCCAATATATTACATGCGTCCTGACTCTAGGTAACCATAGTAATGCCCATGTATGCACTGGTTCCTTTTTTTTTTTGGGAGAGGGTTTTTTTTGAGACAGTGTCTCCCTGTAGCCCCAGCTGTCCTGGAACTCACTATGTAGACCAGGCTGACCTTGAACTCACAGGGATCTGCCTGCCTCTGCCTTCTGAGTGCTGGGATTACAGGTGTGCGCCACCACGTCTGGCCATGGAGTGCTTCTTGTGTGATAAACATTATCCACCTTAATCCTCACAACCCTATCAAGGATATATTGCCATTCTCCACCTGAAAATGGAGGTTTAAAATACTGCAATCATCCGTTGACATAGGAGGCAGGGTCAGGGTTCAGACTAGCCTCCATCTAACCACAAGTTCTGAGTTCTTAGGCATGACGCTGGGCCGAGAAGATAGGATGTGTCTTAGACTAGCTGTGCTCTGTCATTTTCTGGCCACTGGGTGGTAGGTTCTGGAAGGATACATACATAACACAGGAAGAAATATGGTCTGGCAGGCAGGATGTTAGATCTGTAGGGCACTGGGAGCCTGTGGAAACAGCACTGGGCAGATAGTTTATTTGGGAGTCACGCATCCTGGTAAGTGGGGTCGAAATTCAGTAGTGGGCCTGGGACGATGGCCTGTGTATAAATTGCTTGTTGTGCAAGCATGAGAACTGGAGTTTGAGTCCCTCTCCCCCACCTGTCATTCCCATGCCCAAGTAAAGCAGAGACAGAGGAGGGCAAGCTGAGCAGCTGGACTAGCTGGACTGAGCTCTGGGCGTAAGTGACAGGAGCTGCCTCAATAGATAGGGTGGAGAGGAATGGAGGAAGACAGCCAATAGGAAGGCTCCAACATTAACCTTCTCCCTCCCTTTGCAGGAGTGTGTGCATGCATACCTGATTACACACATATACTGCCACACAAACACACATACACAATCAAAACCCCATATCAATACTGATATAAGCCTTCAGTCGTTCTTAGCTCTTGTTAAGTGTCAGGTATTGTTCTAAGTGTCTTAAGCGTATTCACCTATTGTGAAGCATGTGTTTTGTTAGCATAGAGTAGCAGGGCGGAACTCCTTGGAGGTCAGCTACAGATAAGTTCTGAGTGAGGGAATGGAGAGAGCAAGGAAGAGCTCTTGTATTCAGGAATGGAGGTGCCAAGAGGGTACCAAGAAAATGTCAGGCAGGTGAGATGGCGGAATGGGTAAGGGTGTTTTCCACCAAGCCAGAAGAACTGTTTGATTCCTGGAGCCTGCATGATGGAAGGAGAAAATGGACTACAGCAAGTTATCCTCTGATTTCCACACACATGCCATGGTACACACACACACACACACACACACACACACACACACACACACACACACACAGAGTTCTCAGGGTATCCAGTGCCTATAAGAATGCATGATGGCAACCTCCCTAGAGAGGGGCAGGAGTCCAGTCACTAGACCTGGAGCCTGGAGCCAGAGGCTAGTGTCCACTAGGAATGAGTTTCATCATGTTCAGAGACAGTGGGCACTGCCCATTAGGATATTCAGCAGCAGCTGAATATGGGAACCAGAGGAGGCTTGACCTTGTATTGGCAGGGTCATGACCAGTGTGGCCTGGAGAGTAGCCAAGGAGGTCCTTGACCTGTGTTTTCTCCTCATTTATCTTCACTGTAGCTAGGGAAGGGAGGGTTCAGCCGGGCAGTGCCACACAGCTTGCTCCATGTAAACTGACGCCATCCATGGAACAGCTGTTATTTTGATACGAGATTATCTCCACTGGCTTTATCAATACCTTCTAATTCATTAGGAGTGTTAAGCAGACCATTGGGGGCGTGAGCTCAGTAGAGAGCACTTGCTTACCATGTGCAGGGCTCTGAGTTTGATATCTTTAGTGGCATACAAGGGAAGTAAAAAAGACAACTCAGTTTCTTGGGTCAACACCCAGAATTGTTTTTACTTCTTCATCTCCTTGGGTCCTGTGCTATCTCTTGTTACCTTTAGGCAATGGGAAATGGAATAACATGTTGCCATTTTTTTTCCTGGTGGGAGAATATCCCCATCTTGTGGTTACTTGCACTATACTTTATTTTTTTATTTTTTATTTTTTTTTGTCTTTTTCAAGACAGGGTCTCCCTGTAGCCCCAGCTGTCCTGGAACTCTGTAGACCAGGCTGGCCTTGAACTCACAAAGATCTGCCTGCCTCTGCTTCCCAAGCACTAGGATTAAAGGCGTGTGCTACCATGCCTGGCTGCACTATACTTTAACATTGAATAGAAAGCAACCAGATTTGAGGTCCTTATTTTTGCTGTCATGCTGGATTCTGTACAGACATGCACTGGGCACTCTTTTCCATGCGTCCTCTATTTCACAGGCCTCTCAAGATGATTGTTTCCTTTGCTCTTCCAGTATTTTTTTTAAAAACAATTTTTATTGGCATCTATTAATTATGCATCATAGTGGGTTTCATTATGATGTCTTCATACATGTATATTTTGATCATATTCACCCCATTTACCATCAATTATTCCCCTACCACTTGTACCTATCCCTCCTCTTCCCAAGTAGTAGTCTTCTTTCAACTCTGTGTGTGTGTGTGTGTGTGTGTGTGAGAGAGAGAGAGAGAGAGAGAGAGAGAGAGTTTCATTAAGGTTGCTTATAGGAACATGGGTGAGAGATTATTTATAGGAATATGGGCTTCTTACCAGTGGCTACATCACTGAGGAAAATGTCTCTCCGTGCCCCAGAAACCAATACCTTGCCTACAGATTCTAAGAAGTACAGCCTTTTGAGCCCTTCCCCACAGCAATCATTACTGCCTCTTAATCCTCTAGGGTGCTATACATTCTATTTCATTTGAGGGAATTAATTTTAACTTGAAGGTGAAAGAGCTTGATCAGCGTTAGACCTGAGCCCAGAAATCTCTGATGCTTTTGGCTTCAGAATACTTAACCACCTCATACCTATGTCCTGCCCCCCAACTTTAAGCATGTGAGATACAGCATGTTAATGACAGTAGTGTCGGCATCTTTCAGAAAGCTGGCCTGGGTCACTTGGTTTAGAACATGCCAGTGGAGTGATTCAGACATTGTGCTTTGCTTTACCTGTCTGTTAGGTGGGTCGATCCCGTTCATGCAAACTGAAGTTAGCGTACCTCATAAGCTACACTGTGATATTCTGATGACTGTTGGGAGAGATTAGAGAACCTGGAAAATGGGGTAGAATTTGAGGGTAGGGCAGATGTCACAGGAGAGGAAATTGTAACTTGGGCTGATTTTTGTCTGCATGGGAAAAACAATCTATTAAATAAAGTTAAATGAATTTTAAAATTTTGTTACTAAAAGTATGAACTTGAGCGGTTAGGCATTTGTTTTGGTAAAATGTATTTAGAGTTCTACACATATGAAATGCTGTTAAAGTTACTACAAGCCCCAAGTGGTGATGTAAACCTATGGTCATAGCATTTGGGAGGCTGAGTCAGGAGGCTCATGAGTTGAAGGCTAGCCTAGGCTACACAGGGGGACTGGAGAGATGATTTGAAGTGGTTACTTTCTTTGCATAGAAAAATGTTAAAGAAGTAGCTTATAGCTTACAAATAGACACATTTGGAGACAGCATTTATAGCAGAAGTCTTGAGAGAGATTCTTGATTTATTTGCCAATACCTTCATGTGCTGTATTCTGTTTGAAAATGTCTCCTGGGGGCTGGAGGGATGGCCTAGTGGTTAAGAGCACTGACTGCTCTTGAAGAGGACCTGGGTTTGATCCCCAGCACCCACATGAGAACTGTCTGTAACTCCAATTCCAGGAGAACTCCAGTTCCAGGGGAATCTGACACCCTCTTCTGATCTCCGCGGCATTGCACAACATGGGTGCACAGACCTGCATACAGACAGTACATTCATACACATAGAAAAATATATAAATAAAATAAAAAAAATTAAAAAAAAGAAAGAAAATGTCTCCCTAGGGCTGGGCTATTGCTCAGTTGGTAGAGTGCTTATCTGGCATGCATGGACTCCTGGGTTTGATTCCTCAGGGCCACATGAATTGGGCGTGGTGGCACATACCTCTAATCCCAGTACCCTGGAGGCAGAGGTAGGAGTATCAGAAGTTCAGGGTCATCCTTGGCTATGTAGGGAGTTTGTTGCCAGCCTGGGTTTGAGAACCTGTTTTAAAAAAATGATAAAGAAAAACCCATAAACAAAAGAATTTCTCAGACTGCAAGTTCCACAGGACTCTGTCAGTCTTGTTCATCGTTGGATCTTTTGGCCCAGAACAGTTTTAAACAGGAACTTTATATTTGTGGAGTAAATTAATGAATGAATAAATGGGCAAAGGTGATGAGAAATGGGGGCAAGAGTTTATTAGTGACAAGCGAGTGACTCTTAAACTCCCAGCGTTCGGGCCTTGCATGCTATTTGATCGTGACCACGATGCTAAGAATGTGCCATTTAGAAATAATCATGGATAATGAAGTCAGGATAGAGTGGGTAAAGTTTGAGGTTTGGAACTAGAGAGTCTGCTCTGCAGCAAAGTCATTTTAGAATGAGGATTAAGTACGATCGTGAGATTGGAGATGATATGTGTGTAACAGTAGCATGAACAACTGTTTCCTGTTCTCTTCGGTGTTTTTCAGAGAAACAGTTATGTTGTCTGCTGGTGGTGCCAGGCTGGGCGATTGTCCTCCAGGAGACACTTGGCAATGGCTGAAAGCACCCTTGATTGTCATGGCTTGGGGGAAGGTGCTGCTGGCATGTAGTAGAGGCCAGGGCTGCTGCTAAGGATACTGTGCTGGTTGGTGTTAACTGTCAACTGGATGCACTCTAGAATCACTTGGGAAGAGAGTCTTCATGACAGATTGTCTAGATTAGGTTGGCCTATGGGCATGTCTGTGGGGGATCCTCTTGATGATATTAATTGACATGGGAAGATCCACTCTTTGTGATGGCAGCATTCCCTTGGCAGGGAATTCTGGACTGTATAACAGAGAAAGTGACCTGAGTGATAGCAAGCACACGTGGTCATTACTCTGTTCCTGATTATGGATATTACTGACTAGCTTTGCTCAAGCTCCTGCTGCTGCTGTGACTCCTAACACAGTGGACTGTAATGTAGAACAGCAAGCTCAAATACCCCCTTTCCACCAGACGTTGCTTTTGTCACAGCAGAAAAGAAACCAAGACATATAATACACAGAGTTATTTGGCTCAAGGTACTGACAGTGCTGTGGTTGGGAAACCTTGTCCTGGTGACTTATGAAGGCATGATGCTAAAATATTGTGGAGTTGGTGGTATACATCCATGGCATAGTATGTGCTTAGTATGTTTGAAGCCTTGAATTTAATCACCAGCACCACTCACAAAAAAATAATTGAACCAAATAGCAAACATGTTATTGAAATATCTTATATTGAACCAGATATTACTTAAAAAAATTTTTTTTAAATTTATTTATGTATGTGTATCAATGTACTGTCTGCATGCAGGTTTGTGCACCTGTGTCGTGCAATGCCGCGGAGGTCAGAAGAGGGTGTCGGATTCCCCTGGAACTGGAGTTCTCCTGGAATTGGAGTTTCAGACAGTTCTCAGCCGCCATGTGGGTGCTGGGGATCGAACCCGGGTCCTCTGTAAGAGCGGTCGGCGCTCTTAACCGCTAGGCCATCTCTCCAGCCCCCAGATATTACTTGTAAAGACTGTTAATGCAGAGAAGGATGTGAGTTTTTTCATTTCTTGGCATTTTGGTTTCCAATTCAAGTGAGTTTTTTAACTGCTGGCTTCTGTTGGTACCAGTAATTCTTTTCATTTATATCCTTATAAGATTTAAAACCTACTGTTTGGCTGGGGATGTAACTCAGTTGCTGGTGTGGGTGGGGTTGCAGGTTCCATCTCCAGCACCACATAGCCTGAGTGTAGTGGCTCACGCGTATAATCCTAGCACTTGGAGCTGGAGGCTGGAGAATCAGGAGTTCAAGATCATCCTTAACCATATAGCAAGTTTGAGGCCAGCCTGGGCTACCTAACAAAAACCAATTTGCTTTCCAAAATAGTTCAGTAAGCATATAAGTATACCTAATGAATCCTTGATGAGCTCAGCATTACTATTTGATGTAATTATAATGGCTATCCAAAGAATGAAACTCACCTTGCCAAGAGTTTGATGAAAATAAACTCCATCAGTTTCCTGAAGCTTAATTGAAGTTTTCTGTCCCATATATACTTAGCCAGCACTTTAGATCTTGTAGATTTTCCTTTCTTTTTTTACTATAGCTTCCTATTTCCTATGAAAGAACATTGTGAATTTCTGTAAAAGAGTTGGGAAATTTGGGAAATTCCATGATGATTTCCTTTACTTTGCTACAGGTGTTGTGAAGTGTATCATGTTGGAATAATTATAAGGGATGGAAAAGACTTTGAAGGTATTCTTTGTGGTTGTGTTCAGTGGCTTGAGAGTTGATCCCTTTCTCTGGACATCTCATGATGCATCTGTAACTCACTTGTTAGGCTCACAGACGTTGCCCTTGGAGGCCCGAGGTTTCTCTTTATGAGGATCTGACATATACCAAATCCTTTTCATGCTTGTGACATCATTGTCAGTGCTTGGGTGCTAGCTCAACCATACTTCCTCTAGTGAAAATCAGGGCTATTACCAAGTGTTTAGTTTGTGTCAAACACTGTACTAAATGCTCCTCATGAATTTCCCATCCTGTCCTTATCATAACACCTTGAGGTCCAGGCAGTTATGATTTTCATTTTAGAAGTCAGATCAAGACTTTGGAAAGGTTAAGCAGTTCGTTCACGGTTGTGTAACCAGGGACTAGGACAGCTTCAATAGATCACCACTTCACTAATGATCACCACTTCACTAATTATCTTTGCTCTTTTCAAAGGAGGACTTGGGGTGGGGTAGTACTCTAAATGGATAGACAGAGAAATCCGAATTTAGTTCTCAGTTTCAACAGTGGAGTATAACACCAGTATCCCTTTATAGCTCGGCACAGAGAGAAAAGGCACTTGCTGGTAGAAGATGTGAGGTTCAGAAAGGTCTGCTGGGGCTGGAGAGATGGTTCAGCAGTTAAGAGTGCTGACTCCTCTTGCAGAGGACCCGGGTTCGATTCCCAGCACCCACATGGTGGCTAAGAACTGTCTTTAACTCCAGTTCCAGGGGAATCCGATGCCCTCTTCTGACCTCTGTGGCATTGCACAACAGGGGTGCATCAACCTACATGCAGACAGTACATTCAGTACACATAAAAAAAAAATAAAGTCTGCCTTGTTAAGAAGTTCCCTCCTTTCTTTGCTACCACTGGAGGTAGAATGTAGAAATACAGGTGTGCACCATTGCATATGGCCAGGGAAGAAGTTGCTTGAGTCAAGCTGGCTTTTGTGGCGTAGATACACTCTGAACACTGTGTGCTACTCTCATTGTTCCCAGCCCCGCTGTCTAGGCCTGTGATAGCTCCTGGTAGCCACAGTTTTATGGAGCCATCCCTATCCATGTCCAGGAAGCTGGAAATTAGGTATTCCCTCCCTCCCTCCCTTCCTCCCTCCCTCCCTCCCTCCCTCCCTCCCTCCTTCTCTCTATATGTACATGAATGTTTGCTTTAATGCCACTGGAAGTGACACTTGTAAACATCTGCTAGAACTCTGGTCCCATGGTGACTGTGCCTAATTAATTGCTCCTAGACCTCTTTGGTCTGGGAACAGCTTAAGTAGAGATCTTATGTTAGTGCTAGGAATAAGAGTCCCTTGTGTTTTATGTCCTCTGTTTTCCTGATGAAACAATTAAGCAAAAAGAAGTATAAATAAGCCCAAGACTACTAAGCCAGAGCACAGAGCTGGCTTTCTATGTAGGAAAGCTGATGTCAACATCTGTGCCAACATCAGCATTCTGTGACCTCTTTTTTCTTTGTATTTTGGGCGCTTGGTAGTTAACAAATGTTAGTTGAAAGAATGAATGCTAGTTTTGAGCATGTCTAGGTAGAAGCAGAGGGCTGCTTCTACTTTAGCATGATGCAGAGGCTACTCACAAGAACCCCTGGTGGTTGGCATTTGACTGGTGGGCAGAAGGAAGGCTCCAGTTCTCAGGGCCTCTGTCGTGTTTGTGTCCCTTGGGTCTGGATTTCCCAATCTGTAGCTGAATTTCACAATCTTCCTTCTTTGCCCTTCCAGGAATTCTTTCTGAACTTTCCCTGATGCCTGTGCTCTTTCACTTTCTGTGACCTTTTATTCCAGCAGTCTGAGCAGGGCTGCCTCTGTGCCCTGCGAGGGAGGCATTCACCCTCGACTAAGCTTCACAGGACTGGTTACATGTGGCACTTCCAGCTTTGTGACTAAGGACTCTCTGACCTTTGTGTGTTTTCAGTGTCTCATCTGTAGTGTGAGAGGCTTAAAGGATCTAATTCTGTAGTTCTTTGCCAGGTTCTTTAAAAAAAAATGTGGAACTCATGTAATTATCTTCTGAAAACACACATTACACACATATCACTGTCATACAAATTGCCATGCAATTCCAAGGGACTCAGAGGACCTATCCAAGTACTAATATGCCACATATAAGGAATGATTATTTTTTCGTATATATTTTTATTGATGTTTTATGTATTTCATACATCATTTTTCATTTCTGTTCAGGTATATTCCCCTATCCCTTCCCCCCACCCCACCCCAAACCATCTCAGATCATGTACTCTATCATAACTGTCCTGTGTCTAGGAAATGATTCTTTATTGGGTTTCATCCATCTTTGACAGGCTGTGGGTTTTTGTCACATTTGTTGTTATAACAGGGTTGTTTATTACACAAACAACTAAAGGTCAGAAAGATTTGTTCAGGTCATGGTTTCAGAGGTTTCACTCTATCGTCCTTGATTCTGTTGAGTCTGTGATGGAGTAGAATATTATGGTGGGGAGACCGTGTGGCCGAAAGTTCTCACTTCTTGGTGGACAGACAGTAGAGAGAAAATCCTATCCTTCCATCATTCCACCTGAGCTGTGGCCTATGGGATGGTGCCGCCCATGTCCAGAATAGGTGTTCCTCCCCTCTAATCATCTCTGAAAATGTTTCACAGACATATCCAGACATGTGTGTTACTAATTTCTTACATGGTTTTCCATCCGATCAGGTTAACTACACTAACGGCATTTCCCAATATAGGCTTTTTCTTACAAAATTTATTGAAAAAAGTCTTACTTTAGAAACTGTAAAACTTACAAACCTTTCAGTCTGAGCTTTGAAGCGAGTAAGAAAAGTTTAGAATTACAATGTTGATGCTCATGAAAAGGTTTCGGCCACTTTACTCAATGAGGAGTTCTGGAGTTCTGGATTCTTCTTTGCTACTTGCCTTCTGAAATTTTACACTATGCTTTCAAACTGTGTTGAATTCAAACAGTGGGTGAAATTTCCCCTGTCCCCTGCAGAAGAATAACTAATGAAAAAATATTTTGTAGATGAAATTTTAACCTTGGAGGGAATGTTAGATCATTTATTTACAGTTTTACTTGAAGGTAATGGGAAAAGTGTTATGGAAACTCCTAGGTCCCTCAGAAAAACTCAGTCATCTCTCCCCTTTTGCTCTGGAACCACTCAGCAATTATCCCTAGAGTCTGCGTTTCCATGAGTCTGGACTCTCCTGTACCCTTCAGCACCCCAGAACTGAACCCTCTCAACATACTTGGTCAGACCTGTTTCTGCCAATACTTTTTTTCTCTCCTTTTTTTTGGCGTTGAACCCAGGGTCTCACATATGCTGTGTGTGTGCCCAATCACTGGGTGCATCCCTTGTCCCTACAGTTTGTTCACTCTTGTGCCAATCCCATCTACCCTTCACAGGCTGCTTCACAGATGTCAGTGCCTTTTTCTTTGGGGGAAGGCTTTGGTCCCTTGAAAATTTCATTCCTGTCCCAGGTGAAGGTTAGGAAGCTTAAGGGGTAAGAGAAGGAGGCCAGGCCTTGGGGGATATGGTGTGTCGGAAGACATGTGGTACCTACCCAAACTCTAGTAGACTTTTCTCAAGTGGAACCTAACTTTCAACAAACTAGCATTCTGTTCATAGCACGTTAACCATTCCTAGTATATTTGAATCCAGACTTTGTTTCATGTACATGTATTTTCAGAGGGAAATATGTGAGCAAAATCAAATATTTGATTTCCAGCAGTTAAGATGGGTAAATGCAAATGCTCCCAGCTTGCCCATTTCCGCTGTGCTTCTCTAGCTCCTGTGCAGTGAGATAGCCTGTTGCTCAAGGACTCTGATGGGATTTTATTTACTGCTGGGTGGAAACAGTTGAAAAAATTATGCAGTTAGAACAATCCAAGCATTCTGCAACATTTTTTTGGCAGTTTTCTTCTCCCTTTATTGGCAGCTAGGATACGCCTGCTGAAAACATTTTCTATGTTTTCCCTTCATGGGCTCTGCACTTCCTAGTGTGAAGGCTTCTAAATTGTTCTCTTGCTTTCATTAAGATCCTATGTATCACAGTATCTCTCTCTCTCCATCTCTTTATCTGCTATCTGTTTCCCATGTATACATGAGGAGAAGTTAGTCTTGTTTCTTTGGTTGGATGTAGTTATTTGTTTGGGGGAAAAATGATTGTATAGCTTAGAAGCAAGCTGGATGGAGTCTGTGGAGGGGAACTGTTAAGCTCCTCAAGCAATGATGGGGATGATGATGGTCTCATAGGACTTGGTTTGTCATTTACTGAAGTTCCCTGATGGCAGTATGTCTTAGAGATAAAGAAATCACCAGTGTTTAAAATTTTGTCTTCAACCTGTCAACAGAAACATTGGTGCTTGGAACTTAGCACTTCCTGGGGCCCACATGGGTCCCATGAAGCTGAAAGAAATGCAGAGAGATTTTAATGAGACAAGTGGGTTCTGGCAATGGGAGGTTAGTGATACATATAACTTTTACTAGGTCAATAGAACTATCATAGTTTGTCATATCTGCAAGCTATTTGCAATGATTTTTGTTAATCATTCTGTAAGACAGCTCTTTAGACATAAGTACCCCTATACTTCCATCTCTCTTCATTAATGACATTTGAGTTAAGTGAATATTAGTCATTCCCCAAAGCAGTGAGAGAGGATTAAAGAATTTGTGTTGTTGCTGTTTGTTTGAGCTTCCTTCTTTTCTTAAGACTTTGTCTCTGGGGCTACAGAGATAGCTCAGTGGGCACTAGTTACTCTCTTAGAGGACCTGGGTTCGATCCCCAGCACCAGCATGGTTGCTAACAATGATCTGTAACTTCAGTTCCGGTGGAATTTGATATCCTTTTCTGACCTCATGTGGGCGCACTTATATACATGCAGGCAATACAATCATACACATAAAATAAAAATAATAAATAATTTTTAAAAATTTTTATTGAGCATATTTCCCACAACCATGTCCCATGCTCACCCCTCATGCGCCCCCATCAGAGCTCATGGATTCTGTCATACACAAGTTCTGTCTTGCATCTTTTTTTCAGTCTTCCATGACCTTTTTGGTGCACAGGTTTACTGTTTTGGTCAGTTCTTTGAATAGGTTTTTCTCTCCCTTTTTTTTCGTTCCCATTTGATTTTATATTATTCCAAAATATGCATACATACACTCCACACATAAATCAAAGTTACAAAATCTGGAAATAAACTATAGGTTAATTCCAAAGCACATTTAGAGATTTACATTTTAACAGTAAAGTTGCATGCATATAAAAAAGAAGTATAACTTTACATTCTCTCTTTTTTTCTAGAATATGAATATTAGTTTTCCTATATGATAGAACACACCATAGGATTACATAGGATAAATCATGAATAGTTGTAACATGTATCAGTAAAAAGAGAAAATATTATTTTACAAAATATTTTTAACTGTTAAATATAATCCTTTTTTTTTTTTAACCAAAAGATGTCATGTTTTCCCCAAGGAAGTACTTGAAGTTTCCTCCTTGGCAAACCCAAACAGCCATCAATCCTGCCCCTGTACTCCACACTGGGGTCTCTCCTCACCATGGTCACCCAAATGATGTCCAGAAAGCATGTGTCCTGTCTTGATCTTCCTGCACTGGCCTCCATGACACAGCCTGGGTAGTCAAACAACGGCAGTCTACACTCTGAAGAGGCAGAAATCCCAGTAGCCACTCAGTCCATACACTGGACATTTCCGTAGTCCCCATCTGGCATTGAAGGTTTGAAGGATCCTCAAGTTTTATATCTGAAATACAATTTCTTAGACCTTATTATTTATTTTTGGTTATACTTTCCTTTTGGATGCTTAAGGCCACACAGTCAGCCCAGATTGACCAAAATTTCTGTTTTCTCAAGGTCAATTGAGGATCTGGTCCTCAAGGGTCACTAGGGTTTTTTTGGGGGGCGGGGAGGGGTAGCCCCTGGCTCCTTTTGATTATAAAATATTTTTTTAAAAAGACTTTGTCTCTGATATTTTATTTTATTTATTTATTTATTTATTTATTTATTTATTTATTTATTTTTGGTCTTTTCGAGACAGGGTCTCCCTGTAGCCCCAGCTGTCCTGGAACTCACTCTGTAGACCAGGCTGGCCTTGAACTCACAAAGATCCGCCTGCCTCTGCCTCCCGAGTGCTAGGATTAAAGGCATGCGCCACCACGCCCAGTGTCTCTGATATTTTAAAAAAGTTTAAATTTCTGAATTGCTTCTGGATCTAGAAGAGCTAGTTTAAGAAAATGTAATAAGCAGTTACTGCCTGTTACTGCCTGTTACTGGACTTGTTACTGCCATTGTTGACAGTTCATTTGTGAGTGAGTAAGCTACTTCATATCCATGGTCCTCAGTTTCCTTGTCTGCAGAATGGGGTGACTTGACCACATGATAGACTAGTTCCTTTTACCTGTCTGAATACCACTTTTCATCAGTGAACTCACACCTGGCCTCTCTGAAGAATGTAGAGTACCAGGCCATTAGCCCATGAATTACATATGGAGTCTGGTGGATTACATAAAGCCATTTACTGGAATGGGCTTGCTGTACATTCTCAGTGAGTACCACAGGGTGATATTACCTATTCCTTACTGAGTTAGAGCTTATAGACTCCCTAGCTGGCAGACATGTGATATATCCCTTTGGTCTTGGCAAACAGGATGCCTTCATGAGTTTGACTGCATGTGGTTATGAACCCCATGGAGTTTTGAGCCAACGTGTGATGTAATACCATCTTCCAAGTGAAAACAAAATATATTCACCCATTCCTGTAAAGAGAACATATTTTCTGCCACTTAAATATTTCCATTACCAAATGTAAACATGCATGTGAATATGGAGGCACTTCCAAATTTATATCTTGTATTTTTGTTTTAATAGAAGGAAAAAGTTGCCATGAGACATGAAAAATGTCTCTTTAGGTAACCTAGTTACCTAAAAAATTAGCAAGGGCTGTTTCTAATCCATACTTTAATAAAAATGTAATATATAGATATTATTCTTGAATGAAAGAAACATGGTCCACAAATATCGATGGGAGTTTATTATTTGACTAATATTATAGATTTTAGGCAGAAATTCTAGACAAAAATATTGCATCAACTACTTGAAGACATTGGAGGACGACTAGAAGCAGAAATTGGAGAACATTCAGTCTTTTAGGGACAGAGACCCCAAACACCCATGCATAAACTCCATCCAAATTCTTGGATGGTCCATAGGAAGTCTGAAGTTCGAACTGACTAGCCACAGGTGGAAAGCTGAAACTCCTAAACAGACCAGCCAGAATACACTGTGGGGTAACAGCATTGGAAGTTGGGGTCTAGCAAAAAAAACAAAAAAAACAAACAAAAAAAACCAACTATCAGCATCCTTCAGAAGGAGACCCAGAGGCTTCACAGTGTAATGCTTATGGCATCTTGCACACCAGAACAGTTATGAGAAGGAAAAAAAAAAAGTGACCTCCAGTCAAGGGATAAATCAATCAATAAAAATCAGCCCCAAGATGATAGGTATGTTAATGCTGGCACATAAGGACTTTAACAGCTGCTGTGATAAATAGAACCAAGAACTTAAGAAATGGTGCTTTAGGAAGCTATGAGTGGAAAATTTTAATAGAAAAATAGCAAATGAAAACACAGGGAAATGATAAGAGCTAAGTGCACTTTAGGGTATTTAATATAGTGATCAAAGAGAGAAGTTATCAAGATCAAACTCTTAAGTGCTGTGGGATAATATGTAGTAACAATGTACTTGTAATCCTAATCTCAGAGGCAAGAAGAGAACGTGGGAGGCAAGTACTGAAGAAGTGATAGTGAACAGCTGCACAGATTAGGTACAAATCATAGCATTATAGCCCAGAGAAGCTCAGCAGACTCTACTGGGAAACCATACTGTGGCAGTTCATAGCAAGACAGCTGGAAATCCAAGATGAAGGCAAACTTTGAAAGCAGGCAGCATCATTGTACTTACAGTAGAACATTAATATAAACGAGAGCTCATTTCAGGAACAAAGGAAGGTGTGGAATCAGGATTTTAGTATGTGAAGTCATCTCTCTACTCAATTCTCTATACAGAGAAAAATCCTTTAAAATGAAAATTAAATAAAAATACATTTTCATAAAAATGAAAATCAGGACTGTTGTAGCAGATTGCTAACAATGGCAATTTGGAAGGAGGTTTATTTGATCTCAGGAAAATGCAGTGAGTGGGAAGTTAGTGTAATGCTGTGTGGGTGTTAAACGGATAGCTATGTAGAAAACAAGAACGTGGAAGACACTGTAGAGAGCTCAAGGCTAGTCAGATCTGTTGATGTTCTTAGAAGATAAGAAAGTGGTGGCAGTGTTAGGGTATGCTGCAGTTTAGAGGTTATTCAAATGTGTCTTCAATGGTGTAGATAATTCTTACAAGATGATCTGCAAGGATTTAGTAGAAGATATGAAAATCGGATTTTAAGAGATGGAAAAGGAAGTGGTGGCAACATAGGAGGGACAGGAAATGGCAGTAGGGACAAAATGTTTTCCCTTTGAATTTGGAGGGATTGGGCTTGGAACACTTGGTGAACGTGATAGAGCAGAGGAGGTGAGTATTGGGGGGAGAGAGGTGCTGATATCTGCATTGCCATAGAAACAGTGTCTGACATTGTTGGCCACTGTTTCTGTAGAATGTGGTTAGGTGATGAAAACTTTTTGAAGGCGGGGTGTGGTGGAACACACCTTTAATCCCAGCACTCAGGAGGTAGACAGAGGTAGGTGGAGTTCTATGAGTTCAAGGATAGCTGGGGTCAAAAGGGAAACCCTGTCTCAGAAAGACCAACCCCTCCCCCCACCCCCAAAAAGAAAACTTCTTGAAGTTTTGCTGTTAATAATATACGTGCATGAACTAAACTTTTTAAGTGCTGCATCAATCAGCAAACTGTTTTAGCATGTATTATATATAACAAATGAACTGTTGAGGTTACTAATATTATAAGCATTCTTAAATAAGAGGATAAACCAGATTAGATAAAACATAAGAGAACCCACAAATAATTATATGGAGTTCCCATTTTTTTCTTCTTAGACTGCAGTATTGAATTTTGTTCTCTTTGGGTTCTGCAGATAATTTAATGGGCACTAGAATGACATTCAAGTGGAATATCCTGGAATTATAATTTTGTTTCTGATTACCTATCTATTTATGAAATGTATAATTTTACACAATTACAATACCATGCTTTAAAAAATCATAGACATCTTTTAAAACTTTATTTGATTTTTCTTTTTTGAGACAGAGTTTCACTCTGCAACCTTGGCTGTCTTGGAACTACTTGCTGTGCAGATCAGGTTGGCTTGAATTCACAGAGATCTGGCTGCCTCTGCCTCCCTAGTGCTGGGATTAAAGTCATGCACCATCATGCCCAGCCTTGATTTTTTTGATTTAAACATTCTTATTACATTTATTTATTTGTGTGTGTATATGTGTCTGTGCCTGTCACAGCACATATGTGGAGGTCAGAGAACAACTTGTGGGTCGTGGGAGTTGATTTTCTCCATCTACCATGTTGCTCCCAGGGATTAAATGCAGATCATCAGACTTCGGAACAATCGCCTTTACCTGCTGATCCATCTCACTGGCCCCAGTTGGAGAGGTTTTTTTTTTTCTTTTTCTTTTTTTAAGCTTCTTCTCTCTATAACGCCTCTACTCTGAAAATCATTAATCTTAGTAACATGGTAAATAATATTTTAAAATTTTTTTCCCTAGTCAAAGTAGGCTTTCTGTTACCATATCATATCTCCAGTCTTTGTTTGCTTTCTGGCTCCCCTTGCCTTCAGGGTATATGACCCAAGATCCCTAGTGAATGCCTAAGTAATGAACAGCACCAAACTTCATGTGTATCGTTTGTCCTATGGGAACATTACAGTGTTAAAATTTAACTTGAAAATTAAGCACAGGAAGAGATTAAAAGCAATTAGTAAGAGAGTAATTGTATTAGCTTTCTTGTGGCAAAAATATGAGACAAAAGCAATTTAAGGAAGGAAGGGTTTATTTTGGCTTATGGTTTGTTGGAATATGGTCCATGGTAGTGGAGAAGGTCTGGCAGAGGAAACCTGAAGCATCTGGTCATTGTAGCTACAACTGGGAAGTGGGAAGGAGAGGGGAGGGGAGGGGAGGGGAAGGGGAGGGGGGGAGGAGAGGGGAGGGGGGGGGAGAAGGGAGGGGGAGGGGAGGAGAGGGGAGGGGAGGGGAGTGGAGGGGAGGGGAGGGGAGAGAAGAGCTGCTGGTGTTCAGGTCATTTTCTCCTTCTTTCCTTTTATTGAGTTGGGACCCCAGCCTGCAGTACCAATCCACATTCAAGGCTGGTCTTTTCTTCTTCAGTCAAACCTTCTTGAAACTTCTTCACAGACAGCCTAGAGGCATGACTCCTAGGTGATTCAAATCTAGTCTAATTGACAGTGAATATTCATAGCATTTATACTAATATGGGCATCTTTAGAGCTCCTAAATGTCTAGTTCGGGAAGTTTTCATTTAGCTTTTCAGGCCACAATTGCAACATGTAACTGAAGCTGAGGAAAATGAAACTGGCTGAGGGAGGGGGGCTGATGGAATTAGGTTTAGGTTCTTCAATTAATTAAAAATAGGGAAACCATATATATGTTTCTATATCTTGATTTTTCTCACCTAAAACGGGGCCTAGAAATTCTTCCTTAATATTGACATTCATTAATTTTGAGTGGTTGTACAGTATTTTATTTTGTAAATATTCTGGCTTTTCAAATCACTCTTCTGCTATTGGACATTTAATTAATTTGCAATAATTTTTTGTGGCAATTACAAGCAATGATCCAGTAAACATTATTATAGGTCTGTATCCCAACATAGTAGACTTTTATTTAAAGGAAGTTGTAAGGCATCTGTTTAGTGGGACCATAGACAGATAAGCTTATTTTGTATTTAAGTTTTTGAGTTTGTTTTTCAGCTGGCTCTAATGCATGCTTTTTTGTTGTTGTTTTGTTTTGTTTTGTTTTGTTTTGTTTTGTTTTGAGACAGGGTCTTCCTGTAGCCCTAGCTTGCCTGAAACTTGTTATATAGCCCAGGCTGGCCTTAAGCTCACAGAGATCCACCTGCTTCTGCCTCCAGAGTGCTGGAAGGCATGTGCCACCACACCCAGGTATAATTTATGTTTTTATCAAGAATTTCCTAATAGTATATTTCTGCTCCTACTTTCTGTCTCCATCAGCAGTAATTTTGTATGTGTATGTAGAGTGTGCATGTGTATGTATACATCTTTGCACATGTTTGAGAGCACATGTGTGTACCCATGTGTGTGGAGGCCTGAGGTTCATGTTGGAAATCATCTTCCATTGCTTTTCCAGCATGCTCATCGAGGCAGCAGGTCCCCGTCTCTCAGTCAAACCCAGAGCCAGCTGATATGGCTGGGCTTCTAGCCAGCTTGCTCTGGTGATGCCCTGGCTCTACTTTCTGGATCTGGAATTACAGGTAGTCACCATGCTGACCTGGCATTTTTCTGTGAATTCTGGGGATCCAAATTCCAGTTCTTGCCCAGCAAGTGTTTGAACCATGGAACTATCTCTCTAGCCCCAGCAACATTTTTTTCTCTTCAACTTTTGATAATTTGAAAAGATTGGTATAGTAGGTAGAAAGCATCATCTTGTTGCATTTGCCTTTGCCGAGAACTGCTGAGGCTGCATCTTCTCACACTGTGGGATCTCGTGGAGGTACTCTTCAGTGAATAGTGTATTCCTGGCGTTTGCCTGTCTTCCTGTGTTACCACTGGGCTAATGGTTCATTTTGTTATCAAGTTGCAAGAGACACATGCTTTTGGTGCCCTTATCTATCATTGCGTATAACCTTTATGGTAGCTTTAAATTTTTATTTTATAAAACTAAGCTTTCTTTGTTAAAGCCAGTATGATGTTTCTCAAAGTCGAATTTGGATGAGTGTTTAGAAATTTTAGTGCAGAACAGGGCAAGTTGCGTCAGGAGAAGGCTCCACAGTGTGTATGGAAGCCAGAGAGCACTGCCTTCCAGACTCAGTGAAGACACCACACTGGGGCTTAAATTGGGGGCTTGCTATAGCCACTACAGGAAGATCAGGTGTCGGGGGGATTTCCTGCTTCTCATATAGTTTTGTATTCATCTATTCTAGAACCCCCACCCCCCCGCGCCCCCAGAGTTCTTTAACAGACACACTAAGTTCCAGAAGCAGTGCAGGCTTTGCAGCAGTGCAGTGTGATCTTTCAGGTTCTGTAGGGCAGTGGGCATTTGCTTTCAGCAGGATGAAGCCCTAAAAGAAGATTGGAACAGATGTTTGAATTTGGTTAAATGCTTTCAATATTTATTACTTAGGTGACCTAGTTTAGCAGCAATTGTAATAGAAAAAAAACAAGGCCATTTGGGAAAAACAGACTTTATTGCATTCACCTTAAAAAATTGGAAGAATTTCCCCCTTTTTTATTTCCTTTATTTTATCTAGCTTGAATATAGGAAAATAAACTCCAAGAGAGTCTCTTCCTGCTTTGAACAGATATCAACATGTGCATCACACTAAAAAAGTTCTCCTTTAGGAAGTATTTTTTTTTTTTTTTTAGTGAATAGAGAATAATTTTGGAGCTCTTGATGCACTGGGAGACTTTTGAGATTATGTCAAAGCCCCACACTTTACAAGTAAGGACTCCAAGACTTAGAGGGAAGTGTGGAGCCCCAGCTCTCAGACCCAGAGCAGAGGCAGAGCTGGCTTTGACCTTCCCAGATACTACTTAGCCCTCTTTATGCCTCCTCTATCTGGAGATCTGGGCACTCTTTGGGTGACTGATGTAAAGCGGGTACTCACAGGCTAGTCCACGTATTCACCCTTGACTCTCGGGTGTCTATCCTAGGGGAAGTGCAGCTAGGAGGAGGGAACATTGTCTAAAGAGCCATTTCTCTTACACGTCCCCACTGCCTTTTCCATTCTCCCAGTTTACAGGGATTAAGAGGGATAGTACTCCATTGTATGTGCACACCACATTTGACTATCTGTTCATTGTCTAAGGACATTTGGTTTGTTTCCACTTTGGGGCTATTATGAACAATACTGCAGTGAATATTACAGGGTAAATATTGAATCTCTGCTTTTAGCTCTTCTGGGTGTATCTGCAGGAGTGAAATAGTGAAATCATAAGCATTTGAGGAGCTGCAGAATGATTCTCCCCTGTGGCAGTAGGTTCTCTGATTGCTTTGCAAACCTGGGAGCTACAACAGTATAAAGAACTGGTCTCAGGGTTTCTAAGTAGGGCCATGCATCTTATGAACTCATAGATCATAAAGAACTGGTGTCAAGGTTTCTAAGTAGAGCCATGCATACTATGAACTCATAGTTCATAAAGAACTGGTCTCAGGGTTTCTAAGTAGGGCCATGCATATTATGAACTCATAGTTCATAAATGTGTTAAAAATTTAAAAATATGTATTTTATTTTAAACTCTGTGTATGGATATGTGTATATGTGTGGATATGTGCATGAGTGCAGGGCTCACGGAATGATCATGGGGACATCAGATCCCTTGGGGCTGGGGTTACAGGTAGGTAATAGCTACCCAGTGTGGGTGCTGGGGACCAATCTTGGGTCTTCTTTCAAGAGCAGTACACCATCTTAACCACTGAGCCATCTTTACACCCTCATGTTCAGACATTTTCAAGTTTTTAGTAAAACTCTAAAAATTGAGCTTGCTTTTCTTTCAACTGTATGTTTAGATAGTCTTTGAACATAAACTCTAATGCTATCAGATGAGTTAACTTCTGACTTGTCCTTATTGGAAAAGGGAATGAGAAAATTAAATGTTCTTGTGTATCAGCTCTTGTTCACACTTTAGAAAACCATATTTTGAGATTGCTTTCCTAAGTTGGTGGGATGTCATCATTGCCTACAGGCTTCAGGAACGTGAAGGCAATTCTCTTCTGTCTATGATATGTGGTTGAGCTAGAATTTGGTTCAAACCTGTGTAGTAGGCCTTCCGCAGAAGGCTAGGGGCCTTCATTATTTGTCTGTTGACAATTTGGAATCTGCTCTTCTATTAGGCTGCCTCTGGCTTTGATGGGAAAACGGCTGCAATGTCTGTTAAATTTGGTTTCTGCTTCTGGTGTTTGATAACCATGGGGCCCCAGTTACTCGCATTTCCTGTTAAATAACTTAGTTCAAGGACTTGACAGTTTTGGGCTTTTTTTTTTTTTTTTCAGAGCTTTTGAAAATAATTCCCTCATCCATTCTCTGTATGTGGGGTATCAGCCGTATTAGCTTTGATGAGTCCGGGGGGGTGGTGGTGGAGAGGAACCCGTTTGGGGAATTTCCTTGGTGCTTCTTTTGTGCTTTTCCTCTCTTTCTTGCCACTTTTCTGTCTTTGGGTTTCTTTCGTAAGTTATATTGCTCCCGTATACACAGGTAATGTTTTCTACTTCTCACAGCACTTTTATGGCCACAAGTTTATTTGATACAGGCTTAAACATGATAAAAGACGGTTACATATGATAGGTACATCTAGTGAATTCTTTTCAATCTTTGAGAACTTCATACATGTATGCAATGCCATATGATCATATGTCCTCCCACGTCCCTCTAACTCCCAGCCCTCCAGGACCTTTATTTCCTAACTTCATGTCATGTATATCCCTCTAAGTCCGGTTAGTGTTGTCCATCTGTGCAGGGGCGTGTGGCCTTCCGCTGGAGCACAGGCAGCCTGCCAGCCACCATGTCCTCAATAAAGAATGAGTCTAGGAGGCTTGAGAGATGGCTCAGTGATTAAGAGCACTGGCTGCTCTTGCAGATGGCATGGGTTTGGTTCCCAGCCCCTGCATGGTAACGACCGTCTATAACTCAGGTTCCATGGGATTCAGCACTGTCTTCTGGCTTCTGAGGGCACTGCATGTACATCCAGACA
Source organism: Rhizomys pruinosus (assembly GCA_009823505.1). Classification (NCBI taxonomy): domain Eukaryota; kingdom Metazoa; phylum Chordata; class Mammalia; order Rodentia; family Spalacidae; genus Rhizomys; species Rhizomys pruinosus. The sequence goes on along the minus strand of VZQC01007259.1, from coordinate 865,658 downwards.
AAACATTCATACACACACACAAAATTTTAAAATGATTCTGCCTTCTCTAGAGTAACTGCCAATAGCTCCCCGGTAGGGGTAGGGGGTGGTACCTGGATGTCATCTATGCAGTCTATGCAGGAATTTTGGTTGACTTGATCCAAAACAGGTCTTGTGCAGGTAACCACGGCTAATATGTGTTTGTGTGTGCGACAGCTGTGCCATGCACAGAAGACAGCATTTCACAGTACTCCTCCCTGTTGTCTGGCTCCCTCTTCCATAACCTTTCCTCCCCCTTGATAGGGGGTAGGGATGATAAAGATGTCCCATTTAGGGCTAAGCACTCAGTCTCTTCTCAGCATTTTGACGAGTTTTGTTTGTCAGAAGCTTCTCTGACCCAGGTTGAGAGCAGCCTTGGTCTACGGGTATAAACATAAATATTTAGAAGGCAATTTGATACCACGATCATTTAGCAAAATAACAGTAGCAGGTTCTGCCCTATAGCTTGTGTTCTCTCCAGCCATGGGCTTTTGATCAGGGTTATAGTAACCGATATGAAATTCCCTACTGTGGAGCAGGCTCAAACCCAGTCAGAAAGTGGTTATGTACCTCATAATAGTTATACCATTATTAGACCAGTGGGCACATCTTGCTGGCAGGTTGGCATTGTAGTATGCAGAGTTTGGTATCAGGTAAGACTATAGATGTCTTTGTTCTCCCACCAGCCTGCATAGCACCTTTCTGGACTATGAAGGCTAGAAAGCAGGAAGTTTTATGTCCTGCCATTTAGTGCCTGGCAGGTTAGGGTTGCTATGTCCTCTTAATGAATTAAACTTTTCCCGGATGGCACAAGTGTATTAATCCCTGGTGAGAACCTCTGCTCCGCCATCCACTCCTGTGATGAGCGTGGACTCCAGCTCTCCTTGTTCTACTCGCAGGGAGCCCTTCCCGTACTGTCATTCACCAGCTTGTCTTGGTATCTGTAGTGGCTCTGTTGGAGGCAGTGGGGCTGCGCTCTTGCTTTCTGTCTTGCCTGACAGCCTCTGATTTTTAATTGGATTGTTCAGACTTTTCACATTTTTAGACACTTACAAAAAAAGAGGAAGGGATAGGAAATGATCTCACACAAGTGCTCTTATTTATTTAATCTCCCAAAGCAGGGCTGTGCTCCCTCTCATTTATTTTTGTCTGTGTGTGTGTGTGTGTGTGTGTGTGTGTGTGTGTGTGTGCTTATGCTTGAACATGAGTCATGGAGTGCCTGTGGAGGTCAGAGGACAACTTGTAGGGTGCTGGGAATCAAGCTGAGGTCTTCAGGTCTGGTAGCAGGCACCTTCTGAGGCATCCTGCCCAGCTCCCCTTTGAGTCTTATAGTATTCCTCCAGGACAGCTTTCTTTAAAAGCAAATATTGACTGTGGTAAAAACCATATGTTGGAGAGATGGCTCAGCAGTTCAGAGCACTGAATGATCTTGCAGAGGACCCAGATTCCATTCCCAGCACCCACATGGCAGTTAACAACTGTCTGTAAGTCCAGTTCCAGGCGATCTGATATCCTCTTCTGATCTCCATGGGCATTGCATGACATGGGTGCACTCACATATATGCAGGGAATACATTCACACACATAAAATGAAAATAGTAAATAAAATATTACAAACACACATGGCAGGAAGCTCACTGTCTTTTTACCATTTTAAATGTAGACTTCACTAGTGCAAATTTCATTTACATTGTTCAGCAGCTCATGTCTAGCACTCTTTGTACCTTGCAAAACTGAAATACTGCTTGCTTAATAAAAACTCATTCTTAAATCCTCACATCCACTCTTGACCTTGCTCTTAGGAATTTGACTTTACTTCCCATTTTCAGACTGGCTTATTTCACTTAGCATGATGTTCTCAAGTTTGTATTTGTAGCATGTGTCACGATTCCTTTCCTTTTTAAGGGTGAGTGATTCTCTGTATACAGCACATTGTGTTGATGGAATCAGCTGTCCAGCTGCTGGGACCCACCTTCTTGGGAAGCCGCTTAGAGTCTGACCAGGTGTGACTTTTCTGTGTCCCTTTGTGGGAGGCACACTGAGCTGACTAGTTAAGTTATTGTCTCTGCTTTCTCTGGCAAGTATTTTTGCTGGTTTAGCCCTACGTTTATGTTTTCAGTGTGATCTCCAGCCCCTCTTCTCTGTTTCATTTTATTTCCATCCACTGTTTTTTTTTTTTTTTTTTTTTTGTCTTTTTGAGACAGGGTCCCCTGTAGCCCCAGGCTGCCCTGGAACTTGCTCTATAGACCAGGCTGGCCTTGAACTCACAAAGATCCACCTGCCTCTGCCTCTCAAGTGCTAGGATCTTGCTTGTTCTGTCCCTGGCAGTCTGTACGTCCTGTCCTTTAGCCTCTTCACCAGCAACTTCTGGCCTCTAGTGCCAGCAGGTGATTCTGTGTGAACAGGACGACAGAGCACAGATCCCGTTTCCCTTTATGTGCACGGATGTGTCACGCCCAGCGGCATACCCCCCGTGCTTTGCTTCTCTCTGACATTCTTGTGTATGTCCTGTCCTGAGTCTTCACGGGAAGGAGCGTCCCTTATGCCACTGCTCACCTTTTTCATTTGCTCTAGCGTCCTCCCTTCTGCTTGAGTGCCAATCACCCACGCTTCCCAGAAGCTTGAAGGCAGCAGGACCCTCATGATAATTGAATTCAATAGACAGAAACCATCCCTAGGGACTACATGGGCCTCCTGTGCCTTCATCCTGCCCTGGGAACTCTATGGGCCTCCTGTGCCTTCATCCTGCCCTGGGGACTCTGTGGGCCTCCTGTGCCTTCATCCTGCAGTCCTCTTCCCTCTTCTGCCCTTTCTCACTGCTGGTTGGTTATGAGCTCTGGGACGCTCACCATGGGACAAAGAATCAGTTGGTGTCAGATGGACCTTTCGTGGGAAACATTTTATGGTCGGCTGGGGGTTCCCTTCTGTGAGGTCCAGAGACCTTGGTCTGAAGTGGAAAGTGCTATTTTTTTGCCAGATCCTCCCACCCTCTCACAGGTCAAATAATGGATTTAGTTAGAAATACGGAAAAGTTTAGTTCATCTGTGCGCCAAAAATTGCCAGTAGGAAGGCGGCAGTGTAAACATTGTGTGACTAATCCTTTCTTCTGAGGAGAGCAGCTTTGTGCAATTGTTTCCCCTGTGTTTACAAAGACAGAGGTTTCCATAGATTCAGATCTCCAAGCAGCCAGCCGTGCCCCCAGCCACTTCTCTGTACTTCTCTTTGCAACATGTCTTTGCGTTTTCCCCATCAAGTCTTCTGATTCCTTCTGGTACCACCACCACCACCACCACCACCACCACCGCAGTTGGCGTTGCCAGTGACCTGCTGCCAAACCTAGCGGCCTTTGCTAATTCCCTTGTCCAGCTGCTTTGCAGCAGCTTGTAAGAATCCTTTCTCCTTTCCTTTTAGAAACTTTCTTTTGCTCATCAATTCTGGGCCCATGTTTTTTTCTCAATCCTCTTCAGATCTGCTATCCATTCTCTTTACTTCTCTACTATTTTCTTAAAAATGAGATGGATGTTGATTGATTCCAAGTTCTAAGAACAATGACTCTTGAGTTTACTACATATGAGTTTGGAGGGGCAGGGGATGTAGTTCAGTTGATAGAGTTCTTGCCTGGTATGTATGAAAGGTGCATGGTAGGTTGAATCTCTAGCATCACGCCAACTGAGTGTGATAGCACACACCTCAGTCCCAGCACTTGGGAGGTAGAGGAAGAAGAAACAGAAGTTTTGCATCATCCTCTGCCATACAACACATTTGAGACCAGCCTTGACTACTAGAGACCCAGACACAGACGGTTTTGAGGACGAATCTACATTTGATTGACAGCGTGATCTTTTCTACAGTCTGACGCATTTAGCTAAGGATGCTCAGCATCTTCATCTTCTTTGAAGGAGTACAAGGCTCATATTTAAAAGAAGAAATCCTAATCGTGGAAAACTTTGTGCCTACAAAATTAATTGCAAAAACTCTTTACCTGATGGGATTTAAGAAAGTATGTTGGTTGTATGTAAACTGTGTGAACTCTTCTCAGCCTTAAGATTCATTTTAATATAAATCCCTGTTCTGACAGGATGCCCCGCTATTAAGTATGATTATCCTCCAAGACTTTTGGGTCTATGGTTTTTAATTAAAATGTTTTCACATTTATTAAGTTTGTGTGCATGTAGGTATGTATGTGTTTGTATGTATGTATATGGACACATGCATGCCACTGCTTGTGTGTGGAGGTCAGAGGACAACTTGAAGCTGTTGGTTCTCTTGTTTTTCATGTGGGTCCCAGAGTAATCAGGCTTGGCAGTAAGCCCCTTTACTGGGAGAGCCATCTAGCTGGTCCACGTTTTAAATCCATCCATCCTCCCCCCCTACTCCCACCCCTTCCCTCCCTCCCTCCTCCCTCCTTTTTTTTCCCCCCCTCCTCCTCCTAGCCCTTGATGTTTCTTTGGAAGATGCTGATCTCTTAGAACACCACTGTTCCTAAACTTGGAGGCCTTCCCTAATCTCATGTCTCCATCTCTTAAGTGGTCATGATCACCACTGGCTTTTTCTTCTCACGTTCTGACTCAGAACACCTCCTGGCTCTTACTTTTCTCTTTGGACTTGAACCAGAAATACTCTTTCGGTGACTGGTCTTTACAGCTTCAGGTTTCGTTGTACTTCTTTTTTTTTATTTTATTTTATTTATTTTCTATGTGTATGAATGTACTGTCTGCATGTAGGTCTGTGCACCTGTGTCGTGCAATGCCGCGGAGGTCAGAAGAGGGTGTCGGATTCCCCTGGAACTGGAGTTCTCCTGGAATTGGAGTTACAGATGGTTATCAGCCACCATGTGGGTGCTGGGGATCGAACCCGGGTCCTCTGCAAGAGCAGTCGGCGCTCTTAACCACTAGGCCATCTCTCCGGCCCCTCGTTGTACTTCTTACCCTTTGGTTCCTACCCCTTGCTGGTACTTATCTTCATGTGGCCCCTTCTTGATTTATTCATTGTGAATGCTGTCTAAGGACTTACTGTCCTAGCAAGTGAAGATTTCCTTTATTCCATTCACCCTTGCCTTCCTCCCAAAGTCACTGGTTTCTGTGCATTGTTTTCCTGTCTCTGTAAACTCCAGCACATTTCAGCCTTCATTTCTCATTCTTCTGTCAGAGTCATTGGTCAAGGTCATGGCCAAGAATTTATCTCCTGACCATCTGTTGAGAAGATAAGGGCAGGGGCCCTCCCAGTCTGCCTTCCAATTCTCTTCCTCTTTCAGACACGTCCAGCTTCCTCTAGATAATTATGTACCTTTATGTCCTCAGAATTGATGGTGTAACATGGGTTGCTTCTAAGCTTTTGTACGGTCTTGTAATCACACATTTGCGACACTTGCTGATGGATGTACTTCCTAGCACTGAGCCGTGTGCTGACATCCCCCCTGCCTGTGCCCGTTGCGGCATCTCTGTACCTTCTGAAGTACAGCGCTTCTAGCATCGTATTTGAATGGATTCGCTCCCCTTTTCTACTTGACCATGTAGTCAGATGTCTTCCAAATCTCAATTGTATTTTCGATTCTAATGATTGACATGTTTCCCTTCTCTCCCCTAAATTGTGCTCTTGTTGTTCCCTGTTATTTGGGGAACCAGGCTCTGTGCCTGATGGACAAGACTTTACTATGGAGAAGAATAAGTGCTACAACTTATCCATATATTTTTAACTATATTTTAAGGAGAACTTTTTGTTGTTGTTGTTTTAACCTTAGAGGGTGAGAATAAAATTTGACTTCTAGGTGGTCTACTTGCTAAGATAGGGAGACTTGTCTTCATATACAGACTTAGAACAAAGACAGCAGCTCCAATGGCCATCGTCACCCTCTGCCTTGGCCTCAGAGTCCAGAACCCCTGAAGTCCTAGGGAGATTGCTTCCACCAAAGTTCCTTTAGGGATCTCTGACCAGTGTTGATAAGCTGTGGCTTACAACCCATGAAATATCATGGGATAAATGTAAAAATGGTTCAGCATTGCTTAAAAATAATTAGAGGAGAGAATGCCAGGGTGTCCTGCACGTAGGCTGTCCTACACCATAAAGGTAGGTATTGGTGAAATTTGTTTTTCCTGTGTACAGTGTAGACATAGAGGATCTATGAACTGTGTGTCCATGTAAAATGTGCTTCTTCTACAGCTTATGTATATAGTGTCCTGGGCAATAAGGTCGTACCATGAAGTTCTGGTGGATACCCAAGAGCAGTGGCAAGAAGGTCTGTGGGACCTCTGATCCACAATTTCAAAAGAGGGAGTCCATTACTGGCTTTGGGCTGTGACTTTGATAGCCTGTGTTGTCTAGTAGGGACAGTGTCGCACTGTTACAAGGTACCTCCTCCTTTTGATCTCTTTTTACAATGTCTATGTATATATTTGAAGAAGTTTCTATAGTGGTAGGTTTCCATATGGCTTTTTCTAAAGGCCTTTGGCATTAGTTATCCCTCCCCTTACTCCCTTCTCTGTCCCACTCTCCCTGTCCTGTTATTCTCCTGTGCCCCTTCATGTCGCTGCACTCTACCACCCTTCCCCAGAGCTGCTGCTGACTGACTTCAGAGCCTCGTCTCAACCGGCTCACTTTCATAGTGCTGGAAGGTGCTGTACATGCTACATGTACATGGAAGGAAAACATAGTCATCAATCTTGCCCAGCTATGAATCCTGGGAACTACAATAACTGGCCTGGCAAGATGCCCACTGGTACAAGAGTGACACAGATATTGTGGAAGTAATCAGCCAACTCTCTAATTAGATTTTAGGTCCTAGGATAGAACCCATGCTTTTTTTTTTTTTTTTTGGTCTTTTCGAGACAAGGTCTCCTGTACCCCCAGCTCACTCTGTAGAGCAGGCTGGCCTTGAACTCACAAAGATCCACCTGCCTCTGCCACCACGCCCGGCTCATTCTTGACATTGATATCAGGCTTAGGAACCTGAGGCTAGACAGGTTACAGTACATAGGGGAGAGTCCAAAACTAGTTTTTTAATAAGTAGTTATAGAATTAAACCGACTCCTAATGACTTGTTCGTTTTGAACCACAGTGTGTTTGTATCCTGGGATTTACATTTTTTTCCTGACCTAAAATTCTAAAGGTACATGGAGAAAAGGAGATCTATGGGTGTGCCCCTTCCACTTTGGACTGGAGGCCCTGTCCTTTTCATTTTTCATTCTCTCTTCAGAAGTTTTCACCTCTTCCCTTTAATTACAGTTACATTGGTGTGAGTAACCACATAGTCCCTCATATGGCTAAGCTTTGTGCTGCCCTAGAAGTGGAGGAAGATGAAATATCAATTTAAATAAAGATTTTTTTTTTCCCTGAAAGGGTCTCGTGAAAGAGAAGGAAAGACAGAATTAAAGAGAATGTATACTTGTAAGGCAAAGAGGTAGTCAGCCGTGGACCTGGCAGTGGTGACACTGGAGGGAAAGTTGGACCTCAACCCTGAAGAGGAAGCATAGGGGACTGGTTGCATTGCGAGAGAGAGAGAGAGAGAGAGAGACGAGCAGAGAACCGATGGAGAGAGAGAGAGAGAGAATGGGGAAGTTTCCCCTGCTTCTTCCAGGGGAAGAGAGAGAGAGAGAATGGGGAAGTTTCCCCTGCTTCTTCCAGGGGAAGAGAGAGAGAGAGAATGGGGAAGTTTCCCCTGCTTCTTCCAGGGGAAGAGAGAGAGAGAGAATGGGGAAGTTTCCCCTGCTTCTTCCAGGATGTGTCAGCTCATGTCTTCGTTCCTCTTTGCTGGGCCTGTGATGAGTCCTGTTAGCCTAGTACTGAGTGCAGGGCCTGTGCACAGTTATCATTTGGAGGCAGGGAAGGTAGAGAAGCAGGCGGCTGCCGTAGCTAGCTACACATTTGCTGTGTGCTTGGAACAGTAGTGAGAATGAAGTCCCGATTTCTTTAAGTTAGTATAGGCTGAGGGTTGTTCCTCAAGTTCTAGCCCTGCTCTACCCATTATGTTAAGGGTATGGAGCCTGCACACACGGGCAGCTCACCGCTTGCTGCCCTTTCTTTTCAGCTTCAGAGGGGAGAAGTGCTGTTCTGGAAACAGGCTCACAGGCTTTCCTTTCTGGAGATGGCCAGGGCAGAAGCTAGTGGTTGCCCCCGGGGTCTCCTGGAGTGCTAGGTCCTCCTGTTCCAAATAGGAGCCCGTCTGCTTCTCTGTGTGGTCACAGGCACATAAGGACATGGTGACAGAGTAGCCAGGAGAGTGAGTTGCTTCTGCATTGTGGAAGAGAGCCATCCATGCTCTGTGAGGCTGACAGAATGGACTGGTGACCTCCAGATGGGCCCAGCTGTTTCGCTGTCTACTCCATGTAGCCCCTCCTCCCCAAGCACAGTTCAAAACAACACTTACATCATCAGATCAGAAGTGTTTGCAAGGCGAAGTCTTAGGCTTTTAGTAATTTAGTCGTTAGTCTAGGGGAAAGGAGGTGCCCTACATGGTACAACATTCGGGAATGAAGGTCCAATGTGGACTTCCCAGGCTTTCCAAGACCATGGGTTTTAAAGGAATGCCTTGTCCTACTGAGTGGCTCCTTCTTTTTCCCCCAACCACACTGCATTTGAGTGAGATTATTCAAAAATTTTCTACTGATTCTGATGAGTCACTTTGGTGACATAGCAATTTGCTCTTTGCACTGAATTAATTCTTTTGGTGTTCAGGTAGTCCGTATTGGGGGCAGTCTTTTGGGTCAAATCACACAGGAGAGCAAGTTCTTTTTCACAGGTTGTTTGCATCTAAAATACATGATTGCTACAATTTAAGTAGAAATTTTTCACATTCTGAAATGAGGGTACTGGCTGGGGAGATAGCTCAGTCAGTCAAGTTCTTGCCCTGCAGGAATGAGGACCTGAGTCTAATCACCAGCATGGATCCATGTACCTTGCACTTTGGAGGTAGAGACAGGAGGAGCCTGGATCCCACTGGCCAGCCAGCAGAATCTGTGTTCAGTTAGAGACCCTGCCACAAAAATAAGATGGAGACCAATTGAAGAAGACACTGGCTACCTGTGGACCTCTTGGCTACACACACACACACACACACACACACACACACACACACCATGTGTGCACACATGAATACATACATGTACTACACACCCGAAATCAAATGAGTCAGTATATATTTTAAATAGTTTTCATTATTGGCATTAGCTAATATTTTTAGTTCTGTCTCTTAAACAGCAATTATATCTGAGAGGAAACATGCTATTTTAAAACATGTTATAGGTAGTGGAAAAGAAATGCTCCAGAAAATAAAGGTCTAGGCCAAGAGGTGAAAGTTGTATAATCACAGTAATCATGTTCAGAATCCCAGAAGGCTTAACTTCTATTATCGAAAAGATGACAAGACTGTGATTAGCTATTCTTGTTAATCTTAGGAACTAGTAATTATGAAACTTTTAACCTGAGTACCATTTAGATCATTAGGAAATCTACCATAAAAATTAAATACATGTTTCCCTAAGGCATTTCATAATATATATTTCAAAAGGCAATTCTCTCTCTCTCTCTCTCTCTCTCTCTCTCTCTCTCTGTGTGTGTGTGTGTATATGTGTGTGTTTGAGACAACATTTTGCTACATAGCTCAGGCTGCCCTCAAATTCAAGATCTTGCTTCTGCTTTCCAAATGCTAGGATCACAAGCATGTGCCACCATGCCCAGGTTTTTTTATTCTTTTTCCAGGTTTCTATAAACATTTTTTATTCCTCTCAACCCTGGGTGACAGAGATCCAGTTGATCCCTCTGATAAAACCCACCAGTGATAACTCATTTATCTCTATGCACTTACAATTTTAATTATTTTTATTTTATGTATACAAGCATTTTGAGTCCATGCATATATTATACCACATGCAGTGTCCACAGAGGCCAGGAGAGAGAATCATACTCCTGGAACTGGAGTTAAGGATGGTTGTTAGATACCAGGTGGGTGCTGAGAACCCAACCCCTGTCCTGCAAGAGCAGCCAGTGGTTTTAACCACTGAGCCATCCGTCTGACCGCATCTATGCATCTTGACTAAAGAGGCAGAATCCGTCTTATGTTGGATGTTTCTACCTGTAAGCCAGTAGCTACAGTCTCTGCAGAACAGTTAGCCTTATGTGATAAAGTGTTCCTTTGTAGCTTTGCCTTCTTGTTCACTCCTTCTTAGGTAACTTTGAAAACCCTAGTATTTACCGATTTATCCTCACCTTGTTTTTTCCAGAGTGGCACCCCTGTCCTCCCAGAATGTGATGATTCATCGTGGCCAGACCCAGGAATATGTGCTCAAGCCCAAGTACTTCCCAGCCCAGAAGGGGATCTCTGGAGAGCAGTCCACGGAAGGATCTTTCTCTTTGAGATACGGGCAGGATCAAGTCTCACCGCCATTTCACTGTGAGTGCTGTTCAGGCAGTCATTTTCCTGGGGCATAGCGTCAGAATTTGAAAACGGGTTCTTTGGTGTAGACAGCTGTAATATGTCACAGTAGGTAAAATTCAAGTGTCATCAAGAAATCCACACACAGCAGTTGTATGGCATGGCTTCCTTGTTCTGAGGAAGAACACTTTTCCTGGATTTTGGAAATAAATTCAAAGTGACCATGCCTCTGTTTCTACAGTTCTAATTTTAGGTACAGTCGTATGTCTGACATGTTATTGATAAGATGTTTTCTTTAGTTAAGCCATCAATTCACTCCTTGTGAATTGCCTGACATGTCTTGCATGACTCTTTGGGGTTCACCTATGGAGTCTATTTTTATGCTGAAATGTCCACCTGCTTTTCAGTGTACCTAGCAGATGGCAGGGAGACTGAGCTCTGAATTTGTAAAGGACTATCGTATCTGGGGCCAGCTTGGTTAGTATCTTACTGTGTCGGAAGCTCAAGGACACAGGCCCTGGCTAGAAGGGTAGGGAATGTGATGATTTGTGGTTTAGGTATTACAGAGTGTCTGCTGGCAGCATCTGCAGAGAATGCACTGGAGCGAGGCACAGACCATTCAGAGGCAAGAGCTAGACATACATACGCTTGCTTCCAGCAGCTTCCCGCTCCATCCCATGTTGACTAATTGCTTGCACTGGAACTGATGAAAGAGTGTGCCAGTGTGAGGTGGAAAAGGACTCTCTTTCACCACCAGGAATAGTGTAAATAGCCCAGGTCGTTTGCTACTGTTTGACACTGTAGAAGTTGGTATCTGCTGTGGGCCTGATGTTCGCATGCTGCTCCCTCTAACCTACTTTCTCTTCTGGACCTCAAGTGATTGACATTTGGTCTTTCAACACGGAGACTCCAATAGCAGGCTTGTTCAGCCACTTTCCATCTTTGGCTTGGCTCCAGACTGGTTTATTGGGGTAAACCAGGACTTTACGGAAGAGTCTAGAAGCTACCTAGATCAGCTCTCTGTCAGGCACGATAGCTTCATATCGGTCACAAAAGAATAGCTGTAATCATCGTGCTCTTTAAGCTCCTTTAAGTTCTTAGGAGGGTGATCTTTCTATGGGAATTTTCCTTGAGTATGTAACATTTTTCGGATCCTGATTTTTAGAAAACAAACGAAAAGAGATACCTGTTTTTTTTTTTTTTTTCGTGTGTGTGTGTGTGTGTGTGTGTGTGTGTATCTGAATCTGAAGCTCTCTAAAATTAGGATGTAGTAGGAAGAGAATTTTTGAAAATTTATGATCATATTGATAGAGGGAGAAAATTGTGAGCTACTTGGAAATGTGAAGAAAAGATGGCTTGACAGTCACTGGGAAGATGAGGGAGGGAGGGAGGGAGGAAGGGAGGGAGGGAGGGAGGGAGAGAAAGAGAGAGAGGGAGAGAGAGAGAGAGTGAGAATGAGAATGTATATGTGTGTTTCTGTATTTAAACTCTCAAACCTTGACTGGACTGTTTTCTGGTCCAGAACTTGAAGAGAATTCACGTTATCTGTGAAGTCTTTAGCTCCCCTGCCCATCCTGATTAAAAGCATTTTCTTTACAGCAGAGAGCTAGCAAGGCATATGGATTACCACACGACCTCAGTGGTGGCCCCCTCTGCTCAAACCGTCCCCTGCTAAAGGTGGCTGTGGCTCAGAAGCAGGCTCAGGAACAGACTGAAGCTATCAGACATGATCTGCAGGACAAGAAGGGACATGTGGCTATTTTTGCCGAGACCAGAGCTAAATTGAGACCTGGAGGTCCAGTTGGAAAGCTCTGAAAACAACTCTCTTGGCATAACAGTTAAGAATACTGAAATAGGAAAATTGAGCACAGAGGACAACAGAAAGATGGAAACGAGGAAAAGACACAGTGCTGGGAAGACCTCAAAGTGTCTGTCTCCTCACAGCACCACTCTGCGTCAGGTCAAAGAAGAGCTTCTTTGAAAACCTTATGTGGGACAGCAAGGAATGGAACGATAGGAGCAGAAATCCAAGGAGAAGTAGACTCATTTAGTGTCGTCACTGTCATCTTTAAAAAATATTTTATTATTTTTATTTTCTGTGTGTGAGTGTGATGATTGTATTGCTTGCATGTGTGTAAGTATACTCGTGCTGCACGATACCCTCGGGGTCAGAAGGAGGCGTTGGAGTTATGGATGTTTGTTAGCCCCCATGTGGGTACTGGGAATCAAACCTGGGACTTCGGCAAGAGCAGCCAGTGCTCTTAACCACTGAGCCATCATTCTAGCCCTACACTTTCATCTTCTTGAAGGAGATAGAATGCAAACAGGCTAACTTTACACTGGTGAGGATCGAAAGGCAAGAGAAACAGACAGTTCTGACTCTAAAAATACAGAAGAGACCAAGGCCATCGGGACATGCCACATCTCGGGGTGAAATGGAGGGATTGGTGGGTGCGTTTACAAGTTACTGCTATTACTTTGGGGGAAGCTTGCTAGGACTAGGGGAAACTTTGAATGGCAAAGAGGTTTTTGCTTGTCGAAAGGTATTGAGGTGGGTGGGTGGGGTCAGCAGTAGAACACATGTGACATGGAAGAGGAAGGGGGCTCCTGGGGGTGGAAGGGCACAGGAATAGAAGATGGGGGGTTGTTCAACAAAAACAAATTTTGTTTGCAAAAGCTATAAGGAAACTGAATGCTCTGTATGTTAATTAAGACAGAGAAATGGATGGACGGATAAACAGGTAAAAAGAGGCTGGAGTTTCCCAGAGATTCAGTAACATAGCCCACCATTTTTGTGCACTGTATACAGGTAACTTCACATTTTTTTTTTTTTTTTGGTCTTTTCGAGACAAGGTCTCCCTGTAACTCACAAAGATCCGCCTGCCTCTGCCTCCCAAGTGCTAGGATTAAAGGCGTGCACCACCACGCCCGGCTCCAACTTCACATATTTTGATTCTGTATGCTAGTTAGCCTTCCAGTTACTTCCAAGGTAACTTGTTGCTCCACATTGGGTATTCTCTGGGGAGAATACTTATTAATAATAACTTATTATCTTGGGAGATAATAAGTTGGTGCTCCATTTTGCTCATTGGTCTAAAAGAATTTAATTTGCATGATTTTCCCAGAGCACAGGCTGACAAACCTTTGCTTAAATTTTTTTTTTTTTTGGTCTTTTTGAGACAGGGTCTCCCTGTAGCTCCAGCTGTCCTGGAACTCACTATGTAGACCAGGCTGGCCTTGAACTTACAAAGATCCGCCTGCCTCTGCCTCCCAAGTGCTAGGATTAAAGGCGTGCGCTACCACACCCGGCCACCTTTGCTTAAATTTTGTGTCTCGGTAGATATTTTAGACTTTTAGAGCCAAGAAGAAAATAGAAGTTGCTATGTAAATACTTTGATTCCTACTTAAAATGATACCGTTTAAAAATGTCACAATCATTAGCTCACAGATTATGAATGTTGGGTTGGGTGGGTAGCTGGAGGCTCATGGCTGGTAGTTTGCCAGCCCTGGCCCAGAGACTTACAGTTTCTTTCTGAGCCTGTGTGTATGTGTGTGCATGTAGAGGTCAGGGGTTGGCGTCAGATATCTTCCTCTGTTGTTCTCTCTTATTTTTTGAGACAGGGGCTCTCACTGAACTTCAGGATTACAGTTTCAGCGAGGCTGGCTGTCTAGCAAGTCCCTGGGGTCTACCTGTCTCCATCTCTCAGGGCTGAGATTACAGATATGTCTCATGGTGCCCTTGCCAGCTTTTACGTTGGGGAATCTGAACTCAAGTCCTCATGCTTGCACAGTAAGCTCTCCACCAGTGCCATCTCCCCAGCCCAAGACTCTCAGCTTCTTAACCCACTGAACACTTCTACATTTTGGACCTGATTGACTAATACTTAGGAGCAGGACAGTTGAACCAAAGCTGCCTGGGAGACCTTGCCATTAATTGTCATTCATCATGTCCCTATCAACATACCCTCTGCCCCAGTTCTCACATAGGTCTCTGTTTAGTTTGGAGACAGCAGAGAATCATGAATGGTTAGGAAAACATTTGTATTAGTTACTTCTCTGTTGCTATGACCAAAATAGACTTAGGGAAGAAAGGGTGTTTTTTGGCTTATAGTTCCAGAGGGAGAGTGCCTTCCAGGGGTCAGCATGTTGGCAGGATCAGGAAGCTGAGATCTCACATCTCCAATTACAAACAGGAAGCAGAATGCAAACCGGAAGTGGGACAAAACCTGAAACTCTCCAAGTCCACTTCCAGTGATGTGCCTTCTCCAGCAATGCTATAACTCCGAAAGGTTCCATGATCCCTACCCTCAAATAGCTTCATAAACTGGGGACTATAAACTTGAACCTATGAGGGGTATTTCTCATTCAAACCACCATGATACACTATGAAATAAGTTTATTTTTTTTATTTTTATTTTTTTTTTAAATTTTTTTTTTTATTTTATTTATTTCGGTATGTATATCAATGTACTGTCTGCATGCAGGTTTGTGCACCCGTGTCGTGCAATGCCGCAGAGGTCAGAAGAGGGTCTCGGATTCCCCTGGAGCTGGAGTTCTCCTGGAACTGGAGTTTCAGACGGCTCTCGGCCGCCATGTGGGTGCTGGGGATCGAACCCGGGTCCTCTGCAAGAGCGGTCGGCGCTCTTAACCGCTAGGCCATCTCTCCAGCCCCAAGTTTATTTTGTTTTAATATTAGGGTGTCAGCTTGCAGGGAAACTGGGAGAATAGTGGAGGTTAGCCCTGAGCCTTTACAGAAAAAAATATGAAAATAATATTTCCATTGGGTTATAGTCATAGGGCTAGATTGTATAATAGTAAGATACTACCTGATGTTGACATGCCAGTGTGGGTGGAGAAAATGCCACAAGGTCCCACCTCTAGATGAAGAGCAGGCTGTTGAGGAAAGGAGAGTCAGGTTACCTTAGGGATGAGCCCCATCATAGGTTATCCAATCCCAAGTGGGCATCCCCAGTCACATGTATATATGAAGAATACTAAATAGACTCCGTGATATATGTGTGTGTGTGCATGTATGTCTCCATAAGTAACAATATTCAAGGAATAGGTCATAAAATTGAGAGGGAATGTGGGGACATGGGAAGAATTAGAGGAAGGAGAGGGGGGTAGGGTGATGTAAAGACAATGCTCATAAATAAAATTTCAAAAATATGAAAATTAAAAACATTTTCCTTTTACATGTAAAAAAAAGATACAACCTGGATACCTGGATTCCTCAGAAAGTTAAATATTGAGTATATATCTGGCAATTCCAACTACAAGTAGAATTTAAAAATAGCGTCTACATCAACATTTGTATGTAACTGTTCATCTCAACCTTCTAATCCATAAGGGGGCGATGAATGGAATGTTGATCAGATGATGGATGCATAAACAAAGTGAGGCATTCCCACAGAGTGGAATTTGAGTCATAAAAAGGAATGAGGTTCAGACACTTGGTAGAGCTTTAAGCTTGCTGGGTGAAGAAATCCAGGCACAGAAGAACCCAGACCACATGCGATATGTTTCCATGTGTAAGAAATATCCAGAACAGGCAAATCCACACAGACAGAAAGTAGATTAGTAATTGCCAGGGATGGGCAGGGACTGGGGTGTATGACTGTAGGTTAGGGTTTTCTCTGGGGTGATGGAAAAATGATTTGGAATTAGAAGATCATGAGAATTACAAAATCTTAAGAGTATACTAAAAAGCACCAAATTTTACACATGAATATGAGTTCTATTGGATACAAATTGTATCCCGGTTAAAAAAAAAAGTGTTTTCAAGGACAATTGCTAAGTAGGTGGTTCCAAAACAGTTATTTCAGCTCCAAGGAGCAGAGAGCTCCACATTTCCAGAGTCTTCAGGAAGGTGAAGGTGGGTCTTTATCCAAGTATCTTCTTTGGAGACTGGTAGAAAAAAAATTCAGCATGTGAACCAAACTCCCCTATACCTGGTTTAGTAATATTCTTAAAACTTATTTTCATTCTTAAAATACTTTATTTATGGGGCTGGAGAGATGGCTCAGTGGTTAAGAGCATTGACTGCTCTTGCAGAGGACCCAGGTTCGATTCCCAGCACCCACATGGCGGCAAAGGATTGTCTTAGGCAGGGCGTGGTGGAGCACGCTTTTAATCCCAGCACTCAAGAGGCAGAGGCAGGTGGATCTCTGTGAGTTCAATGCCAGCCTGCTCTACATAGTGAGCTCCAGGTCAGCTGGGACTAAAGGGAGACCCTGCCTCAAAAAACAAACAAAAGAAAAAAAAGAAAAAGAAAAATACTTTATTTTTATTGTTTATGAGTTTATTGCCTACATGTAAGCAGGTACACACATGTTCTGCAGTGCCCACAGAGGTTGGAAGAAGGTGTTGAATACCCTGGAACTGGAGTTACAGATGGTTGTTAGTTGCCATGTGGGTGCTGGGAGTAGAACCTGGGTCCTCTGCAAGAGTAGTCAGTGGTCTTAATAGCTGCTGAGCCATCTTTCCAGCACCGGTTTAGTAGTATTTTTAACTCAGAGGGAAAATTGAAATGATAGGACATTTCAAGGGCACTATGATAAAAGAGAGTTATTGAGATGAGTAGAATACTATACCCTCGGGAGTAAAAATTACTCACACAGTTATTGGCACAACACACCGGAAAGAAGACCTTGAAGGCAGTAAGTGTTCACCACCGACATTCTGTCCTGTAGTAAATATAGCATGGGAAGCTTGATACTACCAAAACCAGAAAAATAGTATTTCTATTATCATGCGCGGTAGGATACATCAGGGCTGTAAGACACTGCAGAATGTACTAGGGTAGATTGTTGAGTTGCCTAGGAATCCTTTAGGATGAGGAGAAACACAAACTTTGCTGAAATGGTCCTTGGAGCCCTGGTTACCGGCAGTGAAGGGGAGTGCTTAGATAGGAGGTAGCCAACTCTGACTGCACTCACTTTGTCTAACATATCTCTTTAATACTTAGGGAGGAGTAGAAATTTGAATTGAAGTTGGATTTTTCTTTTTGTGTATGAGCATATATGCATGTGTGTGCACACGTACATGGAAGCCAAAGGTTGATGTCGAGGGACTTCCTCTACTGTCCTCCACCTTAGTTTTTGAGACAGACTCTCTCAATGAACCTGGAGTTTACCAGTTGGCTAGGGAGGCTGGCCAGTGGGGCTTCAGGCTCCTCCTGTCTGTCTCTACCACCCCTTGACCCAGCGTTGGGGTTATAGATGCATGCCACCAGCCCTTGACCCAGCGTTGGGGTTATAGATGCATACCACCACCCCTTGACCCAGCATTGGGGTTATAGATGCATACCACCACCCCTTGACCCAGCATTGGGGTTATAGATGCATGCCACCAGCCCTTGACCCAGCGTTGGGGTTATAGATGCATGCCACCAGCCCTTGACCCAGCATTGGGGTTATAGATGCATGCCACCAGCCCTTGACCCAGCTTTGGGTTTATAGATGCATACCACCAACCCTTGCTTTTACAGAGGTTCAAGGGACCTGAACTCAGGTCCTCATGCCTGCATAGCAAGGGCTTTACCAGCCAAGCCCCATCTCCTGAGCCCTAAAGATGGATTTCAGATGGTTAATGTTTGCAGTTGTTTTCCCATGGAAAGTGGCTCAAGTTTTAAGTGGATTGCTTATATGTTAGTATCATCTTCTAAAAGTTTATTTCATTAAATTGAAGGAAGCAGATGTTTTAAATTCCAGAAAAGGCAGATGTCATATTTTATGTATTAGCTTCCTAAACGCAGATCACTCAGACTCTTACAAAGATAACTGATTTATATTCTAATCGGCTGAGATGGGTGATAAGGAGGGGTGGGAAGGAAAGTGGGGGAGAAACACGTGGTAAACTGAAAAAAAGAACCTTCATTTTTTTAAAGTGTTAAGCAGAATGCTTTTTGTTTAAAGTGGCAGCTCTGGAGGTGGAAAGGCACACAGTCTCCATTAGGCCACTTCTGGCAGAAGAAAACTGGCCCTTCAGGAGTTGTCTGTCCCTGGATTCTGTGGTCTGTATTGACCTTTTCCAGTCTTCTCAACAGTCCAGACAGCTCAGCTCCCACTCAGTCGGTGGCGGACTGACTGAAGTTTCCCTGTCCTGTGTTGACAGACAGACCAGCTCCCTAGCTCTCCTGATTCTGGTTGGAGTTGGGAACAGTTTGTTCTCACAACGGCTTTGTTATCCAAGCTCCACTGTGGTCTGGCCGCGCTGCATAGTCTCAGACTGTGAGGAGTATGGCTTCCAGGGTACATGGGGCACTTTCTTTACACTTTCAGTGACAACAGTGGTTGAATGTATATGTGGTGGCGTTAACCTTCAGGCTCGTATATAGACTGCTGTCAACAAATAAAAACATGTCAGGGTGTGGTGACAAGTATGGCTCCTCTTGAGAAAGGAAGTGCAGGTGTCTGCAGTAAAGGTTCTCTGGTTTCAGCAAAGAGGTTATCCGTGATTTGGGGGTCTTCTTGGCAGCCCTAAGATAGAAGAATGGGTTTACATATACACTTCAAGGAGACAGTCCAAATCTGAACATTAGTAGAGAGGTGGCATTTAGCTTATGGCAGCCAAGAAGGTGGGCAAGGGCACTGAGTGGAGCTCTGATGCCTGGGGCCAATTACAGAATGGTCATGGGGAAGGTGTCCATGGTATGTTGAGAGTGCTCTTGATGGGACACAGGTGGGATGGAGAACCAAGTACCAAGCTTGTCCTCTGCTTATTGGCGTGTTCCACAATAGGGAAGGATCTCTGGGTTGGCAGTTGGATAAAGACAAAAGTAGGGATAATTGATTTAGAGGAGGAGAACTGAACTCAGATTCTTATGTAAGGGATGAATTGCAATGTAGAGATCTCCAGCATTTTAAAAATGCTAATGAGGAGTCTGACCCCAAGAACCATTGTGGGTGGCATTAATTTGGAAGGAAAGAAGAAGGGGTTTCCTGGAAGGGCTTGCTGTGCAAGCATAAGGACCTGGGTTCAGATCCCCAACACACATGTAAAGGCTCAGTACAGTGGCATGCCCCTGAAAGCCCAGCTCGGGGGGTGGGGGGCAGAGCCAGCCGTTCCCTGGAGCACACTGGCCAGCCGATGGTGGTTGTGAGGGGCAAGAGTGTCAGGCTTAGCCAAGAGTTGTTTGAACCCTTCTCTGTTCAGGAAGGTATGTGAACAGGAATGTCCTCTACCTCCTGATTGGCTGCACATAGTTAAAGACATGGATTGATTGTCAACACTTCTAAGAAGCTTATCCAGCAATATGTAAACAGTGACGGAGCAAAGCCCTGCAGAGTGAAGGATTATGTAGTTGAAATTCTTCCTGCAGTCTTTAGTGCCAGAGACAAGTTTTTATTCCAAAGACCCAAGCTTTCATAATAATAAGCATATTCAAGGATATTTCTGGATATTGAGACTAATTTTAAGATATTGAGAAATCAGTATTTAGTGTAGCTTCAGAATATTCTAGAGTCAAACTATGATTCCTTAAAAAAAAATTCCCCCTAGGGGAAAATAACACAAATGAATTTGTACTTAGCATACAGGAGACAGAAGAACAGCATTTTGGGAAGAGAAAACCTGCATTTAAAAAAACAGAAAAGAGCCAAGCATGGTGGCGCATGCCTTTAATCCCAGCACTCGGGAGGCAGAGGCAGGCGGATCTTTGTGAGTTCAAGGCCAGCCTGGTCTACAGAGTGAGTTCCAGGCCAGCTGGGGCTACAGGGAGACCCTGTCTTGAAAAGACCAAAAAAAAAAAAAAAAAAAAAAGATTGTTCAAAAGCCTACTGACAGTGTACACAAACAATCTGTACATGAGTCCACATGCATAGCTGAATGCTATATAACTAGAAACAGTGCCAGACAGGAGAAATCTGCCTTCGAGTTGTTGGCCAGGGTAGTCTAAGAGAATACTCGAATTACACAGGCTATCTCTACAGCCCTTGATCACCTCCCAGGACTTGAGGGTAAGACTCTATTGCTGAAGACAGGTCATACTTTACACAGTGACCTGGAGGCCTCCTCCCTGAAGGCCAGCCCTCATATCTGTCAGAGCACTACATGCTGCCAGGAGAGAACATCAATCAATGGTCCGACCCCAGCTTTAAGGCATAATAACCACATCTGTGAACAGCACAGCAATGACATTGGCTTGTAGTGGCACTTTTATCTTGGGGGGTAATCAACAGCTACCTAATTGGACTTAAAGCCCACTGAATGGGAAGAAACTAGTGTGGTACTGTAAACACAGTCAAATACACATGGTCGGAGAGGTCACAGATCTTAGAGAAAATCCTAGACAAATGTAATTTCTTACCACGTGCAAAATATGGATACTTATATTTACAGACAAGCATCCCAGTCACCACCAGCTAAAGAATCTTCTCTTTCAACAGATGGGGCTTATTACAGAGTTTCATAATTGGTCATATGCAGAGATTGTCTGTAAATCGCCTAAGCCTAAGTGGCACATCTACAATGTAACCTCCACACCTAAGGCTCGTGGAACAAAGAACAAGAGGTGAAGCTAACACTAGTGCATCTCTCGGTTCTCATCAGTGCACCTCCCTCACACAGCAGAGGACCAGGAGCACAAAGGGACACAAATGCCTAAAACGTAGAGAATAAGAGTCTTCAGAGTGTGGGTCCTTGGAGGCCTCCTGTGTTAAACTTCACCCACCCAGGGCTCAGAGACCATTGAGGAAGAGGGGTGGAAAGAACCTATAGCAGTGGTATCAATGGTATATCAATGGTATCGCCCATGCAAACTCAAGCAGTCAACAACCCAGCACAGAACTCTGGAAATGGTCAGCAGGCCCCAAACATAGTTGAATTATTGGCAGCTGATTACTCTTGGGTGAAGAAGAGCCGATATTCTTTTTTTTTTGTCTTTTTGAGACAGGGTCTCCCCATAGCCCCAGTCATCTTGGAACTCAAGTCTGTAGACCAGTTTAGCCTTGAACTCACAGAGATCTGCCTGCCTCTGCCTCCCAAGTGCTAGGATTAAAGGGGTGCGCCATCACGCCTGGCTTGAGCTGATATTTTTTTTTTTGTCTTTTTGAGATGGTCTCCCTGTAGCCCCAGCTGTCCTGGAACTCACTCCGTAGACCAGGCTGGACTTGAACTCACAAAGATCCTCCTGCCTCTGCTTCCCGAGTGCTAAGATTAAAGGCGTGCGCCACCGTGCCCAGCTAGCTGATATTCTTAAAGGGAAGGATTCTAGAAAGGTTGACTAGACCCCTGTGGATGAGCTTGCACTGAGGGATGTCTGGGAATATCAACTTGACACAATAGACCTTAACATAAAGGACAGAATATCTGAACTCCAGTGTTCAGATTTTATTTTGGGGGGTTTATTCAGGGGGGTGGGGTGGGGGTGTTATTGGAAGTTGCCAGTGGGGAAGGAGGTATAACGTTGATTAGGATGTACTATATGAAAAGCACAAAAATGCAATCAAAATGTAAAAAAATTAAAACAGGTTGTGTTATGATTATGATTTTTGTCTGATTTTAGTTCATTGTCTATTTGCTCTTCTCTAATAGATAATTAGTACTTGGTTCTAACCACTTAATTCTTTTTTTTTTTAATTTTGTTTATTTTTGTATGTGTATGAATGTACTGTCTGCATGTAGGTCTGTGCACCCGTGTTGTGCAATGCCGTGGAGGTCAGAAGAGGGCGTTGGATTCCCCTGGAACTGGAGTTCTCCTGGAATTGGAGTTACAGATGGTTCTTAGCCGCCATGTGGGTGCTGGGGATCGAACCCGGGTTCTCTGCAAGAGCAGTCGGTGCTCTTAACTGCTAGGCTATCTCTCCAGCCCCCTAACCACTTAATTCTATGACAAGTAAACTTTAAACTACAAATTGTATGTAAGGGTATGAAGGGCATGTATCTATACACATATATAATCACTAGTATGCGTGTGCATATTTTGAAGTAATTTTTAAGCCTTTATGTTTTATTCATGAAGACAGTTTCCAATTATTAAAAACTTCTTGTTGCCTTAAGTATATTTTGCAAGTTTGCCTTTTCAAGCTTCTCATTTTATGTATGTGTAGAGGGCAGGCATGTGTGTGTCTCGGCACTCGAGTGGAGGTCAGAGGACAACCTTGGCCTTCTACCTGGTTTGGCTGCTACAAACTTCTGGGGACTCTCCTGTCTCTACCCCATCAGCTATAGCAGCTCTGGGTTTTCAGCTACTCCCACAATACCCCAGCTTTTTATGTGGGTTCTGGGGATTGGAACCCAGACCCTCACTCTTGCACGGGAAGTGCTTATACCCACTGAATCATCTCTCCAGCCCTGGTTCTTATTTTTTTTGACTATATGATACCATCCCAAACAGGGTTGCTTTTGTGAAAAACATTGTTATTCAAAAATCTCAGTATCCTCTAAACAGATTGGAAAGCTTTGGTGAAAGGGAAAAGTGTCTGTGGGGCAGGTGAGAGGGCCTGGCTGAGGCTGTGCAGGGCCTGGCCGGCGTCTTGTGTGGGATTCAGTGCTTCCTTAAAGAGGCTAGAAACACACTAATCCAACAGCTGGGTTGCTGTTTAGTGAACATGTTAATGACTACAGGTGCCTCTCAGCCTGACTGGGATCCAACAGAAAGCAGAACATTTCCTCCCCCTCCTTCAGCTCACATTCCAAGGAGTAGCCTGCAGGGTGGGCGTCCACTTTACTTTAGGGAGTAATCCTCCCTACAAACAAAGTCTTTTGATTTATTTATTTTCCTTTATTCATCAATTAAAATTATTAGACCTTGGAAGGTAACTGGTCTAAAAGTTGATTATTTTCTTTTCTTAGTCACTGGATATTTAATGAAGAAGTATTTAAGTGGGCTTTGGTTTGTTTTGATAGGAGAGAGGGTGGTGAGGATATTTTTGTGAACAATGATTCTCTGACCTATTTCACTTTTCCTCTCTAATACTTTATCCCAGAATAAATAACAAAGGTTGATGGTGTTATTTATGCACAATTCTTTCTCCTCTTTCCTCTCTTGTTGTTGGTTGCTTCTGGGTCCAGTGGCCTTTCCTGCTCTTGACTTTGGCTTGACCAGTGGTAAGGGAGGAATAAGTGGAGTTCTGATGGGAGGCTTCCAGAGGTCTTTGTTCCCATCCTCCTTGTTGGGGCCTGGAAACAGCGTGCATCTTGTCTGCCAACATGCCATCCCTCTTGGATTGGCTTTTTTTCTTAGATTGCTATGTCAGTGGGGCAGAAGATTGTTGAGAACAATCTGGACAAATTACTTGCTAGTCTCAGTAAGGCACAGCAGTCTGCTTGCAGTTATGATGCCTGTAGGTAGAAAAATGCCATGATGGGTGACCTCACCTTCTGGGCACAATGGACTGGAAAAAAAACATAGACACTTGACTCAAGGAAAAACCAGTATGGGCCTGGCCAGCTGCCTGTTGGAACTCTGCCAAGCACGGATGATGCTGACTACACTGGATTCATCAGAAGGTCTCTTAAGGGACTTGTAACCTAGAGTAGCTGGCATAGAAGTGGAGTACCCCCAAAAGTCCTATGGGGCCAGAGTGAAGCTTTCTGCCACATGAATGCTGGGTGTGAGAGCCAAGTTCAGAGTTGTTGTAAATGTGCGGGGACGGGGGAAGCATGCGATGGGTTGCTAGAAGTATTGTGTTTCTCACCGTACTAGCTACTGAACCAAGTCCTAGTGATTGTGAAGTCTGGCTTGTGGGGCTGAGTGTTCCTGGGTTCTCCTGAGACTTTCATCTCCATTGTTCCATGCAGCCTCCATAGCATCCTAGGACAGTGTGCATGCTCTTCATTGTTTTGTAGACAGAAGGCCTTGGCTAATGTCGATTCTGTTTCCACCCTGCTGTCTAGCAGCTGCTGTCCTGATTCCTCAGTGCAGCAAAATGATTGCCTTCTGGGGAGAAGCCCAGCTGCTCCACTTCTTCCTCCACTCCCATTACAGCTTCTACTCTGCCACACCCCTTCCCTTTTAAGAAGGCTTGGGATGGCACGGCAGATGGTGAGAGGGGTAAATGGATGAGTTCCAAAGCCCCCTGAGACCCTGGGAACACTTGGAGAGTCATTCTGCCTGGCTGGAGAGTTATCAGGGACCGATTCATGATTTTGAGTGCTCATGTTATCCTATTCATGGGCTTGAGTGCTCATTTGGATTTATTTATTGATTGAATTTGCTGTTTTCCAGGCATGGTCATACATGCCTTTAATCCCAGCACTGGAGAGATAGAGGCGAGCAGATCTCTGTGAGATCAAGGCTAGCCAGGTCTACATAGTGAGTTCTAGGCCAGCTGGGGCTACAGGGAAGCTGTATCTCAAAAAAAAAAAAAACAAAAAAACCCAAAATAAAATTTGTTGTTTGAGATTTCTTTTTTTTGAGACAGGGTCTCCGTGCAGCCCCAGCTGTCCTGAAAATCTCTATGTAGGCCAGGCCAGCCTTGAACTCACGAGATCTGCCTACCTCTATCTCTTCAGTGCTGGGATTAAAGGCATGCACCTCCATGCCTAGAAAACAACAAATTCATCCAATCAATAAATCCAGATGAGCACTCAAGCCCATGAATATGGGACTAAAGGTGTGTGGCACCTTGGCCAGCTCTGTTTGAGAATTTTATACACGTATATGGCACCTATTGTTTTCTTTCATCCCCACCCAGTCTTATCTCTTTCTCACCTCTATCATCTTCTCTTCCTTCGTACAGGTCCTACTCCCCTCCCCTCCCCTCCCTCTCCGCCCCTCCCCTCCCCTCCCTCCCTCCCCTCCCCTCCCCTCCCTCCCCTCCCCTCTCTCCCTCCCTCCCTCATCCCTTACTTTTTTGATGACCCCTTGATTTTAACAAGACTTGTGTGGCCACAGGTGCCACTGGATAATCTCATCTGGATTTTTTACAGAAGTGTTCTCAGCTCAGGCGCAGAGATTCTCGCTTACATAAGCGAGGAGATGTCCATTTGTAGTTGGCCAGTGCGTATGGCTTGGGAAGGTTTTTTACAGGGTGACTTCTGCTGTCCAATCATGCTTCCTAGTCATTCACCTTTATTGGTATGAGTTTCTGGGAGCCACAGTGTGGTATTTGTGCAAATACTCATCAGACATGCTCTGCCATGTCTTGTACATAGAAATATATCAAAATTAGTTAACTCTCTTAAAGGATTGCTTCAGAGATGCTCAGTGGAGAAAGTGATTCATGTTTCTTGTCAGAGATCCCAGTTTCCAAACCACATCTTGGTATAACTAAAAACAAACCCTGCTGAAGTTAGGGTAGAGTGTATTTTTGGTCATTAAAGATTAGGCAGTTAGGAAGATGGGAAACTTCCTCACCTATTAGCATCTTCTGTGTGTTTATCATGACTGTGCTAAGCACTTTGGGTGCACTAATTTATCATCACTGTGCTAAGCACTTTGGGTGTACTAATTCGGTGCCATATGTCTTCCTTGCTTAGCAGGGGGACACGTTTTGAGATACCTGTCACTGGGTGAGCTCGTTTTTGGGTGCACATCATGGCGCACACTTGTACTAACTTAAATGGTGCATATCAGCCGATCTACGTGATCTCTCATTTATTTATTTAATTTGTTTTATTTTTTATTTATTTTTTATTTATTTCTTTCTGTATGTTATGAATGTACGGTCTACGGCAGTTGTGCACCCGTGTCGTTGCAATGCCACGGAGGTCAAAGAGGGGGTCCGGATTCCCCTGGAACTGGAGTTTCAGACAGTTTTTCGGCCGCCAT
Source organism: Rhizomys pruinosus (assembly GCA_009823505.1). Lineage (NCBI taxonomy): Eukaryota > Metazoa > Chordata > Mammalia > Rodentia > Spalacidae > Rhizomys > Rhizomys pruinosus. Next base: position 839,559 of record VZQC01007259.1, on the reverse strand, counting down.
GTGGGGTGCTGGGGATCGAACCCGCCCGGAGTCCTCTGTAAAAGCGGTCGGCGCTCTTAACTGCTAGGCCATCTCTCACCCCTCATTTATTTTTTTAAATAGGCATAGAAAATATTAGATATCTTTATGGTATCGTAGATGAAGTATGCTTTGGCAGAGTCCATATATTCCACCTCCATCTTTTCCACCTTCCTGGCCCCCATGACCCACCTCATAACCTCCACCCCAGTCCTTCCACCTTCATGTGACATGTGTCCTGTTGTCCCCACAGCCCCACCACTTGTCACAGCACCTCTTTTTGTTCTGTAAGACTTTTTCTTTATTGGTTAATTTTTTTTAAAAAGGGATTCTAAATATAAGAGCACAGGTTGTTTTCAGATCAAACGTGAGGTTGCTCCAGTTCGCCATACATTAGTACGTGGTGCTAGCACCTCCACAGTGAGGGATACCATTCCTCGTTTGCTTTTCTGGGACTGTGTGGTACTTTCACTCAGCATGATATCCTCTAGCTCCATCAATTTATCTGCAAACTTCCTGATGGCCGTCTTATCTTTAACCGCTGCATAGAAACGCACTGTTAGCTGTACCCACTTCTTCATCCCACTCGTCATTGAGGGGCACCTGGGCTGGTTCCAGCTCCGTGCTATTGTGAAGAGAATCGCGCGCCGCGTCTCACCCTCTGTTGTTCTGTTCTCCTTTCGGGTGCCACCCGTTTATTTTTTTAATTTTTTTTATTTTTGTATGTGAGATTACTGTCTGCACGAGGTCTGTGCACCCGTGTCGTGCAATGCCGCGTAGGTCAGAAAGAGGGTCTGATTCCCCGGAGAGCTGGAGTTCTCCTGATTGGAGTTACAGAGTGTTCTCAGCACCATGTGGGCTGGGGATCGAACACCGGGTCTCTGCAAGAGCAGGGCATGCTCTTAACTCGCTAGTGATACTCTCCAGCCGGTAAAATGTTTTTTCCTCTTATATGAAGATCCTAGCATATAATATATACATTCATGTGTATAAAAGGGTAGCACCGACTGGAGAGATAAGCCTAGCGGTTTAGAGCACCGAATGCTCTGCAGAGGGACCCGGGTTTCAATCCCCAGCACCCACATGGCAGCTGAGAACCGTCTTTAACTTCAGTTCGAGGTGAATCGGACACCCTCCTCTGACCTCTCTGCAGTGCACGACATGGGTGTACAAACTGCATGCGTACAGTACATTCATACAAAGAAAAAATAACAATAAAAAAATAAAAGGTAAAAAAAAAATACTTAAAAAAAAGACAAAAGAGGAGAAACATTTTACCTACATAGATAAACCCTTTTTATAAATAAAGATGTGTGTCTTACATTGTAGAGACACATATAAGAGAGAATAGTTGTTTTTTCTTGTTTCTGAGTTTGGGTTCATCTCAATACAGAACTTTCCAGCACCACCCACTTTCCTACAAGTTTTCATAGTTTTATTTTTCGTTAACACCTGAATAAAATTGCATTGTAATATATGTAACCAAGAGACATTTTCATTATCCAGTCACTGTTGGACAAACCATCTAAGCTGGTTTCCTTTGCTATTGGGAAAGAGAGCATCAGTGGAAAACATGGTTGTTCATTAAATCTCTGTATTAGGAATGTGGAGTCCCTTTGGGGATACGCCTGGGAGTGTACAGCTGGAATGCATAATGGGAGGATCTATTTTTACATATTTTATTTTTAAATTTTGATGTGTATGAGTTATCGCCTGCATGTATGGAAGTGACACAAGGGGTGTTGTTCAGTGCCCACATTCAATAAGAAGGTGTCAGATTCCTCCTGGAACTGGGTTACGGATGGTTGTTAGGTGCTGAGAATGGAACCAGGTCCGCTGCAGAGATCCAGTGCTCCTTAATGCTGATTGCCATCTTTCCAGTGCAGTATTTCTATTTTTAACTAATTAAAAATATTTAGTATTAACATAGATTCTATATTTATTATTTTTATGCATATAGCATGAGCGTTTTGCCTTCATGTATAGAAGTATAAACCTGTGTCAAGCAGTGCCCACAGAGGCCAGAAGAGGGCATCAAATACCTTAGAACTGGAGTTATAGAAGATAGTTGTTAGCTGCCCAGTATATGTGATGCTAGGATTGAACCCAGGTCCTCTGAAATAGCAGTCGGTGCTCTTAACGTTTAGGTTATCTCTCCAGCCCATAATTGTTCTATTTTTAATTTTTGAGAAACTCACTTGTATAATAGCTGTAGTAGTTTGCACTCCCAACTGCAAAAACAAAGAATTCTCTTCTCAAGCCGGTGTGTGGCGCCCTGCCTTTAATTCTAAGCACGTGGGGAGGCAATGCAGGTGGATCTTTGTGATTTCAAGGCCAGCTGGTCCTACAGAGTGAGTTCCAGACAGCTTGGCGAACAGGGAGACCCTGTTCTTGAAAAGACCAAAAAAAAATTCTCTTCTCTCCACATCCTTGCTAGCTCTGTTTCAGATTCTGATGATGTCATTCGACTTGATAAAGTGTATCACAAGGTAAGTTTTGATTTCAAATGTCCCTGCTCATTATGAGTGGCTGTTTAAGAATACCCATTTGGCCATGTGGTGTTTTTTCTTTTCTTCTTTCAAGGACTGTTTGTTCATTTCAGGAGCGCATTTTGTGGCGGACGCTTTTTTGTTTTTTGTTTGTAGTTCGTTTGAATTTTGGATATTGACCCCCCCCCCCCCCCCGGCGGAAGAAAAGATGGCAAAGATATTCTTGTATTCTGTGGGCTTCAAAATGATCTTTTAATATTAACAAGAGAATCAGTCCAAGCAGAGTGTTTGAAACTACTGCCGGTGGGACATACCATGCTGGTTTTTGTAAACTTGGTTATTATTGTTATGTGTATGAGTGCGTTGTTCACATGTAAGTGACCATGTCAGGCATAACCCATGGAAGGTCAGAGGAGGGCATGAGATCTCCTGGGACTAGAGTCACAGAATGATGTTACTTCCATGTTGGGTGCTGTGCGGGAATCAAACCCAGGTCCGTTGCAAGAACAGTTATTGCTCTTAACTGATGGGCAGTCTCCAACCACCGTGGTAAGCTTATTTTTATAAGAATACATTCTAAACTAACAAAACCATAGTATAGTAAATACATAAAACAGCATAGTGTATCTATTTCATTATCACTATTATATATACCATCACTATTGTATGGTCCTTTTTACATTTATTATTTATTTACTTTGTGTGTGTGTGTGGGGGTGTGTGTGTGTGTGTGGTTCATGTGTATAGGCCTGTGCACATGCCAGGACAAATGTAATGGGAGGTCAGAGGACAGTTTGCAGGAGTTGATTCTCTCCTCTTCTAACAACATAGGTGCTAAGGATTAGAACTCAGGTTTGTCAGGCTTAGCAACAAAAGGTATTGTTCCTGCTGAGCCCTCTCACCAGCTCCATTATGATGTTTTTGCTGGCCTCTCGCTGGCAGTACAATGTATACTCTAACATCATCACATACACAAGTAATGTGTTGCACAAAGATCTTGTGATATCATCAGGCAACATGGATTTTTCAGGCCTGTTATAATTTTTGATGAGCCCACTATTAAATATGTGATTTGTCACTGACTGAAGAGTCTTTATGGGACCACATGACTGATTATGTTGCTACATTAGCCAATCATTTAAAATTCACCCTACATGTTATTCATATAATTTAACAGGAAGCACAAATATGAGTTAAATAAATTTTGGTAATTGAAAATAATGTTTTTAGTTTCTTGTGTTAGTTTTAGGTGAATAGAAAGCAAAAATTTGATTGTATTCTTTTATGATCTGTAGGAATTTCAGATTACTTATCTGCCTCTCGCCCGACTGACCCCGCTTGTTTTAGCACGACCTCCTTCCATGTAAAATCAGATGTTCTCGCTGGTAGTCTCGCTACTGTTGGACTGAGTCTGTTTTGATATTTTCAAAGTCAAGAAATCGAGTCATATCAGGCAATTAAGTAGGACCCAAAGTTCACAATAGAATCTCACCTTGTTCTATGATCTTTAATACTGTTATGGTCATGAAAGGAAACATCTTGAGATGCCAACTTTCCTATGTTTAGAAGCTCTTGGCGACCTTCTCTGTAACATGCTATGGATTTTCTCTGGCTTGAGCTCTTCTCACAGTTGCTCTGTTAAGAGCTGACCCCATGTGAGGACACTCTCCTGTATGTACACGAGGACCTAAAGCTCATCAGTCATGTCTGTGCGAATGGTTTAATGTGATCCTCTTGTCACAGTTTGCTTTGAGGTAGATGGGTGGCTGGGCAGAATTCGTACGTATATTTTTTGTTTCCAATGTAGATTTCAAGTTCTTGAATGGTGGAGTTGCTAAGGGGTAGACTGTATCTTATCCTTTAACGTATGATTACTAGTTTCTTTGTGAAATAAAGATCATATTCCGTAGGACTATTGTGAGAAAGAAATGCAGGTACCACATGCAGCATACTCTCAGACCCCTAACAGATGCTGAGTGTGGGTGTTTCCCTCCCTCATCCCGCACCTCTCAAGTGCTTAGTGTCACCATTCACAGAGGACTGCCCATTACAGGTATAGGTCAGGCATTACAGGTACTGAGGAGAGAACATGGGATTGCAATATAATCCCAGCTCTACCATTTAACCAAATGACTCCAGCCAAGCTTTGGATAAATGTGTTTGTGGTTCCTTTGTCTGCAATGTGGGTGTGATTGGAACTGACTTGGTTGTGATATGTTTAAGTTCTGCAGCTCAGCAGGGACTCAGTCCAAGCATGTTTCTTACCAAAAATGCCATCTATGTTTAGAAAGGTCCCTACTTACTGCATCCATGCTCCCAAAATCTTGGCAAAAGGAAAATCAGAAGAGGAGCACTCATGTTTTCATCTGCTGTTCAAGGCTTAGAGGTTTAAGGCCACAGGCACTCTCTCACAGTCTCTGTGGGCCAGGAATTTGGAGGGACCTTGGGTGGATAGCAGTGGCTCAGGTCCTCGCATGCAGTTTTAATCACAATCAACAGTCATCGGAAGGTTTGGCTAAGGCTAAATCTACTCTCATGTGGCCAATCACAAGAGGCAGTTGCAAAAATGTTATCTTCAACTTCTTCATTACAGGGGCCTCTCTCTGGGTTCCTGGCATGTCCTTACTGTGGGGGCACTGACTTCCCTAGATGAGGGATCCAGCAGAGAGCGACCGAGCTGCAGAGACAGTGCTGTGCATGACCTGGTTCTGAGTCATAGCCACCCCCCTGCCTTCCATNCCTCTCCGCCCCTCCCCTCCCCTCTCCCTCCCCTCCCCCCTCCCCCCTCCCCTCTCCCTCCCTCCCTCATCCCGACTTGTTGTTTGATGACCCACTTGATTTTAACCAAGATTGTGTGGCCACAGGTGCCACTGGAAATAATCTCATCGGATTTTTACAGAAGTGTTTCTCAGCTCGGGCTCAGAGATTCTCGCTTACATAAGCAGGAGATGTCCATTTGTAGATTTGGCCAGTGCGTATGCTTGGGAAGTTTTTTACAGGGTGACTTCTGCTGTCCATCAGGCTGGTCCTAGTATTCACCTTTATGGTATGAGTTTCTGGGAGCCACAGTGTGGATTGTGCAATATACTCATCAGACCATGCTCTGCCATGTCATTGTACATAGAAATATATAAAAATTAGTTAACTCTCTTAAAGGATTGCTTCAGAGATGCTCAGTGGAGAAAGTGATTCATGTTTCTTGTCAGAGATCCCAGTTTCCAAACCACATCTTGGTATAACTAAAAACAAACCCTGCTGAAGTTAGGGTAGAGTGTATTTTTGGTCATTAAAGATTAGGCAGTTAGGAAGATGGGAAACTTCCTCACCTATTAGCATCTTCTGTGTGTTTATCATGACTGTGCTAAGCACTTTGGGTGCACTAATTTATCATCACTGTGCTAAGCACTTTGGGTGTACTAATTCGGTGCCATATGTCTTCCTTGCTTAGCAGGGGGACACGTTTTGAGATACCTGTCACTGGGTGAGCTCGTTTTTGGGTGCACATCATGGCGCACACTTGTACTAACTTAAATGGTGCATATCAGCCGATCTACATGTCTCTCCATTTATTTTTTTTTGTATTTTTTATTTATTTTTTATTTATTTCATTTCTGTAGTGTGTATGAATGTACGGTCTACGATCATTGTGTCACCCGGTCGTTGCAATAGCCACAGGAGGTCAAGAGGGGGTCCGGATTTCCCCTGGACTGGAGTTTTCGACAGTTTTCGGCGACACATGTGGTTGCTGGGGATCGAACCCGCCGGATCCTCCTGTAAAAGCGGTCGGTGCTCTTAACTGCTAGGCCTCTATCACCCCTCATTAGTATTTTTAAATAGGCAGAGAAAATATTAGATATCTTTATGGATCGTAGATGAAGTATGCTTTGGCAGAGTCCATATATTCCACCTCCATCTTTTCCACCTTCCTGGCCCCCATGACCCACCTCATAACCTCCACCCCAGTCCTTCCACCTTCATGTGACATGTGTCCTGTTGTCCCCACAGCCCCACATTGTCACAGCACTCTTTTTTTTTGTTTTAAGACTTTTTTTTTCTTTATTGGTTAAGTTTTTTTAAAAGGGATTCTAAATATAAGAGCACAGGTTGTTTTCAGATCAAAGATAGCAAGTTGCTGCTCAGTTCGCCTAAGTAGGTACTGGTGCTAGCACTCCACAATGAAGGATACACATGTCCTCGTTTTTGCTTTTCTGGGACTGTGTGGTTACTTTCACTCAGCTATGATATCCTCTAGCTCCATCATTTATACCTGCAAAGCTTCCGTGATGTCCTCTTTCTTTAACCGCTGCTAGAACTCACTGTGTAGATGTACCACTTCTCATCACCACTCGCATTGAGGGCACCTGGGCTGGTTCAACTCCGTGCTATGTGTGAAGAGATCGCGCGCCTCTTCTCACCCTCTGTTGTTCTTCTCTTTCGGTGCCACCCTTTATTTTTTTAATTTTTATTTATTTTTGTAGTGAGAAATGTACTGTCTGCACGTAGGTCTGTGCACCCGTGTGTGCAATGCCGCGTGAGGTCAGAAGAGGGTCTCGGATTCCCCGGAACTGGAGTTCTCCTGGATTGGAGTTACAGACGGGTTCTCTGCAACTCCATGTGGGTGCTGGGGATCGAACCCGGGTCCTCTGCAAGAGAGATCGGTGCGCTTAACCGCTAGGCCATCTCTCCAGCCCGGTAAATGTTTTTCCTTCTTTATGAAGATCTAGCAATAATATATACATTTCATGTATATAAAAGGGTAGCACGACTGGAGAGATAAGCCTATGCGGTTAAGAGCACCGTGGCTCTTGCAGGAGGACCCGGGTTCATCCCCAGCACCCAATGGCACTGAGAACCGGTCTTTAACTTCAGTTCGCAGGTGAATCGACAACCCTCCTCTGACCTCTCTGCAGGATGCACGACATGGGTGTACAAACCTGCATGCGACAGTAACATCATACAAATGAAAAAAATAAAATAAAAAAATAAAAGGTGAAAAAAAAGAATACTTAGAAAAAAAGACAAAAAGAGGAGAAACATTTACCTACATAGATAACCCTTTTTATAAATAAAATGTGTGTCATTACATGGTAGAGAACACATATAAGAGAGAATATTGTTTTTTCTTGTTTCTGAGTTTGGGTTCATCTCAATACAGAACTTTCCAGCACCACCCACTTTCCTACAAGTTTCATAGTTTTATTTTTCGTTAACACCTGAATAAAATTGCATTGTGAATATATGTAACCAAGCATTGTCATTATCCAGTCATCTGTTGACAAACCATCTAAGCTGGTTTCCTTGGCTATTGGGAAAGAGAGCTCAGTTGGAAACATGGTTGTTCATTATATCTCTGAGTAGGAATGTGTGAGTCCCTTTGGGATAGCCTGGAGAAGTGTACAGCTGGATCATATGGGAGGATCTATTTTTACAAATTTTATTTTTTAAATTTTGCTGTGTATGGAGTTATTCGCCTGCATGTATGGTAATTGACACAAGGTGTTGTTCGTCCCACAGATTCATAAGAAGGGCATCAGATTACCTCTGGAAACTGTACTCACGAGATGAGTTGTTAGCCCGTGGGTCTGAGAATGAACTCAGGTCCCTGCAGAGCGACCAGTGCTCTAATGCTGATTGCCATCTCCACGGCAGTATTTCTATTTTGAACTAATTAAAAATATTTATGATTAACATATATTCTATATTTATTATTTTTATGAATATAGCATGAGCTGGTTGCCTTCATGTATAGAAGTATAACCTGTGTCAAGCAGAGCCCACAGAGGCCAGAAAGAGGGCATGCAAATACCCCTAGAACTGGAGTTATAGAGATTTATTAGCTGCCCAGTTATGTGATGCTAGGATTGACCCAGGTCCTCTAAGAAAAAGCTGGTGCTCTTAACTTCTATGGATATCTCTCATGGCCCTAATTGTTCTATTTTTGAATTTTTGAGAACTCACTTGTATAATAGCTGTAGTAGTTTGCACTCCCACCTGCAAGTAACAAAGAATTCTCTTCTCAAGCCGGTGTGGTGGCGCCCTGCATTTATTCTAGCACTGGGGAGGCAGATGCAGGTGGATCTTTGTGATGTTCAAAGGCGCAGCCTGGTCCACAGAGTGAGTCCAGGACAGCTGTGGCATACAGGAGACCTGTTCTTGAAAAGACGCAAAAAAAAAAAAAAATTCCTTCTTCTCCACATCCTTGTCTAGCCTCGTTTCAGATTCCTTGATGATGTCATTCGACTTGGATAAAGTGTATCCCAAGGTAGTTTTGATTTCAAATTCCCTGCTATTATGAGTGGCTGTTTAAGAATACCCATTTGGCCATGTTGTTTTTCGTTTTCTTCTTTCAAGGACTGTTTGTTCATTTCAGTAGCGCATTTGTGTTGGCGGACCTTTTTTTTTGTGAGTTTCGTTTTGAATTTTGGATATTGACACCCCCCCCCCCCCCGTGAAGAAAAGATGGCAAAGATATTCTTGTATTCTGTGGGCTTCAAAATGATCTTTTAAATTACAGAGAATCAGTCCAAGCAGAGTGTTTGAAACTACTGCTGAGTGGGACATACCATGCTGGTTTTTTAAACTTGTTATTTATTGTTATGTGTAATGAGTGCTGTTGTTCACATGGTAAGTGGACCATGTCAGCAGTAACCCATGGAAGGTCAGAGGAGGGCAGGAGATCTCCTGGACGAGTCTACAGATGATGTTAGCTTCCATGTTGGGTGCTTGGGGAATCAAACCCAGGTCCGTATGCAAGAACAGTTATGTGCTTTAACTGATGAGGCAGTTCTCCAACCACCGTGGTAAGCTTATTTTTATAAGAATACATTCTAAACTAACAAAACCATAGTATAGTAAATACATAAAACAGCAAGTGTATCTATTTCATTATCACTATTATATATCCATCACATGATTGTATGGTCTTTTTACATTTAATTATTTAATTTAACTTTGTGTGTGTGTGTGGGGTGTGTGTGTGTGTGTGGTTCATGTTATAGGCCTGTGCACATGCCAGGACAAATGTAATGGGGAAGGTCAGAGGACAGTTTGTCAGGAGTGATTCTCTCCTTTCTAAAACATGGTGTCCAAGGATTGAACTTCATTGTGTCAGGCTTGGGCACAAAAGGTATTGTCCTGCTGAGCCCTCTCACCAGCTCCATATGATGTTCTTTGCTGGTCTCTCGCTGGCAGAAATGTAAACTCTAACATCATCAAGTAAAAGTAATGGTGTTGCACAAAAGATCTTGTATATCATCAGGCAAACAATGGGATTTTTTCAGGCCTGTTATAATTTTTGATGAGCCCACTATAAATATGGTGATTGTCACTGACTGAAGAGTCTTTATGGGACCACATGACTGAGTATGTTGCTACATGTAGCCAATCATTTAAAATTCACCCTACATGTTATGCATATAATTTAACAGGAGCAAAATATGAGTTAAATTAAATTTGGTAATTGAAAATAATGGTTTTTTAGTTTCTTGTGTTAGTTTTAGGTGAATAGAAAGCAAAAATTTGATTGTATTCTTTTATGATCTGTAGGAATTTCAGATTACTTATCTGCATATCAGACCGACTGACAGATTGTTTAGCAGACATCCATTCACATGTAAAATCAGATGTTCTCACTGAGTAGTCTCGCTACTGTTGGACGAGTCTGTTTTGATGATTTTCAAAGTCAAGAAATCGAGTCATATCAGGCAATTAAGTAGGACCCAAAATTCACAATAGAATCTCACCTTGTTCTATGATCTTTAATACTGTTATGGTCATGAAAGGAAACATCTTGAGATGCCAACTTTCCTATGTTTAGAAGCTCTTGGCGACCTTCTCTGTAACATGCTATGGATTTTCTCTGGCTTGAGCTCTTCTCACAGTTGCTCTGTTAAGAGCTGACCCCATGTGAGGACACTCTCCTGTATGTACACGAGGACCTAAAGCTCATCAGTCATGTCTGTGCGAATGGTTTAATGTGATCTCTGTCACAGTTGCTTTGAGGTAGATGGGTGGCTGGCAGAATTCTGTACGTATATTTTTTTTTCCAATGTAGAGTTTCCAAGTTCTTGAATGGTGGAGTTGCTAAGGGGTAGACTGTATCTTATCCTTTAACGTATGATTACTAGTTTCTTTGTGAAATAAAGATCATATTCCGTAGGACTATTGTGAGAAAGAAATGCAGGTACCACATGCAGCATACTCTCAGACCCCTAACAGATGCTGAGTGTGGGTGTTTCCCTCCCTCATCCCGCACCTCTCAAGTGCTTAGTGTCACCATTCACAGAGGACTGCCCATTACAGGTATAGGTCAGGCATTACAGGTACTGAGGAGAGAACATGGGATTGCAATATAATCCCAGCTCTACCATTTAACCAAATGACTCCAGCCAAGCTTTGGATAAATGTGTTTGTGGTTCCTTTGTCTGCAATGTGGGTGTGATTGGAACTGACTTGGTTGTGATATGTTTAAGTTCTGCAGCTCAGCAGGGACTCAGTCCAAGCATGTTTCTTACCAAAAATGCCATCTATGTTTAGAAAGGTCCCTACTTACTGCATCCATGCTCCCAAAATCTTGGCAAAAGGAAAATCAGAAGAGGAGCACACATGTTTTCTATCTGCTGTTCAAGGCTTAGAGGTTTAAGGCCACAGGCACTCTCTCACAGGTCTCTGTGGGCCAGGAATTTGGAGGGACCTTGGGTGGATAGCAGTGGCTCAGGTCCTCGCATGCAGTTTTAATCACAGTCAACAGTCATCGGAAGGTTTGGCTAAGGCTAAATCTACTCTCATGTGGCCAATCACAAGAGGCAGTTGCAAAAATGTTATCTTCAACTTCTTCATTACAGGGGCCTCTCTCTGGGTTCCTGGCATGTCCTTACTGTGGGGGCACTGGCTTCCCTAGATGAGGGATCCAGCAGAGAGCGACCGAGCTGCAGAGACAGTGCTGTGCATGACCTGGTTCTGAAGTCAAGCCACCCCCCTTCCTTCCATTATCATCACTGTGCTAAGCACTTTGGGTGTACTAATTCGGTGCCATATGTCTTCCTTGCTTAGCAGGGGGACACGTTTTGAGATACCTGTCACTGGGTGAGCTCGTTTTTGGGTGCACATCATGGCGCACACCTGTACTAACTTAAATGGTGCATATCAGCCGATCTACATGATCTCTCATTTATTTTTTTATTTTTATTTATTTATTTATTTTTTATTTATTTCTGTATGTGTATGAATGTACTGTCTACATGCAAGTGTGTGCACCCGTGTCGTGCAATGCCACGGAGGTCAGAAGAGGGTGTCGGATTCCCCTGGAACTGGAGTTTCAGACAGTTTTCGGACACCATGTGGGTGCTGGGGATCGAACCCGGGTCCTCTGTAAAAGCGGTCGGTGCTCTTAACTGCTAGGCCATCTCTCCAGCCCCTCATTTATTTTTTAAATAGGCATAGAAAATATTAGATATCTTTATGGCATCGTAGATGAAGTATGCTTTGGCAGAGTCCATATATTCCACCTCCATCTTTTCCACCTTCCTGGCCCCCATGACCCACCTCATAACCTCCACCCCAGTCCTTCCACCTTCATGTGACATGTGTCCTGTTGTCCCCACCACCACTTTTCAGCACCTCTTTTTTTTTTTTTAAGACTTTTTTCTTTATTGGTTTATTTTTTAAAGGGATTCTACAATATAAGAGCACAGTTGTTTTCAGATCACATTGATGTTGCTCAGTTCGCCATACAATTAGGTACTTGGTGCTAGCATCCACAGATGAGGGATACCATTCCTCGTTTGCTTTTCTGGGACTGTGTTACTTCACTCAGCATGATATCCTCTAGCTCCATCCATTTTACCTGCAAAGCTCGTGATGTCGTCTTTCTTTACCGCTGCATAGAACTCCACTGTGTAGCTGTACCACATTCTCTCTATCCACTCGTCAGTTGAGGAGCACCTGGGCTGGTTCCAGCTCCGTGCTATTGTGAAGAGATCGGCGCCTCTTCTCACCCTCTGTTGTTCTCCTTTCTTTGTGCCACCCTTTTATTTTTTTTTAAATTTTATTTATTTTTGTATGAGTATGAGTGTACTGTCTGCACGTAGGTCTGTGCACCCGTGTTGTGCAATGCCGCGGAGGTCAGAAGAGGGTCTCGGATTCCCCTGGAACTGGAGTTCTCCTGGAACTGGAGTTACAGACGGTTCTCAGCCACCATGTGGGTGCTGGGGATCGAACCCGGGTCCTCTGCAAGAGCAGTCGGTGCTCTTAACCGCTAGGCCATCTCTCCAGCCCGGTAAATGTTTTCTCTTATATGAAGATCATAGCATATAATATATACATTTCATGTATATAAAAGGGTAGCACCGGACTGGAGAGATAGCCTAGCGGTTAAGAGCACCGACTGCTCTTGCAGAGGACCCGGGTTCAATCCCCAGCACCCACATGGCAGCTGAGAACCGTCTTTAACTTCAGTTCCAGGGGAATCTGACACCCTCCTCTGACCTCTGCTGCATTGCACGACATGGGTGTACAAACCTGCATGCGGACAGTACATTCATACACATAAAAAATAAATAAAATAAAAAAATAAAAGTTAAAAAAAAGAATACTTAAAAAAAAAGACAAAAAAGAGGAGAAAACATTTACCTACATAGATACCCTTTTGTATAAATAAAATGTGTGCATTACATGGTAGGATACACATATAAGAGAGAATATTTGTTTTTTCTTGTTCTGAGTTTGGGTCATCTCAATACAGAACTTTCCAGCACCACCCACTTTCCTACAAGTTTCATAGTTTTATTTTTCTTTACACCTGAATAAAATTTCATTGTATATATGTACCACATTTTCATTATCCAGTCATCTGTTGACACCATCTAAGCTGGTTCCTTGCTATTGGGAAGAGAGCATCAGTGAACATGGTTGTTCAGTTATCTCTGTATTAGGATGTGGAGTCCTTTGGGTATACGCCTAGGAGTGGTACAGCTGGATGCATATGGAGGATCTATTTTTACAAATATTTTATTTTTTAAATTTTATGTGTATGAGTATATCGCCTGCATGTATGTAAGTGCACACATGTTGTTCAGTGCCCACAGAATTCAGAAGAAGGTGTCAGATTCCTCTAGAACTGGAGTTACGGATGGTTGTTAGGTGCTGAGAATTGAACCCAGGTCCTCTGCAAGAGCAGCCAGTGCTCTTAAGTGCTGAGCCATCTCTCCAGTGCAGTATTTCTATTTTTAACTAATTAAAAATATTTATTATTACATATATTCTATATTTATTATTTTTATGCATATAGCATGAGTGTTTTGCCTTCATGTATAGAAGTATACCTGTGTCAAGCAGAGCCCACAGAGGCCAGAAGAGGGCATCAAATACCTTAGAACTGGAGTTATAGACGATTATTAGCTGCCATTTGGATGCTAGGAATTGAACCCAGGTCCTCTGAAAGAATAGCTAGTGTTCTTAACTGCTGAGGCATCTCTTCTGCCCCTATTTTTAATTTTTTGAGAAACTCACTTGTATAATAGCTGTAGTAGTTTGCACTCCCACCTGCAGTAAACAAAGATTCCTCTTCTCAAGCCGGGTGTGGTGGCGCCCGCCTTTAATTCTAGCACGTGGGAGGCAGAGGCAGGTGGATCTTTGTGAGTTCAAGGCCAGCCTGGTCTACAGAGTGAGTTCCAGGACAGCTGTGGCTACAGGGAAACCCTGTCTTGAAAAGACCAAAAAAAAATTCCTCTTCTCCACATCCTTTCTAGCTCTGTTGTCAGATTTCTTGATGATAGTCATTCTGACTTGGATAAAGTGGTATCCCAAGGTAGTTTTATTTCAAATTTCCCTGCTTATTATGAGTGCTTTTAAGAATACCCATTGGCCATTTGTGTTTCTTCTTTCTAGGACTGTTTGTTCATTTCATTAGCTCATTTGTGAATTGGCGGACCTTTTTTTTTGTAGTTCTTTATGAATTCTGGATATTGACACCCCCCCCCCCATCTGAAGAAAAGATGGCAAAGATATTCTTGTATTCTGTGGGCTTCAAAATGATCTTTTAATATTAACAAGAGAATCAGTCCAAGCAGAGTGTTTGAAACTACTGCTGGTGGGACATACCATGCTGGTTTTTGTAAACTTGTTATTTATTTTTATGTGTATGAGTGCTTTGTTCACACGTAAGTGCACCATGTGCATGCAGTACCCATGGAGGTCAGAGGAGGGCATGAGATCTCCTGGAGCCGCAGTTACAGATGATTGTTAGCTTCCATGTGGGTGCTGGGAATCAAACCCAGGTCCGTTGCAAGATCAGTTAGTGCTCTTACCTGATGAGGCATTTCTCCAACCACCGTGGTAAGCTTATTTTTATAAGAATACATTCTAAACTAACAAAACCATAGTATAGTAAATACATAAAACAGCAGAGTTATCTATTTTCATTATCAACTATTATATACCACACATGATTGTATGTCTTTATTACATTTATTATTTATTTACTTTGTGTGTGTGTGTGTGTGTGTGTGTGTGTGTGTGTTCATGTATAGGCCTGTGCACATGCCAGGACAAATGTATGGAGGTCAGAGGACAGTTTTCAGGAGTTGATTCTCTCCTTCTAACACATAGGTCCCAAGGATTGAACTCAGGTTGTCAGGCTTGGGCACAGGTATTGATCCTGCTGAGCCCTCTCACCAGCTCCATTATGATGTCTTTGCTGGCCTCTCGCTGGCAGTATAATGTATACTCTAACATCATCACGTACACAAGTAATGTGTTGCACAAAGATCTTGTGATATCATCAGGCAACATGGATTTTTCAGGCCTGTTATAATTTTTGATGAGCCCACTATTAAATATGTGATTTGTCACTGACTGAAGAGTCTTTATGGGACCACAAGACTGATTATGTTGCTACATTAGCCAATCATTTAAAATTCACCCTACATGTTATTCATATAATTTAACAGGAAGCACAAATATGAGTTAAATAAATTTTGGTAATTGAAAATAATGTTTTTAGTTTCTTGTGTTAGTTTTAGGTGAATAGAAAGCAAAAATTTGATTGTATTCTTTTATGATCTGTAGGAATTTCAGATTACTTATCTGAATATAGAACTACTGACAAGAATTGTTTAGCAGAAATCATTCACATGTAAAATCAGATGTTCTAGCTGGTAGTCTCCTACTGTGGACTGAGTCTGTTTTGATGATTTTCAAAGTCAAGAAATCGAGTCATATCAGGCAATTAAGTAGGACCCAAAGTTCACAATAGAATCTCACCTTGTTCTATGATCTTTAATACTGTTATGGTCATGAAAGGAAACATCTTGAGATGCCAACTTTCCTATGTTTAGAAGCTCTTGGCGACCTTCTCTGTAACATGCTATGGATTTTCTCTGGCTTGAGCTCTTCTCACAGTTGCTCTGTTAAGAGCTGACCCCATGTGAGGACACTCTCCTGTATGTACACGAGGACCTAAAGCTCATCAGTCATGTCTGTGCGAATGGTTTAATGTGATCTCTGTCACAGTTCTGTGAGGTAGATGGTTGGCTGGCATGATTCTGTACGTATATTTTTTCCAATGTAGATTTCAAGTTCTTGAATGGTGGAGTTGCTAAGGGGTAGACTGTATCTTATCCTTTAACGTATGATTACTAGTTTCTTTGTGAAATAAAGATCATATTCCGTAGGACTATTGTGAGAAAGAAATGCAGGTACCACATGCAGCATACTCTCAGACCCCTAACAGATGCTGAGTGTGGGTGTTTCCCTCCCTCATCCCGCACCTCTCAAGTGCTTAGTGTCACCATTCACAGAGGACTGCCCATTACAGGTATAGGTCAGGCATTACAGGTACTGAGGAGAGAACATGGGATTGCAATATAATCCCAGCTCTACCATTTAACCAAATGACTCCAGCCAAGCTTTGGATAAATGTGTTTGTGGTTCCTTTGTCTGCAATGTGGGTGTGATTGGAACTGACTTGGTTGTGATATGTTTAAGTTCTGCAGCTCAGCAGGGACTCAGTCCAAGCATGTTTCTTACCAAAAATGCCATCTATGTTTAGAAAGGTCCCTACTTACTGCATCCGTGCTCCCAAAATCTTGGCAAAAGGAAAATCAGAAGAGGAGCACACATGTTTTTATCTGCTGTTCAAGGCTTAGAGGTTTAAGGCCACAGGCACTCTCTCACGGTCTCTGTGGGCCAGGAATTTGGAGGGACCTTGGGTGGATAGCAGTGGCTCAGGTCCTCGCATGCAGTTTTAATCACATTCAACAGTCATCGGAAGGTTTGGCTAAGGCTAAATCTACTCTCATGTGGCCAATCACAAGAGGCAGTTGCAAAAATGTTATCTTCAACTTCTTCATTACAGGGGCCTCTCTCTGGGTTCCTGGCATGTCCTTACTGTGGGGGCACTGACTTCCCTAGATGAGGGATCCAGCAGAGAGCGACCGAGCTGCAGAGACAGTGCTGTGCATGACCTGGTTCTGAAGTCACAGCCACCCCTTCCTTCCATTTTATCCCACTCTTTAGGTGTTGCCCCTTGAAGAAAGACTTAATAAGCAGTAGTGGATGTATTTTAAAGTCACTACAGTATTAATCAGGGGAGGGTCTATCTTGATGAGGGTCAAAGAAAAACAAAGTTAAAAATGAGTAACCTAAAAAGAATTAGCTGAGAGCTGGAAAACTAACAGTTTGAAATTATGCATCAGTAATTTATTTTTATTGGCAACTAATCATTGTTAAATTTTATTGATCTCATGATACTGGAACATAGTATCATAATACAGTGACTTTGAGAAAAGGGAAAGTTTTCCTGCTGATGAGATCAATTGAATTTGGCAGTAATTCTTTGAGGGGACTAGTTGGGGCCATTGATAGAGTCCTTGAAAAGCTGAGCCAGAGAGAAGTTTGTGTTGAAACAAAATGAAGTAATTGATAGGAGTGGTATTCTTTGAGCCTGGACTCCTGATGCTATAATACTAAATCAACTTAGAAATCTAAACATGCTAATTTTCTCTTGAAAAATATTTTATTTTTATTTTATGTGTATAAGTGTTTTGCTTGCATGTGTATAAATGCATGCATGTCATGCCAAGCCAGCAGAGGCCAGAAGAGGGCCTTGGAACCCCTGTAACTAGAGACGTTTTTTTAGCTGTCACGTGGGCGCTGGGAATTGAACTTGGGTCCTGTGGAAGAACAGCAAGTGTTCTCAACCACTGAACCATCTCTTCATCCACTGTGATCATTTTCTATACAATTAATTGCTTCAGCAGATTTTGGTCCATCAAGCAAGAGTTGTTTTGGCACTTGCAAAAATGTTTATCTCTTCAACTTCTTTAGAGCTTCTTAACGTAGTGTGTGCATTCAAACTCTAATGTTCCTCTTGTTTGCTCTGGATTTTTGTTGCCCGCATGAAGGAATTGGAGCTCATCCAAGGCACATCAAGACATCTACTTTAGGCCAGACAGATCTAGTGGCTTAGGTGCCTGTGAGGGCTTAGCAAGTTTGGGTTTCCTTCTCTGCTCCACCTATTGTGTTTGTCTGTGCACATGTGTGCATATGTATTCAGGTGCAGGAGTGTTTGTGGACATCAGAGGACAACCTTGGGTGTCATTTCTCAGGTGATAGCCACTTTTTGTGTTTTAATATGTCTGTCATTGGCTTGGATCAAGTAGGTTGGGCCAGCTGGCCAGTGAGCCCTCAGGGGTCCACCTGTTTTGCTTCCTTAGCGTTGGGGTTACAAGTGCACACCACCATCTCTCTCTCTCTCTCTCTCTCTCTCTATATATATATATATGTATATATATATATTATATAATATAATATATTTCTATATATATATAATATTATATATTCTATTATTATATATTTCTCTCTCTCTCTATATATATATTCTATATATCTTTCTCTCTCTCTCTCTCTCTATATATATATATATATAGAGAGAGAGAGAGAGAGAGAGAGAGAGAGAGATGGTGGTGTGCACTTGTAACCCCAACGCTAAGGAAGCAAAACAGGTGGACCCCTGAGGGCTCACTGGCCAGCTGGCCCAACCTACTTGATCCAAGCCAATGACAGACATATTAAATATATATATATATATTTCTCCAGCCCCTCTGCTCCACCTTCTGACAGCCCTTTCCTTTCATGCTTAGTTTCAATTTTGTATAGTGTACAGTTATAGCCTTCCTTGGATCTGTGTTTGGTGTCAGAGGATGTTCCCAAGTTCCCTTCCTGAAGATGACAGAAGCATGAGGGCTTTGTGGTTTCTACTCATGGTTAGTATGTGAGAGTCACTTCCCGGCTTCCCCAGTGTCCATCTGTCTTCCCTTGTGTTCCTGAGCCTCAGTTTCTGTCCCTGTGATCACTGTCCTTCCTTTCCAATCTCTAAATGTATTCCTCTCCCGTTCCCTGTGTACTGTTTCTCATCTTCAAAGATGCAGAGTCACCAGGAGGGACATTTGTTGAGGACAGGAAAGAAGAATAAGAATATGGACTATTTCCTTCAGTTTGAGTGAGGCCAAAGGAAGGTCCCAACGTAGAGAAGCATACACACAGGAGAATGCAGAGCCAAGAGGACGCGCCTCTGGCATTCAATTCATCTGGATGTAGAACAGTGAAAGTTGGGGAGGAAATGAACATTCAAAGGATGGTAGGTGGGGAAACTGAGGAAAGGCCTTCTAGTGGGAGGGAGTCATATGTAAAGGAAGGAGGTGTGGGAATGAGGGACATTGTGGCTTGACTAAGTCCCTGGCTATCCATGTGGATGTGGCTGAAGATGAGGGTAAGTTGTGTCTAGGTAATGAGGGTCTCTTTTGAAAGGAATTTGATTTTGTCAGAAATATTTATAATGAGAACTACATAGGTCATATGAAACCCCAATTCTCAGATGAGTGGTAGAGATGATCTGACACCCTTGAGGGAAGTCACCTCCTCTTATTCTTGTGAATTGGGCTTGGGATTTGTTGCTTGGTAAACTCATAGCACAGTAATATGTGTCTGTTTAGTCAGACTTTCTCCTCCACATACAAGCAAGCAGATGTTATTTATGGAAATGGTGAATGATAAGCCAATAGCAAATGTCTCCATTTACTTCTTGAAAACAACAAATGTGAGGATAAATGAGACTTAATTCCATTCCAAAATTAAGGGGCAGCAAGTCTGAGTCACATGAAACCAATCTAACACACTATTTCTGTGGGGAGTGCCTGCAGACTGGCCGCTTGTGCGGGTGTAGACACAAAAGGTCGGTGAGCGCTGGTGCTCTGCCTTCATTCTGGGCTGTTTGACAGCACTAATGTCATCTTGTCTGCTGCCTTTCTGCCTCCTCTGCGCCCATGGTGGTCACGTGTGCTACAGGGACCGGCCTGGGGCCTGTGAAGGAGGTAGAGATTTTTCACATATAAAAAGAAATCATCACCAGTGGTCCCGTCCCGTGTCTCCCTCCCCACCCCAAACTATTAGGAAGAGTAAAATCTTGAACTACAATGCCTCTTGTCACAGATTCCCAGATTAAACCCATCTAACTCTTCCTGAATATTTAAATTGTGGCTAGGCATTACTTTCCTTCACCTAGAGAGAGAAACTGGGAGGTTGTGATTAGTTCCTCTGTCAATTTCTTCTTTCATTTTTTGAACTGAATCAAGACTGTCTTCTTTGGAAGATGTGTTTCTTCAGCTCTTGAATCATTGCAACTCAAATCCCACTGTTCATTCCGAGTGGGATACACTGGGTAGGTCCTGGTGGGCCTTAGAGAGAGGGAAGGACTTCCAGATGTATTCTAGACACAGGAGTTCTGAAGGAAGATTGGGGGGCACCATCTGATGCAGTTGCAGGGACACGAGGACTGTAATTCATACCCTGTCTCTGTCTCCAGTTAGTAGAGGGTGTTGGGCATTAGCAGGTGCTATCATGGCTGGCCCTGAACGACAGTCTAGAGCCTTTCTTTCAAGCTCTGCTGGCTGTACCTTGTCCCTAAACTGAAGAATTATGTTTGGGTCATTGGTATACGAGGTTAATAAAAAGTATTTTACAAAAAAGGTCAGAGAATGAAAACACTGAAAAGCTGTTAGTGTGTCTGCTAATTTACTTTTATGGCCAACTGTATTTTCCTGGGTCAGATCCTGCTAAGTGAGCCAACTATTTGTTGGGTAAAAGTTAGTCTTTTGACTATAGACTATATCATACTTTCAGAAGTACTGTATTTTATTCCATTCTTTACATTTATAGAACAACAACAATAAAATAATATTTAAAGAGGGAAAGCTCCAAGGAGGGGGAAGATCAAAACAATGTCCAGGTGTTAAGATTATTTATTTATTTATTTATTTTAAAGATGTCTATCTTTTATTTTTTTTAATTTTATTTATTTATTTTTTTGTATGTGTATGAGTGTACTGTCTGCATGCAGGTTTGTGCACCTGTGTCGTGCAATGCCGCGGAGGTCAGAAGAGGGTCTCAGATTCCCCTGGAACTGGAGTTAAAGACGGTTCTCAGCCTCTGTGTGGGTGCTGGGGATCAAACCCGGGTCCTCTGCAAGAGCAGTCGGTGCTGTTAACTGCTAGGTTATCTCTCCAGCCCCAAGATTTTCTTTTTAAAGACATATCACAGCCTTTGTTGGTGTGGTAGGAGTGATAACGAGAGAATACAGGAGTCTAGGGAAAACTGCAGTGTGTGTGTGTGTGTGTGTGTGTGTGTGTGTGTGTGTATGTGCAGATATACATGCAAGTATATATGCATGCATATGGAGGTCTGAAGTTGGTGTTGGGTATCTTCTTTGATTACTCCACTTTATTTTTTGAGGCGGGGTCTGCCTGAATCTGGAGCTTGAACATTGTAGTGAATCTAGGTGGCCAGTCGGCCCTGGGGATTCCTTGAGTCTGCTTCCTAAGTGTGGGATTATTACACATGGGCTGTTTACATTTGGGCTCTGGTAATCTGGACATGAGTCCTCACTAAGTGTGGGATTATTACACATGGGCTGTTTACATTTGGGCTCTGGTAATCTGGACATGAATCCTCACTTTTGTGCAGTAAGCACTTTACTCAGTGAGCCACTTCCCTAGGGCACAGTCTGAAATTCTTGACTCAAAACATAGCATGAATATATGAGGTGGGAAATTAGACCCAATCCTGAACTATGTGGAAATGTGAGATGAAGTCACACCTCTTGATCACTGGACTTCTGTTTAGTTCTGTGGCCTGTCTTTGTCTTTTGGCGTGAATTTTATCACTTAGTGAGTGTTTCCCTAAGAATCTGGACAATGATGTGTTATAAGAGTGAATGAATCCTTAGTAAATCAGAAATATGTTGAAAATCAAATACTTTAGACATATCATATTTTACCCCTAGTTCATAGAAAATTTCCATCTCATGTCAGTCTTTTTTGTTGTTATATATAATACATTGTGAAATTTTGGTAGCAAACAATTGCTTTGCTTTTAAAGGAGTGCTGAGAAGTTGCTATTTCCTGTTACTTATTCCATTATTCTCCTTTGTTTATTTAATCTAAAAATTGTTTTACTTAAAAAACATTGGCTATTTGGGTAATGTTTAAATTATTTAGGGAATTTTTAATTAAAATTTATTTTTTATGTCTAAGTGTTTTGCTTGCATGTATGTAAGTGCACCCATGTATGTAGTACCTGTGGAAGCCAGAAGAAGGTGTCAGATCCCCTGGAATTGGAGTTATGGATGGTTGTTAGCTGCTGTGTGGGTCCTGGGAACTGAACCCGGGTCCTCTGTAAGAGCTGCCAATGCTCTTAACCACTGAACCAGCTCTCCAACCTGGAAAAAAAAAGTTTTGTGATAAGTACAGTGTTTTCAAACCTTATGGCTCCTGCCTTCTCTTAATCTGAGTTGTTAGGAATTAAAACACTACGTTTACAAATGTAATATATAAGAAATACATTTAGAGGCTAAATATTTTCCATGAGTGTCCTTTTATTAGTACTTCCTCACAGGTAAATATTGGTATTTATTTAGATTCCTGTCAGTAAATTCCATTTATCTTATTCCATTTATTATCTAAGTACTCAATAGGAGATGCCTATTTTTCAAGGGGTTTTATATTCTTTTAAAAGTTTTATTATTTTTATTTTATGTGTGTTGGTGTTTTGTCTGTGTGGATGGAAGCCTACCCCTGCATGCAATGCCTGCAGAGGCCAAAAGAGAGCTTCAGATTCCCTGGAACTGGAGTTGCTGATGATATTTAGTTACTGCATGAGTGCCGGGAACTCAACCCAGGTCCTTTGCAAGAGCAACAAGTGCTCTAAACCTCTGAGCCATCTCCCCAGCCCTGACTTTATATTCTTAAGGGCTTAATTAAAAAATGATAAATTGTAAATGTAAGGCAAGTTGGAGTTAGGTAATGTGGGTTGATGATGCATTTTTATCTTGGGTTTCCATGAAGGACCTTCTGATGATGTGATGGTTGGGAGAGTCTTGAAGGAGATGAGAGAAGGAAGAACTGTGTCTGTGGAGGGCCATGCCAGCAGAGCGAATAAGTGCAAAGACTTGAGATAGGAGTGTGCAGGTGTTTGAGGATTATCCAGAAAGCCAGAGTGGAGAGTGCTGCGGAGAACTGCAGTAGATCTGGTCTTGGACGTCACTGAGACTGGTTGATGGGACTTCTGCAGCTCATGGTAAGGCCTTTGGCTTGTATCTTAGTTGAAGTGGGAAGTCATGGAAAGGAGGAAGACCATGGTCTACCTGACATTCCTGAGAAAGGATGTTGTGAGGGGAGCAAGCTGATGATGGAAACAGAAAGTGCAGATAGGAGTCTGCTGAAATGATCAAACAAAGACTGATGGGGGCGTGGCCCCAGGTCGTTAGCCAGATATGTGATGGGACGTGGTTGCCTTCTGAAAAAGACCTCACAGGATTTGTTGTTTTACTGTCAGATGATAGAAAAAAAAAAAAAAGAACAAGAATAGAACTGGGGAAGACTTAAAGAGGAACACATTTGGCTGTGTGATGAGTGATGGATCAAAGCTTAATAATGAATGTTTGACTATTAGATAAGCACCTAGCAAAGTAGTGGTTGGATTGTTGTATGCGTTTCTCTACATACCTATGTACACAGATACACACATATATTTATAGTATCTGCCATTGACTTAGGAGTACACACATGTATACAGAATCAGGATGATACAGGCTATATTACTCCACATCAATCTATAGATAATATTTAAGTGGATGAGATCGGGCAGGATGCAGTCATGTAGGAGATTAGTATAGGGAAGAGAAGACTACAAAGAATGAGCCCTGGGACTGCCCCATGGGTTGAATTCTGAGGAGCAGAGGTGAGAGAGGCCAGAAATGAAGCAAACATAAGATGGAGAACAAACAAATGGAGAACATACTCCAGAAGACTGAGTGTCACATGGTGTGTCCTGCATGCTGGAAGTTGGAGGAGTGAAGTCGCTCTTGGATTTGGCATCGCGGAGGCCACTGGTAGTCTTTCTAAGGAGAGCTGTCATGCAGTGTTGGCAGTGAAAACCTAGTTTCAGCAAGCCTAAGGGACTAGGAGGAGAGGTAGGGGAGATAGGTAGGGGAGACAGATCTGTTAAACAGTTTTGCTAGAAGGACTGTGAGAAGTAGAGACCTGTCTGGAATAGAACAGAACAGAATTCTGTGAATGTCAAAATCGTAGCACATTTGTATGCTACTGGGGACAAAGAAGAGGAACTCCCAGAGAAAGCCAGAGGGGAAGGGGCATGGCGCCTGGTGGAGGGCTGACCTGGGGTGGGCTGATGTTCTTCATCCTGGAGGAAGGCAAAGCAGCTACAGGCACAGGTCTCTTGATGAATGTTTGTTCTTTAGCTTCTGTTTTCTCAGTGCGACAGTGAGGTCATGTATGAGAATGCGGGATTAAGTTGCTGCATATCTCAAAGAAGTGTTTGAAGGGGGATGTTTGCATTTCAAAACATTTTGTGCTTTTGATTACTTGTCTCTCTCTCTCTCTCTCTCTCTCTCTCTCTCTCTCTCTCTCTCTCTCTGCAGGTACACCTCATGTAACTACAGGTTAACTTCAGAAGCCATCCACCTTGTTTTTTTCTGACTAGAGCTGGCTGGTTCAGCTAGGCTGGCTGGCCAGCGAGCCCCAGATTCTCTTGTCACTACTTCTATAGATCTATTATAAGATTACAAGAGCATGCCATTATACCAAGCCCTTTTCTTTATATGGGTGCTGGGGATCAGACTCAGGTCCTCGTCTTTACTCAGTAAGCACTTCACTGACTGGGCTCCCTAGCCCATGATTTCTGTCTTTTTTTTTTTTTTTTGTCTTTTTGAGACAGGCTCTCCCTTTAGTCCCAGCTGGCCTGGAGCTCACTTTGTAGACCAGGCTGGCCTTGAACTCACAGAGATCCGCCTCTGTCTGCCTCTGCCTCCTGAGTGCTGGGATTAAAGGTGTGCACGATGAAAAATTTCTTTAGATTTTATCCAGGAATTCATTCTTTTGTCAAATGATACTCCTCTCTTTTCCCTTCTAAATGAGACTGTTTCTGTAAGAATTGTTAGAAATGCATGGAAGGGTGTGTGTGTGTGTGTGTGTGTGTGTGTTTGTGTGTGTGTGTGTGTGTGTGTGTGTGTGTGTAAGTGAAGTATGTAAGCATCATGCGTTTCCCTCTAGTGACAGCTAAGGGAAAATTGGAAGGGAGAGAGCTCATCTGTCTTTCACTTAGATTTTTGTCACCCATGTGGCAAACAGGATAGCCTCTGGAAGGGCTTTCTAGGCCTGTGACAGCCCTGTGCTATACTAGATATTAATCATTATTATATTAGATATTATACTAGATATTAATCATTATTCCCCTTCTGCCTTGCTGGAGGAACACAGCATTGTATAGCCATTGTTTTACTAGTCCAGCAGGATCAAAGTCTGGAGCTTTGAACAATAAAGCTTAGCTTGGCTAAGCACCATTTAATATTTTTATGATTTGTCCCCACAAAGGATTCTTGGTCTTGGGGCAAGTGATGGATCCTGAGTTGTCAGCCCAGTTTCCTCCTCACCCAGAAGGGAGAATGTGTGACCTGTGTTGACTCAGCCTGTGGGTCTCTACATGGCCTTAGACAATGGCAGGGTCACGGCGGGGGCCTCTTCCCAGATGGACATTGCCTGTGCTCCTTGGTCCCAGATGAGTGCTGACTTGGGTGAATGCTAAGGAGACTGCTCATGACATCTGAAGTGAGGCTTGAACTTGGATTTACTTCTCTGGCTGCCTTTGGTTTTGGTCACATCTTGGTCCAGTGACTGAAGATGACAACTGTACTGTTTTCTAGGCTGAAATCCATTTGTCAGAAACTATTTTTGCAGCTTTGAATTTTCTCTTTTGTGTAGCAGAAATGAAAGCTTATTTAGAAAACTGACATCTTGGGAAGATATTTGCTTGACTTTCATCGCACTTTCAGCTCACTCTGAAGCCTATGGTTTGTTTCAGTGCCTCTTCTTGGAGGTATAAATTCACAGAAGGTCTGGCAGAAGCTGCGGACAGGATGTTGACTCTTGAGTGTCTTTGACTGATGGACTAGGAGGCCTGGTGGAAGTGCTACACAGATTCAGGCAATCGAGATTTTTAGCCAAGGCCTATAAAACTCAAGGTTTTAAAGTGCTTGCTTAAGATTTCTGGGGCTGATTTACTTATAAGAATCTTTATTTTATTTTATTTTTTTTAATTTTTTTTTTATTAATTTTATTTTATTTCTGTATGTGTATGAATGTACTGTCTGCATGCAAGTTTGTGCACCCGTGTCGTGCAACGCCGCGGAGGTCAGAAGAGGGTCTCGGATTCCCCTGGAGCTGGAGTTCACCTGGAATTGGAGCTTCAGACGGTTCTCAGCCGCCATGTGGGTGCTGGGGATCGAACCCGGGTCCTCTGTAAGAGCAGTCGGCGCTCTTAACCGCTAGGCCATCTCTCCAGCCCCACTTATAAGAATCTTTAAAAAATTATTTTTTCCCCCTGCCTCAGAGAGACTAAGCATGAAGGCTGTTCAGCGCTCCGCCTACTAACTTCTGACTTCCTAACTTTGGCTTCTCAGAATTGTCATTTCTAATCCAGTAGGAGGTGCTTATCCGGAATCTTTGACCACCACTGTCCATCCTGGGCTTATTCCCCCATCAATGAAGCAGGGCCTTAGGCCACAATGACCACTGGAACCCTGTGAGTCCTAGGTCCCTGAGGGGCTCAGCCATCCTCTTTGGACAGCTCCAAGGCACTGTATTTATTCCACACGTACCGGTAACTACATGCAAGACACAGGGATCCTTAAGTGTTAGCTTCTTCAAGGAAAGGTGTCTCTTATAGCCCTGGAGGACAGCTCATGTCATGCCTAATGAAATCCTCCCACACTTTTCGATAATGTCTACTATAGTCTTGTCCACAGATGAGGGATCTGAAGCTGAGTGGTGGACCATAGTGTTTGTATTTCAAAACTTAAAATCAATACTTAGTTAGGTGGAAATCATTTTAGAGAACTAGGGATAGAAGAATGTCTATTTTCAAATGCACTCAATGTTTACAGAGACCACTGTAGAAATTTGAATGAAGGTTTAGTTTTAGCATATGCAAACACACACACACACGCATACACACACATATTTACTATTGATTTTGGAATATTTGATGTGGAAACCTGAAACTAATCGTCATGAATGAAGAATCAGCTGTAAGTAACAAGAGACCAGAACCTGAAGTGAAATCTTTGTTGTACTGGGACAATAGATGCTGGTTAGCTAGGGCTGAAAAATCAGCTGTAAGTAACAAGAGACCAGCATCACTGTGGTGAAATCTTCTGGGAAGAATTTCTTCACGGTCAGCACACAGAAGCTGTGATCCAGAGGGGGCCTGAGCCTCCTTCTCAAGCCAGAAGCAGGACTTGGTAGTAAGAGTCTCCTATATGGTTCTGGTGTTGAAATTTGAGGGGGTCACAGAGCAGCTGAGGCTTGGCACTGTGAGAGGTCAGGAAAGACCATTGGTGGAAGTGCACCTTGGTTGCAGTGGAGACCCCAGGATTGCAGGGGTCATGGAGAGAAGCTGAGGCTTTGCACCAGGAGAGGTCAGAAGAGACCATTGGTGAAGGTGATGCTTCAGTTTCAGTTATGGGACGACCACCAAGAGCAAGCCAGTGAACAGCATTCCTCCATGGCCTGTGCTTCAGCTCCTGCCTCCAGATTCTTGCCCTGAGTTCCTGCCTTGGGCTCCCTGAGTGATGAACTGGACCCAGGAGATGTAAGCTGAATAAACCCTTTCCTCCCCAAGTTGGTGTTGGTCAGAGTGTTTTGTCACAGCAATGGAAGACAAACTAGAACAAAGAATTAACTGTTTTGTAAAGAGACCAAAGGACCCACCAGGAATACAGGTATCTATTTTAAAATTCAACTCTAACAGAATGCTGATAAAACACCAGGGAAAGTATGAAATACAATATATCTTCTGCTTCCAAGACAATGTGAGCATTGTAAAAGCCAGGATTAAGTCATATGAAACTGTCTTCTGCCTTTTGGAAATCCAGATGATTTCAAGCCAGAAAAATAAATTTTTTTGGCAAGGAAATATAAATTTTTAAAACAATAGACCAGGAGAATCTCAAGTGCCTATGCACGGCTACCGTGTCTGGAAGGTGGAAGTTATGTTGAAGTGCTTGCTTTCATTGGATGGCTCAGTTGGCCTAAGTGAGCATAATTTAGGTGACTGGGCACCTGGATGGCAGTCACCGGCGCTGTGAGTTAATGCCAGAGAAGAGGAAATAGTTGGCACATGGGTTCTGATCTCATTATTATGCCAAGATCCAGAAGAAGTAGAGGTTTAGTCTTATAAGAGTTATAGAAGTGAGATGTGCTCTCTCTCCTCTCTCTCTCTCTCTCTCTCTCTCTCTCTCTCTCTCTCTCTCTCTCTCACATAATCTCTATCCTTAAGATATTTCTAAGCATGGTCTGACAACACTGAAGTTAAGCTAATTTGTGTTACTGTAAAAAAGAAAAACAAAACAACCCAAAATCTTGTAAGAATTTTTGTCTAGCTGTGGATTCAGTATTCCATTGTGTGATTTTGAATTTCTGAGGTAGATGCCCAATTTGAAATGACATTTAAGTATCTACAGCTCTGGGCAAGAAACTGTTTTTCTCTTTAAATAAAATCTCATTGGAACAAGTTCTGTGCCTGTCATTTGTACACTGCTTTATAAGACTTGTGAGTCTTTATGTGTGCGCCCCTGTGAGTGTGTGCACATCAGATCTCTTGGAGCTGGAGTTGAAGGTGCTGTAAACTACCTCACATAGGTTTCACCCTATGATGGAACAGCAAGTGTTCTTAACTGCTGAGCCATCTTCCCAGCCTTGCATATTGCTGTTCATGGATGCTTTTGGCTTACTGGAGCAGAGTCAGATAGTTATAATGGTGTCCTTTGGCCTCCATTCCCAAAATAGTCCCTACTTAGTCCTCCACAGAAACAGTTTGCTATCCTTTGACTTAAGTCTTGATGGTAGCTTCTTTTTAAAAAATATTTAATTTTATTATTATTTTTTGGTCTTTTTGAGACAGGGTCTCCTTTTAGCCCCAGCTGGTCTGGAACTGACTCTGTAGACCAGGCTAGCCTTGAACTCACAAAGATCTGCCTGCCTCTGCCTAAAAATATTTTATTTTTTAAATGCTTGTAAATGCACCCATGTTGTGCAATTGTCTGCAGAGGCCAGAAGAGGGCACCAGATCCCATCCATTGGAACTGGAGTTTTGGATGGTTGTTGGCCATCATGTGGGTGCTGAGAACTGAACCAGGGTCCTCTGGAAGAACAAGTGCTTTCTTTTTTTTTTTTTTCTTTTTTTATTTTTTTTTTTTTTTTTTTTTTTTTTTTTTTTTTTTTTTTTTTTTTTTGTTTTTTTTTTTTTTTTTTCTTTTTTTATTTTTTTGGTCCTTTTGAGACAGGTCTCCCTGTGGCCCCAGCCATCCTGGAACTCACTCTGTAGACCAAGCTGGCCTTGAACTCACAAAGATCCGCCTGCCTCTGCCTCCCAAGTGCTAGGATTAAAGGTGTGCGCCACCACGCCTGGCTAACAAGTGCTTTCTTAACCTTTGCGCTGTCTCTCCAGCCCTGCTAGTAGAATGCTAAGTTTTGCAAGATGCCCACTACGATGCCTTTATGTCCTCATTTCAACTCACCTGTTTCTTTTTTTTTTTTTTTTGAAGCTAGAGTCTTGCTTTGTAGCCCTGCTGTCCTCGTGCTCATTGTGCAGCACAGGCTGGCCTTGAACTTGCAGCAATCCTCCTGCCTCAGCTTCCTGAGTTCTGAGATTTATGATTGTGCACCCCAACACCTGGCTTAAACAATCTGTCTTGATGCCTAGTGTTAGGACAGCTGGAGAAGGAAAAACTTTTTGGAAAACCATTTGAAAGGAGCTGAGGGTCTTTTTTTCCTCCAGAGAAAAACCTGGCCAGGCCAGCTGATGCCTTCAGATCCTTTTAATGTTGGCTTTTTTTGATGACATGGCAGTTGTGTTTGAGCCTTTGAAGGGCTGTTACATGGAAGAGGCATTAGACTGTGGGAGCTGTATTAGGGTGAATGGGTATAAATTACCATGAGAACACATTTTAGCCTAAGAATCACCCTGGCCGGAAGCTGCCTATGCCTAGGACAGGCATATGTGATAATGAGCTCCCTGTTACAAGAGATGTTCAAATGCGGCCTGGGGGACTGTCTGGTACTTGGAATGTGTCCAGTGAGTAAAGACATGGCTGTGTAGGAAAGCCTTTGAGGCCCTTGAAATTCTCACGGCTTCTCTGGTTAAACTTCTGCTTCCAAGCTCAGATTTTAGCCACAATTAAATTTATTGTGAGTCTCTAGAGCCATCCTGGATGATTTTCTGAAAATATAATTTGAGTCAGGCCAGAGCAGTACAGTGGTGGGGGTGGGGTGGGGGGACAGAGAGGGCAGTGGACAGGCTGACTTGGAACCAGTTCCTGTTTGGCTGCTGTGTGAAGACGATGGCCGCGGAAAGTGTAGTGCTTCTCAGGAGACTTAAAGTGCCATGAGACACCATTGATCACCAACTACTGCCAGCACCTTTACTTTATGCCTGGGCGCTGGGAAAGAGGGAGGATCTGGATGGGCTATATCATACATGTGGTCAAAACGGGGCTTTTAGTCTACCAGAATATAGATTGGGACTTGGCTATGAAGGGCTGGTGTGGTGAGGTCATATAGTCTCTGTATAGCCTTGCTGTATTGTCATAGTAGAAAAGCACCCATAAACAATAATTAAACAAATTAGTGTGACTGTATTCCAATAAAACTTTATTGACAAAAACTAGCAATAGGCCATATTTGGCTCCAGGCCATAGTTGGCTGGTCCCACATGGAGACTTTGAAAATTATAACTAGCAGCTGGGTGTGGTGGTGCACGCCTTTAATACCAGTTCTGAGCCAGCTGGGACTAAAGGGAGACCCTGTGTTACTTAAAAGACAAAAAAAAAAAAAATTACAACTAGCTAGAAAATATAAGTGCCATTTTTGTCATGTTTTAGAAAAAAAGTGAAATGACATGTCCGAAGTCATATGAGGGCTGATTCAGAATTCCAACGCACATGTAATTTTAGCTCATGCCTAGTTTTATAATACTGTGCTACCACAGCCAGATGTCAGGTTATGTAGGACCTTGTAAATGATAGCACCCTTGCTTTGGGTGGTCTGTGTACAGCAGCTGTGTAGAGCTCAGGGTGGCATTTCAGCAGAGGAAATCCTTTTCCCTTGTGATTAGTCCTAACTTTCTCTTAGAGGGGCCCTGTACACAGGAAAACAAAATACACACTGCAGAAATTCATACAGACCAATGAGACCCCAGAGTTGTGAGAAAGAATGGGCTCCCGCAGCTGCGTCATAGGATTTGATCACATCAGCCGAGAGTGCCAGGAGATTTGAGACAGATGTTTTCAGACATGCCGCACGCCTAAAACATTTCCAGGGGTCCGGCTGCAAATAGTGACTTAATAAGTAGAGAAACAGGAATAGTATGCACGTTGAGGACACAGGAGTTTATTCACCAGTAGGTATAGGGCCAACCTCTTTGCATTACATCTGCCTGTTGGGGTTGGCTCTTTAATCTGTCGTGCCCTCGATGCTGCTCTTTGTCTGCCCGGGAATAAAGTGCAGCATTGTGGTTAGTAATCCCACTCCAGTGACTCGACTTCAAATGTGGTTTTGGAGTGCATCCCAGAGTTCTGTTTGCTAAGCTTCCTACTCCTGTTTCAGAGACACCACTGGATGAGAGCAGCGAGCGCTCACAGCTTCCCTCTTCCTCAAACCTGTCGGGCTGTGGGCTCTCTCGTTCCCCCTCTTGCTCTTTCCTTTTCTTTTTCCTTTTTTTTTTTGTTTTTTTGTTTTTTTGTTATTGAAGCTTTTTCCAGGGCAAGTTCATGGATACTAAGCTGATGTGTTTGTTGTTCTTTTTCTCTCTGCCTCCGCTCCTAGTGAGTAACCACACTGGCCGCATCAAGGTGGTCTTTACTCCCAGCATCTGTAAAGTGACCTGCACGAAGGGCAGCTGTCAGAACAGCTGCGAGAAGGGGAACACCACCACTCTCATTAGTGAGAACGGCCATGCAGCCGACACCCTGACAGCCACGAACTTCCGAGTGGGTGAGTTCCTCCGTGGTCCCTGACTGTCCTTACCTCAAACAGTTTTATGAGATTATTGCACTCAGACACCCTTCCAGTCACACAGCTCTCTGCTTGAATGGCTTTCCAGCTCTCAGGATGAATATTGCTTATTTCATGAGGTCTTTTAAATTGCTTTTGGGAATATTTTTTAACCCGATTTTTGGCTTCTTGGAGACATGGCAACTAGAATATTTCCCCTTCTGGCTTAGCATCTCCCGGCTGGGTGGTGATGGGACAGTATAGAGGAGAATAGAAGACAGTGAGCTTCTGAATTTCTGGCTGGGACCCCAATATATTGCTTGTGTTGCTTGGCTTCAAGTTTTATTAGCCCATTGATAAATTGGATTTGCATTAGATTGGACTCCTATAGTATGGAAAGGGGCAATGAAATTTAAAATTTCACTTCACAGATAATGATGCTTCTAATTTCTTTTTCTCTAAAACCTGTCAAAATTTGTACTTTGGTTTAGGAAGGGATGCAGACTTATATATTCTGCCACGTTTCTGTTCTGTATCTTCAGATGGAATTATAGATGGATATATAAGTTGGATCTGGGGAAGATAGACTAGCGGACTGCTGTCAGCCCACAAAAACTTTAAATATGAACCAGTAGTTACTGACTGCAAAAAAAAAGCTTTTTGGTTCTTTTAAAATTTTTGTTTCTTTTTTCATTTCTGTAAATGGAGAAAGTACTGTGGTCTACTGAAAGCTGTCATAGTGCCATGCTGTCATACAATACAGTATTTTTGTCACTGAAAAAAAGTTTTTTTATTATTTTTTGACCAATTACGGCTTGCCATGTGTACTCAAATAATGCAGACACCCACGCTACTTTCTGAGTTACTCACAAGAATAACCCAAATGTCAGACAGATAATGACACTGGCTCAATCTGGTCTTTTTATGGAATATTGCTGTTTAGTCTTGGGAGTATGTGTCTGGGGGTGCTGGAAAGGGGATGCCATTTCAAACTGATTTCCATCAAGATGAAGGCAGCCTGAAGCCCTTGCTAGTTATTTGGCTATTTGACTGCACTGAGGAAGTGCCTGATCTTTGCAGAGTTGAAGCAGTACTATTGATCATTTGTTCCTGGAGAAAAATGTGCTCCTGGATATACTTGAAAAGGTTATTGTCATTTTCCTGCTAGGGCGGTAGTGACTTTGGGCAGTTTTAAGGAGAACTAAGGTTCTCAGTGCCCAGTGGCACATTGTGCTTAGCAGGTCGAGAAGCCGAGTCTAATGTGAAGTGTGTTGAATCGATGACCAGGAAGCCGGAAGACTTGAGTCTTAGTTCTGCTTCTGACAGGACATGCCATTTCAAATTTTGGGGACTCAGCTTTCCTTATCTATGAAATAAGTGGGGCTATATATAGTAACCCCTAAATTCATCTCTAAATCTTATTTATTTTTTGTTGTTCTGTGGATTGAATGGAGGGCCTTGTACATGCTAGGCAAGTGCTCTCTTGCTGGGGTACATTCTGAGCCCTCTTATGACTTTTTAAATTAGTTCTTATCATTATTATTTGCCTAAAATAGGGAGGATAGGGGTTCCTAACAGGAGATTCTGGGCTTTAAAGCCTTTCTCTCATTTTATGTTTCCGTTTCCGTGGTTGTTTCTTCTCTTCCTGCCTCCTCTTTATCATCAGCGGTGTCATCTGATCAGCAGTGTCGTCTGTTCTTCGAATTTATGATAAATCTTTGCAGTAGCAATGAGAGAATAATTGCACAGGCAGTTACTTTCTCTGGCTTGCAGTGTACACATTTTGAAACTAAATATTTGAAGGCACTGAGAGACAGAGGAAGTGTGCTTGTTCATACACGCCGTACAGTTTCCTTTCTGGCTTTTCCCCAGGTGCTTAGGAGCAGATCACACATAGCTCTCTTGGAGTACCCTGTGTGGCATGGTGACTCACGATTGCAGTTCAGAGTCAGACCTCAAGCCTCCACGAAAGGATGGGCATTGCTGTTTAATTACAAAGTTTAATTAAAATTAAGAAGGTTAAGAACTATATTTACAAAGTGTATTTTCCCATTGGAAATCATGAGAAATATTTTAGTTTTAGCTACAGTTATTTCACTCTCTTTTTCTAGCTCAAGTATTAGATCATTTGAGGGACATGCTTTTTCCTTATTGAAAAGTGATGATTTTTTTTTTTGAAAAGTGATGACTTTGTAAAACAGGATCATAATCCTGGATTGTGATGATAAAAAAAAACCCAGAAAAAACTGAAAATTCGTTTGTATGCTTCTGTCTCTTTTGGACTAGATTAATGTAATTTTATTATTTTTAAAGAGTAGTTTTCTAGTTTATTTTCTCCCCCTGTATACTTGTGACAAGTAAGATAGTATCTGGAAATAGTATAGTTTGGAGAAAATTCAAATGATCGTAGCTTGATAACAACTGGCTTTGACCTCCGATACTTAAGGGTTCTAAAAGGGGATGGGCCTGGCATGCTTTTCTGAGAAAGGCCAGACAGACCACATTTCAGAATGCATGGGCCCTGCAGCCTCTGCGTCAGTCCCTCCCCTCTGCTGCTGTGTCGGGGTGCAGCCACAGACAGGATTCAGATCTGCAGGTGCTGTGCCCCGTGGCAGTTGCTGTGCAAAATTTGGCTTCGGTTCTGATTTATGGACCCCTGCTTCAAGGGGTCAAAATGATCTCAGGAAAATCACATGAATTTTGCAGTTAAGACACCTTAATGGAATGATCCATTTTGATAATCACAAACATAATTTGGAACATTTGCCCAGTGATTTACATTTCTTTGAAGGGAATGGAGCAAATCTTACTGTCACCCAAGTTTTGCAATAAGGAAACAGGCACAGAGAGTCTAGTGAACTGGGCTTAGAAGCACACTGAGTCACTTAGCTAAGACTAGAACCCATCTCTCTATGTCATCTGCGTGCTTACCTCCCTGGAATCTGACTGTAATACATCAGAAGGATACCTGGCTGGGCCTCATTGAGTTGAGATATGTGGGAAGTGTGTTTGGGGGGGGTGTGAATTTGAATAAACTGAGCCCAGCAATACTTCAAGGTTTGGATCTCGACTTCTCTATAGCCATGCCTTAGCTCTGTACCCTCTCTGGGCCTCGCTTGCTTTCTCCATCCCAGGCTTGTGGGTTACTGACAGAAATGCAGAGGGCTTTTCTGCAGCAGGCTTGTGCCATGGGTCCCTTCTTTATCTATGCTGCTTCTGGGTTGGTGCTCTGTGCTTTGCTGACAATAGGCTGGGCTGGCAGGTAGGAGAGGTGGCAGATACTTCTCCCTTAACTATGAAGCTTGATAGTGAAGGCTCTTGAGTCTTCTTCAGTGAGAGAATTAAGAAGCAGAATTTCCACTTAGTGAAGCCCTTTGGGAGGCCATTGGGGTGAAAATATAGCTCAGTGAGAGAATGCTTGCTTAGTATGCATAAAGCCTCAGTACCACAAAATAATAAATAAATAATTTTTTTTTTTTTGTCTTTTTGAGACAGGGCTCCCTATAACCCCAGCTGGCCTGGAGCTTGCTATGTAGACCAGGCTGGCCTTGAACTCACAGAGATCCAGCCTGCCTCTGCCTCTGAACTGCTGGAATTAGAGGTGTGTGGCACCATACCCAGCAAGTAAATATTTTTACAGGATTAAATGAGTCTCTTGTGGAGGTGATTTTCAAGGGAAGTGTTCTTCTAGAGTAAATCACCAATGTGGATGCTGTAGCAATATTTACAGGAAGTCATATTTTTTTATGAAGCAGATTTCTAATTATAGTGGATTTTTTTATTGTCATAGCACAGTTTCATCCCTGCTTCCCTCCTTTCTCCATTTCTTTCTTTCTTCTGAAAAATGAAAGCTTATCCAGAGTTAGATGGGCCGGCAGGTTCGCCCACTAGTGGTGTTTTGATGGCTTCTTAACTTTTCACAGGGACTAATGAAAAGCACCATCTGGGATTTCTCAGTTGTTTCTGAGTCTAAAGTTCCTTTGAAAAGGATGAACAAAAGCACTGATGCTGTCACAGGTAGACTGTCACGAAGTCTGCTGTGTTGCCATTTGATGCAACTCTTTCAAAGAAATGGTGAAAAGCGGCCATGACTGGTCCATGTGCTAGTTGAACTGTGCTACTTCTCTGAGGATTGAGAAAGGACTCTTGTTCCATATGTGCCCATTAAATAATGATAGAACAGTATGTCATCATTTAAAAACTATGTCCCCATCTGTTCTGTCATTTGAGAGAGTGGTCAGTGGTGGTAGTCATAATTTGCTGATCTGAGAACGGAGGCTTTCCCAGCTTGAATGAAGGTGACTTTAAGTTACTTTTCTTGTCATGATACCTCCGGCAGTCTTGTGTAGCCGCCTATGAGCATATATCAAATGATTATGTATAAAACGGGGTACTAGGGTTTACATGACAAGCAAACCATAAAGCTGCCTTTGAAGAGTTTATACTCAGAGGAGGAGATGAAGCAGATGCGTAAATAACCCTAAGTCAAGGTAGAAAGCTCTGAGCAGGAGTCTGGAGCAGATGCATCATTTCAAGACATTACTTCTAGCGCAGGGAGGGTATTTGGAGAGGGAAGGCATGGCCTGCTAGCCTGTGGAGCCCACCAGCCTGTTTTTCCACCTCAGTATATCGCCTCATAAGGAGTCAGTGTACATTGGCTGATTGTCACAGAAGGAACAGTGGGACGTGAAGCCTTGTAAACTCCCAAAGTGAAGATGTACGAGAGGCAAGGGGAAGAATGAGGGAACTGATGTACGAAGAAAGAACTGACCCATAAAAATTGGATGTGAAGACAAAACAGCAGGTGGTTTGGTGGAACTGGGAAGAATTCTGCTTAATAAAAACAAATGATGAGTCTGATGGGGTGATTGGGTCAAGGCTGTGGGTACCTTGAACTTCAAGCTTAGAAATTTGGACTTTGCTTTTTTAGAGCTTACTAATCTAGTTCTCCAAAAAGGTGATACTGATATTGAGCATTTTGAACAAGAAGTGAGAAACTGGTATTTTGAATGGCTGTCCCAGTGTCCTTCAGTTCAGCTGTCCTGTGAGTCACTGGATGCTCTGCTTTGGAAATTGTCCCATCTGTCTCCCAAACCCAACTTCTTATGAATGTGGTTTAAAGGATGGAAGCATTTCCTGTTTCTGAATTCGATTGGTAGGTGGTAGGTTCTCCTCCACCAGCTTCATTGTGTGGGCTTCCTGAGGCTCATCCATGAGATGCCACTGGGGGGGTCACTCAAATTAACTGGAGACTGTTTTCTTCTGAATGCATTTATGGGGATATCTTCTAGTCTTTAGAGGTAAATCATTGCAAAATAAAGTGTATGGCTTTTTGATGGGTGCCTAGAAACTTGTCAAAGAAACCACGCTGAACTATATTTGTTAGTAAATTAATTTTCTAGTAGCAAACACCATGATATATGATATTTCTTTCTTAACTTTAAATTGCAATGTACCACCAGGTGTCGTGGCATATGCCTTTAATCCCAGTACTCAAGAGGCAGAGGTAGGTGGATCTCTGTGAGTTCAAGGCCAGCCTGGTCTACATAGTAAGGTCCAGACTAACCAGAGCTACAGGGAGACCCTGTCTCAAAAAAAACAACAACAACAATAAAAATGCAAAGTACCTCAAAAGGGCTGATGCTAGAACCATTTATTAATTTAACATGTTTATTGAGCACATGCTAGGTGTCGGGGATCAATTCAGGCATTAGAGATATAGTAATGAACAAAACAGACAGACTCCAAAGCACATAACAGATGAACCTTGTGGATATTATACTAAGTAAAATAAGCCAGTGCTAAAGGACAGATCCTGTGTGATTCAGTTCCTCCAGGGTACTGAGAGTAGGCAGGGTCATGGGGATAGAAAGTAGATGGTGAATCCCAGAGGTTGAGAGAATGAAGAATGGGAAGTTATGTAAGGGGTATGGAGTTCTTGTTTTGCAAGATGAAGTAAGTTCTGGAGATGGGATGCATGGCAATGTAAATGTAGTCAGCGTGTCTGGCTGTCCATGAGGTGTGCACCACAAAACATCGGTCAGATCATGAAGCTTCTGCTGTGTGTACTTAACCATGATCAAAAAATAAAATAATTTGGGGCTGGAGGTATGGCTCCGTAGTTAAGGGCACTGGGTACTCTTGTAGAGGACCCAGGTTCAACTCATAGCACCCACATGGCAGCTAACAACCATCTATAACTCTAGTTCCTGGGGATCTGACACCCTCTTTGACCTCCATGGGCATTGCACTACATGGGTACACTTACAGACAGGCAGGTGATACACATAAAATAAAAATGACTAATAAAATATTTTTAAAAATTAAAAAACATCTACTCTATATAAACGGATATAAATATATATACTGAGCAATCACATATGCATTTATAAAAAAATCTACTGTAAGAAATAAGCAGTGTTAGGTAGTGTGCTGGATAGCTTTAGTGTCAACTTGACACACCTGGGTTGAGGGAGCCTCAATTGGGGAATTGGCTCCATTGGATTGGCCTGTAGCCACGTCTGTGGAGTATTGTCTTGATTGTTGAGCAATGTGGGAGGGCCCAGCCCACTATGGGTGGTGCCACCCTGGGCAGGTTGTTGTGTACAGTATAAGAGGTCAGGCTGGGCCTGGGCCAGGAGAGCAAGCCAGTGAGCAAGCATTCCTCCATGGCCTGTGCTTCAGCTCCTGCCTCCAGGTTCCTGCCCTGAGTTCCTGCCTTGGGCTCTCTGAGTGATGAACTGCGACCCAGGAGATGTGAGCTGAATAAACCCTTTCCTCCCCTAGGTGGTGTCGGTCAGAGTGTTTTGTCACAGCAGTGGAAGACAAACTAGAACAGGTAGTAATAAATACGATGAAGACAATGGGGCATGTTGGAGGCATGGGTTGGTGATTTTGAGAGGGCATCTGTGGTGAGATGACATTGGAGCTGAGGCCTGCATGGAGCTGTGTGAGAGAATATCACAAATGTTATCATCTCTATGAGTCTGCCTTTTGTCCTAACTGCAGAGCATGTCTGAAAGGCTGAATTCAGCGCATTCATTTAGAGTTTTCTAGTCTGTCATCTTGGGTTAGGTTTCATAGACCTGTATTTTATCAGTGAATCAAATTAGTGTCTGTAGAGAGCAGCCTTCTATGCAAAGGATAGAAGCAAGCAAATCTTGTCCTCTAAGTGGTAGGAGATAAAGAAACCATTTTTTACAGAAGGAGTCTTGGTGATTTACACCAAAAGGTAAAGGGATTTCAATATAAAAAGTTAATAAAACAATGTCACCTTTTTCTCCAACTTTTTTTTTTTTTTTTGGTCTTTTTGAGACAGGGTCTTCCTGTAGCCCCAGCTGTCCTGGGGAGACCAGGCTGGCCTTCAACTCATAGAGATCAGCCTGCCTCTGCCCCCCAAGTGCTGGGATTAAAGGCATGTGCCACTACATCTGGCTCCAACTTTTTAAAAAGTTTTATTATTTATTTATTTATTTATTTATTTATTTATGTATTTATTTATTTATTTATTTATTTATTTATTTATTTGTATGAATGTACTGTCTGCATGTAGGTTTGTGCACCCATGTCATGCAGTGCTGCAGAGGTCAGAGAGGGTGTCGGATTCCTCTGGAACTGG